>JANCMC010043217.1:11724745-11905807 GCA_024363005.1 Charaxes varanes | reverse complement strand
AGGTTCTAGTCCAAGACTGGCCGGGCGGTGAAGTATTAGGGTAGGTAATAAGCACTTATAAGGCGTTTAGTGTATGAGTTGCTGGTAGCGGCCGCTCGGAGTGGCAGCCGGGCTCGTCTTACTTGTCGCTGACCAATATGGGCAAGTTATGCGCAACGACTTCACGCTAATGTCCCGCATGTAGGTATACCACACTTTGAGCTTATTTATATATTGAGAGATGAAAAACAAAAAATATATATATATATTGTTGAATGATAATTTCAATGAGCAGTGCGGTCGGGGACTTTGTGTAACTGCGCAAAGTTTTGTAGAACTTTGTAATATTCAAGGATAAAAATGTACAAACACTTTGAGCTATGTCTGGCTCCGGCATTAGGACGACGCGGACTCACCCTACTTAAATTAGACGTTACATTTCGTCACAGTCCTAGAAAAGTGACAGATCTGACAAATAATTATGTGAGTTCTCTGGCATAATTATTTTAATTTTAAATCTATAATTTCGAAAGTTAGCATACTATAGTACACATAATAAAATAATTATCGCGAATGAAAAATATTATCAAATAATAATTATAGTTTTCTAAAAAGTAATATTACTACAAACACTTATCAAAACCGTAATTTTTCCGCAACTACGACGATATGCGTTTACATAGCGTGGTGTCGCGTAGCGTGGCGACGCATCGCCACACCCACAGATTAGATATTTCGTTTCATAAATTCCATGAAAAATATAATGGTATTTCTTTTATTTTAGACAACCACAACAGATTACTATATTATTACCTTTTAATATACCAAATAATATTTAATTTAACAAAACTATTATATAAATATTTAGTACTTATTGTAACCCTACAATATAGTAGGACAACATAACAAAGGTTTATTTTTACATACAAACAACACATCTGCTCGACTTAATTATACAAGATAGGAAAGAAAAAACAAATCGTTGATTAAACACTATTTTAGAGGTATGATTAGCAAATAACAAATACTTATGACTAAAAATACCATTGTCACCATTAATTATTTCATTGTGTGAGCGACACATTCTTACTAAGGTGTTCCAATATGATGTATTATCTTTATGTATTCCCAGGGCAAAAGTTTTATTCGACCTGCGACATACATATCTAGTATTAATGCAACTTTGACTGGTTTAATAATTCCAGGAAAGTCTCAAATATGATGTGGTGTTCGTCGCAGCCGCAGTGTGGTGATAAACGCAATGCGCACACTCATCTAGTTATCCTTCCTGCTGACAGTTGCAATTATGCTTTTTGCAACTCTACGGATAAAATCATACAATCAAAACGAAACTAAATGCAACAAAATCGAGGTTTTAAGAAAATATATTATTAGATTAAACACTCATTTTAGATCGTTTGTAAGTTCGTAAATGAAATAAAACCCAGGCTTGTAGTGTATTTAATTGTAATGTATTCTGTACGTGAAGTAAAAACTTTCGGTAGCATTTTTCGAAAATTGCGCGAACGGAGGAGTATGAAATTTGGCACAATTATAGTTTACTAGCTGTAACCGCGACTTCGTCGGTGGAAAATTAGGTGATAAAATATTTTTAATTTTAGTGTGATAATGTATAATCCATTGCCTTCCTCGATAAATCCACTATGTAATATTGAATGTTTTTTTTAATTGGACCTGTAGTTTTTGAGTTTAGCGATTTCAAGCAAACAAACAGACTCTTCAGCTTTATGTATTAGTATAAATATAGCACTAATGTTCTAGTTCCTGTTATATTTATAATGTTCATAAATTAAACATTATAAATATATCAAATCATTAAAATAGAAACACCCACACGAATACCAACCAATTTACACACACATGTACAAATTCCTCTATAAGATGGTGTCAAAGCATTTCATTAACGTTACACGAAGACCGTATATACGAGTATACTATTTCATTGCCAAATATATCTAAATATTCTACATAATTTATGAACGTACCTTTCCCATGGCTTCCAATACGATTGGATAGATTCTAATAAAATTCTGTCTGAAAAGTTAAGGAATATCCAGATTAGCCCAATGATTAGGTTAAATTTGTGAATTTTGTAATTTAAAAGTATTCATCAATATACGTTAGATAGATTGTGTATTGTAAATTTACGAAACCCACAATATGTTAGACACAAATTTAACCCATTTACTTACGTATAGATTATTTAAAATAAATTGTTCGCATATCCCATTACGCGACCCAAGATAAAACCTGCGGTATCATTAACATTGATATTCCTTTAGGCATTTTAATAGTCTAAGTCTGTATTGTGCCCGGGGACAATATGGCATCGGGGGCAAAAAGTGGCCCCAGAGTCGCCCCACAAAAACCTCCCGTCGCCGATACTAAGAAGAATCTCGAGGGTTTGCTTTACTACTACTAGGTACTATAAATAAACGTTGAGATGAATTAGTTATTGGCCGCTACTTCTTATCATTGACGGTTTAATGATACGACTTAACGTTTTATTGATTTTAACTAGCTTTAAACTTTCGTTATCTTTTACACTATAATCTGTATACTGTAATCCCCCCTATAACACGGTACTCTTATAACGCATTGATATTATTCTATAATACATAATATTATGATGAGGTCTTGGCCTAATCAGTGGTCAACATGTGAGTCGATCGCTATTTATATAATATTATAAAATACAAAAAAAATAAAACATTATATTATGCACATTCGGGGTCGTACAAGCGCGTTGTACGAGTACAATCCTACAACGCGTTTTCCTATAACGTGGAATAAATCTACCATCTCTTTTTTTTATGTTACAAGGGGCATACGACAAGGCAGCAGGCAGCTCAGTGCCTACTGACGTCAATGGATATCTGCACGACGAGGAGGCAAGCAGATGCGTTGCCGGCCTTAATGACGAGTTTAGGACACCAGGAAGTCTCACAAACCGAACGAAACGCCACAGCAATACCATCACTTGACGTGACAGCATTGCCGCCACTTGACGCCAATCTTATATAAGAAAGAAGTACTGAAACCGGACGCGCTGGCCTAATTCGGCTACAAGCATGGCGCTACCTGTAATTAAATAGTCACCGAGGGGGATTAGAGTATTCTAGAGATAAATAATACAAAGACGTGATTGCACTTTCTACTTTATTAGTCTGAAGGATCTAAGTGAATAATCCCGGATACATTTAACTCATTGCTTTTATAGACACCCACAACTTCCATCTTTTTGCCGTCACAACCACTACCAAAGCATTCGTTAATACAATTCTCAATTATGGTAAAACTGTTCTGAAGACATTTAATTGGTGCCGCCATTAAGACCGGGCATAGTTCAAAGTGTTTCTATATTTTTGTCCTTGAACACTACAAAGTTCTACAAAACTTTTAGCTACACAAAGTCCCCGGCCTCACTACATGATCTTTGAAATGATCATTCAAATGAAGCTATGTCTGGCTCCGGCATTACGTCATGTTTATTATGGTAGCAACAGACTATTAACACAGATTACAATAAACCTTTTACTAAAGACAAGTCAATGCAAATTCTTTTATAATTTAAATTAAAGAAGGCTATATAGTATACAAAATAGCGCAACTACACAAAGCCCCGGTCAAACTACTTGATCGTTCAAATGAAGCTATAGTCTGGCTCCGGCTTTAGAGCTACTTTCAAAGGGTTTTATTCCGGTATCTTCATTCAGGTCTTACGGGGCTGAAACCAAAATGTTATTCGTTTTTAAATACTTTCTTCACTGTATATATATTCATCACATTTGCAAGTGAATCGTCCAATCGAGACGTCTCTTCTGGCTCAGAGACTTTAATTAAAGACCCATAAGCTATGACTGCGCTTGTTAACGACACTGTAACATCGCTTTGTTACATGACAAAACGCTAGGATTACCTAACATCTCATACGTCAATAGTGCAACGACAGAAATGATATATTAAAATCTATGACGTTAGAATATGAGGTATCGCTGCTCTTGCAGACATTTTATTCGGCAGCCGAATTGGTTTGGTCGAATACCAGTACACCTTTCTCACCTAAGATCGGCATCAAGTGGCGGCATTTCCCAGGTCTCACTCCTTATAACAGCGTGAAAGCCGTTTCTTTTCGTTTTAGCAACCATTTCAGACGCGGAGCAAAACCGAAATCTCAATAGCATCCTAAAAACAATATTACTGCACTAATAGGGTATCTAGGGTTCTCTGAGCATAGTTCATCCACACACTGCTCATGTAGAAAGTTTGGTAGAAAGCTATGGACAGTGATATTTTAAGTTTTGCTACAACGAACAAACCTGTGTACCGGCTTATTACATCTCGATCCCGCGTAAAAAATTGACCCAGATATTTGAATTCACTGACTCGTTTAAGCAAATAAAGCACCTTCCTTAAAATTCAATATAGCACCTTCCTTAAAATTCAAGTATTCACATTTGGCAACATTATTAATTAAACCATGTTACACGTACTTGTACACATAACTGTTCACATATCTCTAACATCTCTCTGATTGGGTCGGGGCGATCGTTGGTCCTAGCAAAATCATTTAGTCGGCGTAACTTAAGTTGTTAATGACCTGGTAAAGTATTACGTGCTGGTGCACGATTCATACTTGCCTGGTATATTTTTATTTGCACCCTATTTCTGACATTTAAAAATCTTTTTATTATATTTAATTACGACCAATCCAATCCGAAGGTGTTAATTCCACGTGACTGGGCTGGGATATCCGATATCGCAGGCCAACACAATAGATGAAATTCGGCGTTGGGGTTTCAATGAGAAATAACTGAAGCATTAAATTTGGTTGACACGTCATTGGTCCGTGTCCGTATCACGGGAAACGGTCTAAATCTCCGTTGATGCCATGTACGGGCCGAATAGTAAATCATTTGCGTGAATTTGGTATTCCCTCACAAGGGAGCTAAGTCGTTGAGATCCGCTTTGTGAATAACTTGACTAGCTGATGCAGGTAGTATTCTCTGTGTTGAGTGAATAAATGAACAACAAGTACGTACCCAGTTTTACTAACAATAATAAACAGTGCAGGAACAAATGGCGGTGTTATCGCTAAATAACGATTTCTACCTGACAATCGAATGTGTAATAACCAGCCAAATGCGTACTCTTATGCCGGAATCAGACATAGCTCAAGTTTTTGTACATTTTTGTCATTGAAGACTACAAAGTTCTACAAAACTTTTTGCTGCTACACAAAATCCCTGGCTACATTACATGATCATTCAAATGAAGCTATATTTGGGTTCAGCCTTAGAAAGTTGATTTTTTTACATCTTAAATGGACAGCAGACCTCAGTTTTGGTATTAATTTCAACTTTATAGCTATACAAAGTTCCTCGGATAAACAGTCTTCACAGACGAACAGACGGACGACGAAGTGATTCTATAATGGTTCCTCTTTTTCTTTATAGGTACGGTACCCGAGAAAGGATGTGAAGGAAGGAAAAAATGTGCTCCATACGACGAATGCAACGGCCAAGCTCGCTCAAAATGTTGACGCGAAAAACAAGTCAACGCGCGCTACCCGTGTTACGTACTTTTAAGTTTTATTTACATTGCGGTTTGATGTAAGAATATTTAAGATATTTGTTTCTGATTTAAATCGCATTGGGATAGATAGTAATAATGATGTTATACAGTATTCAGTTAAGCAAGCACCAGCAAACAAAAAATTTCACCACTGGGGAGTCTAGAATAATGTACTGAAAGCAACGGATGCGTATCCAGTACGACGACTTTTACATTCTGTATATAAAAACGCGCATCAAATTCATTTTTGTAAAGTATGTATAGCCAAAGCAAGACTTGAGACATTGGCATCTGTAATGGTCCGCTTTTCGCATCATTGCTGATCGTATTAATAACCGGATAGGATATACTCTAGATTTAGTGATTCTGCGATAAGCGCCTACCACGTCCAAACCGAGTAAGGGCCAAGATCCGTCTAAAATCACACAAATAATTGTTGGAACAATAGCCAAATGGCCAACTCGCGCCATAAATCAGTATAGTCCGAGGAAAGTGCTACCAGTCATGGAATTTGTCCGTAAACGTTGGTCACAGACTAATTTTGCACAGAAGCTGCTTACTTAAGAGGATTTTTAAGATACATTCCACAAATCCTTAAATGTATTTGTTTTTTAAATACAAACTTATAAACCTACTCGAAACTACTACAAAGTTATGATTTTGGCTGGCCCGTTGGCGCAGTGGGCAGTGACCCTGCCTTCTGCTCCAGGGGTCGTGGGTTCGATTTCCACCTCGAGTAATTACAGATCAAATTTGATCGGATATTTTGTGCATTTCATGGATTTCCTCAAATGAAATCCGACAACAATACCATCACTTGACGTGACAGCATTGCTGCCACTTCACGCTGATCTTGTGTAAGAGGTACTGGTACCCGAACGCGCCTAACCAATCCGGCTGTAGACCGAAAGGACTGTAAGCGTGGCGTTTCCTCTAATTAAAACAACTAGATTTTATAGTTTTTACTCAATTTATAATTCCGGAGCCAGACATAGCTGTACGGGTTTGTACATTTTTGTCCTTGAAGACTACAAAGTTCTATAAAACTTTGCCCAGCTAAAAAAAGTCCCCGGCTACACTACATGATCATTAAAGTGATCATTCAAATGAAGCTATGTCTGGGTCCGGTTTAAGACTTTAGGTGTTACAGGCACAATAATAAATCTGCCCCAATAATGGAAGCCGGCAGATCTATTACATACATCTATCTCGTACTAGCATTGTCTTCATATGTAAACATATATTCTATCATAGTATAAAAATATGTTTAAATGAGTCGTTTCTCTCTGTACATCTTTGAAGTCCGGTAGTTTAGCTTTTAAAAAATATGATTGCAAACAAAGAGTAGTAAAATCCACGAATGCTGGCAGATGGCCAGATGGTAACCGGCCTCACGCGGCGCTGTGGGCAAACACGACAATCGCCAACTGTTTATTGGCCAGTATTCTTTAAAATCGTGTTTTATGTTTCGGCATTTTATACATGAATATTATAAACGTAAATAGATACATAGAATATTACATTTTTTCGTAAACCCATATCAGAAGGCATAGGTTTATTATCTTTTAAGACAAAATAATTGTATGATTTTTTTTTATGTTACAAACGAGCAGGCGGCTAAGTACCTATTGATGTCCATAGACATCTGCACGACCAGGAGACAAGTAGATGCGTTGTCGGCCTTTAATGACGAGTTAAGGCCACCGGGAAGTCTTACAAACTGAACGAAACGCGACAACAATACCATCACTTGACGGGACAGAATTGCCGCGACATCACGCCGATCTTATGTGAGAAAGAGGTACTGGTACCCGGACGCGCCGGCCCAATTCAGCTACAATATGAATTTTATCAGTAATATGATATTATCTTTACTAAGTGTATTAGTACAATGGATTTTTTTTTGACCATTTTTTTATCTTCGGATATGATTTTTTTCTTCAAATTAAAATGCGAGTAAACAAATATGACATTTAATATACAACAAGTTAAAAAAAACGTCATTCCTTGGCAATTTTTTTATTGTAATAAATATAGCAATGTACTTATACTTTATCACCTTTTAAATTTGTGTCTAGAAACTTATGACACGTCTAGAAACATTCTTATCATATTTATAAATATACTGTTTATTTTTATTCTTCAGTTCGTAAGGCCGGATGCCATCAATCACCGACGCATGTGGGGTTATGCTTCGCGCAAAAAGACAATTATTTTTATAGATAATTTGTTTTTATATAGTAAAGATACAGGATTTTTTTATTCTTATTGAACAGACTTATTATTGAAATTGGCTTTTTGAAAAATCCTCAGCCTGTATACCTACAGGACCAGTGCTTGAAATCTTCACTTTTGTGAGTCGACCAAGGCTTTGATATAAAATTTAAAAAAAAGAAGACGCCTGCTTTACTATCGAACCGTTATGCTGAATAGGTTTTATTAGATCACGGGTACATATGTTGTTTTCGTTACACTACTAACATATGATTCTACAGCTTTTAACCACAATCTTTTTTTTAAAACAAATTACAGACACGAACAGTAAAAAGAGTTTTAACATCGCCATGCTACCAAAGATCTTAATAGAATCACTCGATATTGATTATCTTGCTGATAAGTTTCATTAGACCAATTGTGTGTTCTGGTCATTATCCGACTAACATATCATTCTTCGGCTTTTAACCGGAATCGTCCAATCTAAACCGACCATCGGGATCACGCGCAATAAACACCCAGTTCAGTGTAACGCATAACAATTGTTTGGCGACTCCTGTAATCGTACGAACTAGGGATGTTACTGTTAATTAATCGTTGGCCATATGGAGGTTCGATGCCGTTTTATGGCGTAGTGATGTAAAGAGTGTTGAGGATCGTGCCGTATTAGGCTTGTATTGATGTAAAGTAAATAATAAATAAATATATACAGGACTATATGACACACGGACGTCCGTTCCTAAGGTAGACAACTTAATGCCTGTGTTATAAACGCGTGAGACTGTTGTAATGCCACAAATGTATAAACAATAACTGTTACAACAAAATAATAAGTAAAAATTATTAAAGTTTTATTAATCATTCATTTTATTTTTATTTATATTTTTGATATCTGTCTAAGGTTGAGTTTTCGTGAGAATGATGAAATAACGAAATCAAATATATTTAATTGTAGTATACAGAGGTCTCATAAGCATTGAGCATGCAACAGTTTTTTGCATTATGATATTACATACTACTTACTGGTCTGATACTTAAAGATGTGCATAAAACTTTGTTAATGCAATTTAATTTGTCGATATTTCGATAAGTAGCGTAGATCGTGGTAACGACAGATATACGATGACTTTTGTGTGTCAATTTGAGTTGTCGTAAGCAGTACCAGTCTTGTATTAGATTTGTAAATAATCTTCTCCCTTACGTACTCGTATATAGATATGTAAGTCACACATCACCTAAATTCCAAGGACTTGAACATTTCTTAAACGTCTAAACCAATTCTGTTGATGATTAATCGTCTTAGACGCTTTCCAAGACCTTTCAGTTTTTAGGTCTGCTTCAGTTATGACAACAAGTGCAGTATCCCTTAATAGTTGTTATAATTGCAGTTTGCGATTCCCAACAGTATTGATATTAAAAATAAAGCGATATTTCTTTTATCGATAAAGATAATTATCTACATGTGTAGGGACATCACTATTATGGACCGACTCGATCGCGCCATCCGGCCCGCCCCAAAGACTACAATAATATTCGCTCGCCCGATATTACCAATTATGCTCCCCTTTTCCAGACCTAAATTTATTCGCCAATTAAAAAAACAACCCAATAAACGTGTATCACATTTTATAACGCTTTGATTAAAAACAATAATTGCAAGATATAATTGTCTATGATTAATATGGTATACTAGGGATGTTAGGAATATAATAATCGGAATATATTTCAAGAAAATAAAGATGTGATACAAATCCTGGAATCGATTTGGAAATATTAGTGATGAACTACATTATTAGAACCTTTTAATTCTCGACTAAACAATATTTATTTTAATTTTATGGTAACGTGGGTTTTATTTCTCTGTACAGTCATTTAGCAGCTTCGGTACTTTTTTTTTAAATACCAAGGTGCAAACGAGCAGGGGGCACTTACCTAAGTAACTACCGACGTCCATGGACAACTGCAACACAGGAGGGCTAATAGATGCGTTGTAAGTCTTTGAGAAATGAGTCTGTTCTTTTCTTGAAGGTCCCTACGTAATCCATTCGTAAATACCGAAGCTGGCAACTGATTTCACAGGGGAATTGTGCGAGGTAAGAAGTTTCTAGAGAATCGCAAGGTTATCTAGAAACTAAGGTAAGGACTTTAGGACATCGAGGTGATGAGGGTGGAATTTTGAATTTTAATGAGATGTCCTGTGGTGGAATGCAGCTGCCGGTATTAGTTCAAACAATTCCTCGGAACACTCCCAATACATGCGGTAAAAGATGCAGAGTGAAGCCAAAATGTTTCCGATCCCATGCGACTTATGGACCTTCAAGAAAAGAGCTTGCTCATTTCTTAAAAGCCGGCAACGCTTTTGCGAGCCCCTTGGTGATGCAGTATTCCATTGGCGTCGGTATTCACTTAGGTGAACCGCCTGACTGTCTGTCCCTTGTTTTATTTTTAAAAATTAGACATAATTGACTACAAATTTCCCTTAAATCCCTAGATGATAATAAAGTGGTTACTGGCACGTAATGAAACAGAGACATATAGGAAAGTTATTATAAGTAGCACGACTTTATTCAAATTTTTATTACAGTTTTCGGTTAGTTTCGGTTTCGAATCCATAAGTTTCCCATGAGTATCCACTTTTATGTGGGGTTTCCTTTGAATCTCTAATGATAATAAAAATGTAAATTGCCTGAAATGTTGATTTAAACAGTAGACGGTTTCGAAAAGTTAACGTAACATCACTATTGAAATCTGATATTCTTTAGTAAAGTTATTTTATAATTTCGGTTTCCTTTAATCGGAAACTTTCGGTTACGGAAACATAGCTCTATAACATCACTATTCGTTACAGGTTTAGAAATTATTTCGGCTTTTATAAATTCTTTAATCGACCATGAATTAATATATGGCGCGTTTAAATTTAATAATTTAATGCTTGGGTTTTTATTAACACGATTAAATTTAATACTTTTATATGTGCATAATTGTAGTATTGTATAAATATCACTAACTATATGTTAACATACGTACTTCCGAACAGAGACGTCATTTGCTTTGCATTTTTCGTCAAAAGCGGAAATTTGTCAGGGCTCACATATAATAAGAAAAATGTGATAACCATTTTATTGGAATTAATTTTGTAACAAAATATTGATGGGAGAAAGTCGATAAAATAAATTTAATTTTAGAAATGCTTCGCGGGCCGCACAAACATGTTTGAAGGGTCGCGTGTTGATCATCCCTGGTTTAGATTGAATAAACATGTAGGCTAATTAATTTTTAATTTACCTTGTGCTATTAAGTACTTCAGAAATTTTCGCCCTCAGTACAGTTGCTTTATCGCGCGCAGAAATTTTCTTCAAATGTTTTGTGACGTCAATTTTAATCGATCTAATAAAATCTGGTTGGGAAACAGTCCCATGATTTCGCCTCAGTGCGTTCAGTTGAATCATGCCATCAATAAAAGTCACCCATTCATTTTTCCATATTAAATCAGCATCACTTAAAGCTAAGTTTGCTCTATAAATGCTTCGGAAGTCACCCCTAAAACGTGTATTAAGTAAGCATTAATATTATCGTCTTCAAAAAATTAATAAATAAATAAATGAAAAAAATCATACAATAGGCATGAAGACTAATTTTGAAAAATAGGTTTATAATGTTCTCAAATATCTACTAGTGCCAAAAAATTTAATACTTCTGCGGAAATTAACGATTTTATATCAAAAAGAAGAAAATATAAATTTAAGGATTCAAATTCTCTCCAAAACACTCTAAGTTGTTATGACGTCACTTTATGTTAACAGTGTGTGGCACTAAGCACCACTCCACCTATTCACCATGACCGTAACGATCGCAATCGTCAAATGTCAAATATCTGAATGAACACTTTAAAACGTTGCGATCGTTTATTGGAACGCACTTATGAAATATGATAACGTCATACGCTCTGCTGGTGTTTTAGCTATCATGGCGGATTGTTGTATTTTGTAGTGTCCTTTTTTTGTTAATCACTATTAATCTCGCTCGCAATACAAAAATAAATACGTTTGTTAAGCTTTATGTGTCTTAGTTTATCAGAGAAATATATAATGTAAATGATTTCTGATTATTGGCGTCAGACCTATTATTGAAATCAGTATTTACAAAGAAGATAACTTACGAATAGTTATAATCTCTTGTGTTAAATATTTGATAAATATCTTCACTCTCGAGTTGCATGGCGTCACCTGATTTTTCCTCCTCTTCTGATCCATCATCATCTTTGCTATCAACAATGAAACCTGTTGCAACTTTAAGGTTTTCTTCTGTGACCTTTTAAGTTAACAATTGATTCTAAACATTTGATATTGTTAAAAATATATACGTATCTGAATATTAAAACGTTTTTATTTCGGATACACCATCGTTAACTACAGCTAATAATAAATGTGTTTTAGACTTATCGATTGTTAATTTAACTTTTACTTCTTTTCCGTATCTTTCTTTATTTAAAGTTATAATTTGATCTATAAAGGATGGATTACACAAAGGCGTGATTTTTTATCCATCTAGTCTTATTGAATAGAACAATTTCCTTCAGTCAACTGTTAATCATCCTATTAAAAGTTCGTTGTAGATGAAGGTTTACCTCGAATAGACCCGTGCCTCTATGCAACGCTATGTGCAATCGGAGTTGTTTTTGGTCATGGAGTACGGGTTGCGCGTGCAAGTGAACATCGCGGAACCGCACAGAGAGTTGTTTCTTTGGTACAGTGAGTACCATGGCGAGAGTATTCCAAACCGCTACCAAGACAGCCGCAAAGGGATACAAGATATTGCCTAAAAAATTTATGAAATTAATCTTCATAATAAGCCCTGATATTTCGATAATAACTCTTATCCGCTGCACTCCACCAAAACTTTAGCAATTTATAACCGTTCGTGTAATTTCTCAGCTATAAATTCCCCTCGTGTTACCCTTAACTGTCCCCAATACAAACTACACATACAATTTCCATATAGCCTTTTTCCGCCACTTTACTCGCCTCATTAACATATGTATATAAAGGCAAACAGGATGGGTGGCGGCTCATCAGTGGGCTTATTTTAATAATAATTCTTTGGTTGGTTTGTCATCTTTCATGATTTGGTTAACTCACACAGACAGCACTTGAAGTTGAAACCTAAAAGAGACGTATTTCTTATCAATGATTAGGATTGACTGTACGGGACGGGTATTGAGTCTTTCTTTTGCAGAAGAAGAAACCAGGGCAGGCAAGGCAGTGCTTTGACACGTGACGTCACAAAGATTTAAACCCCCCTGTCTGTCGTCACACAATGTCGAATTTTGGTGATACCCCTCTCCCTTCAGCTTCAATTTAAGGATGTCCCGTAAGAAGCTGTCGTTTACCGAAAAACAATTTATAGGGTTCATCTCGCTAAGGTAATCTTTATCTCCCTCCATTCTGGATGAAGTTCGGATAAAATTTTGATAAAATATGGTATTTAGGAGGCAGTAGATTGCAATTTTGGCAAAACTTCATTATGTGCCCCGTTCGAGGGCGGGTTATTGGAGAGATCGCAGCCCGAAACGGGAGTTTAACCTAAATATAAAATTTAGCACGAAAATCTTTTTGAAGATATATTGGATGTGGATTCGACATACCTGCTTTGTAGAACGCGATTGCTTAGTGGTTGTACAAAGGACGAAGATTTTTACACAGTCATGTTCTTGAATACTTTTTTTTTTAAACTTTTAATTTAAAATCTATATTACTATATAAAGTAAACAATTTGTTTGTTTGTTTACTTGAACGCGCTAATCTCGGGAACTACTGGTCCGATTTGAAAAATTCGTTTAGTGTTAGATAGCCCATTTAATCGATATAGGCTATATATCATCACGTAAAAATTTAATCTACTTTCTTTTAACTAATTTTATGCGGACGGAGTCGCGGGCAAAACTAGTAACATATATATATAAGAGCTGATATTCATTTTTATACTTCCAGGATATTATTGCTGTTTTTAATATACATATAGACGTGTAAAACAAAAGCTTGTCCCAATAATTGTTATTTTAGCTTGCACTTATTCTATGATAGCAGTTATATTTTTATAAATGCGCATAACTAAGAACAATTGCTTATTAATACTTAAAGGTTTAGTTTAAATACGTCTATACTAATATAAAAAGTTGAAGAATTTATTTGTTTGTTTACTTGACCGCGCTAATCTCAGGAAGTACTAGTCTGATTTAAAAATTATTTCAGTGTTAGAAAGCCCATTTATCGAGAAAGGCTATAGGCTATATAACATCACGCTAAAATTGAATCTATTTTTTTTAACTAATTTTACGCAGGTCAAGTCGGGGGCACAGCTAGTACATATACATATATATAACAATGTCTACAATATGTCTTCTAGTGAACATAGCGTATATTTAGATTTACAGTAACGTATATATCTAAGCGCAACTTCTATACATACTTTTTGACAGAAGACAAAAAATTAACAAAACATAACTTCTATCAACTTACATTCAGTACTACTAAGTGCATATATATAAAAAATATCGAAAACTCCCAGATAACACAGAAAATAAACCTTAAACGTATATATTCTAGATACATTTATCATTTCAATACATATTTTATTCATTTACAGAGATGTATTTACAAAGCTCTTGAAGGCAAATCGATCAAACCGTGAAAAAGGAAATTGTATGTACCGCGCCGCTTATATACCACTCTATCCATTTTACATACCGGCAGGGTTATCACACGTGCGAAAATATTATTTTTATTAACCTGCTTTTCCCACTGCTGGGCCAAATTATAGCCTCAGAGCCTCAATAGCTCAACGGTATAAAGTATGGACTGAAATCCGCAAGGTGCCCAGTTCAAAGCCCACCGCCGTTGGGGTAGTGTCGCATCCACTCCTAATACAAGCTTTTAATTTAAGCTTAGTAGGAGGGGGAAAAGGGAGTAGGTCGAACAGCAGAGCTTTATAAGCATTTAAATTAAAATAGCCTATAGCCCTCCTCGATATATGGGCTATCTAACATTGAAAGAATTATTCAAATTGTACCAGTCATTCCTAAGATTAGCGCGTTCAAGTAACCAAACAAAAATCTCTTCAGCTTTATGTATTAGTGTAGATATTTTGGTATACAAATGTATATTCGATAATGATGTTATTGTATTGAAAAATATACTAAGTAGTGAAGATTACATTACAGTTTAGTCGTTTGTTACGCTCTACTATAGAGCTGGGAATTTGGGGTTACGACAATTTACTTGGGAACCGTCGACCTTATCTTCCAATACTTATTTACTCAAAGGCGTCGTCTTAATAGAAAGAAAATGCGCGATGTGATCGAACTTAGTTCGTACGAACGTGCAATCAAATATATTAATATCTAAGAAGTGTCCTAATTGAACTTCGATGCGATCACAAAAATTCGATTACAACACTTCTTAGACATCAACATGTGTGATCGCACATCCATACGAACTATGCATCGCGCATTGATAGTATACATTCCTTTTCGCATGGTTAGCTTACCGGTTTTTATGAAAGTTTTACCTAATGGGACGTCCACACGGCAATAAAGGATGGGGTCAAATGCTAATAAACAATCAGAACGCGTGAAGAGATGTCCTTAAACTAGAGAACTAATGAAACACGTGGAAACTAAGGCACCAGATAGGGCAATCAAATCAATGGCAGAGATACAATCAACGGAATTGGCTAAGAGAAGTAAGTAGCTAAGGCGTCGAGTGGGGAATTATACCCAGCAGCGTCTATATAGTTTAAAGATAATTTTGAGCATTTTTGCCGTATCACAGCGGCATTCCTAAGCACGCACAACACTGAATAAAGTACATTCCTTTTTACATGGTTAGCTTACCGGTTTTTATGAAAGTAACGTAAACGTTGCTGGTTAACAGTAAAATATACTTTTAATGTATACATATAAATAATATTGAAGTGTTTGTTTATAACATCGAAACAAAATTGTTTTAATAAATGCATATGACTATATACGATATCTATAATCAAAACAGAAGATAAAAAAAATTTTTGGGTAATCTCCAGAACGCTTCAGCCGATTTCGAGGGGACTTTGTCTGACAGATAGCCGATGTTACAAGGAGTACCATAGGCTACTTTACAATTAGAAACATAATAAGGGTTCCGCATAAAAAAATAAAAACCCTCAAGATTATAAAAGAATTCGCGCAGACGAAGTCGCCTGGTACGGCCAGTAGCAAATAAAATATTTCATTTGATTTTCATCTCAACATTCTTTAAAGAATAATATTAAAATCATTCTTTACATAGTTAAAAAGAATTTGTTAAAATGAAACTAGTGTGAATGCGCCGTTATTATAGTAAGATTTGTATGGTTGCCAAGTGCAAAATTTCCCACATTGTTAAAAAAAAGTACATTCAAATGATAATATTGAGACGATCTAATGCACATGAGTTTCTATTACCAGACTTTTTATATTTTGATATATTATTACATTGCAATAATAGTTCTCTGTTTATTACGCGCCTTTACTGGACAGTGACACTGCATTTTGGGGTTCCGTACCTGCAAAGCTAAAAAAGGAACCCTTATAGGATCAATCTGTTGTTTGTCTCTCTGTCTGTCAAACACTTTTTAACAGAAACGCGTTCAGGTGTAAAGTTGAAATTAATACGAAATACTGAGGCCCGTGATACCTCGAAGGTGTGTAAAAAACAACCCCTATAAGTATCGTTATCAAACGATAGGGCCATTTATGGCACATTCCCCATAATAGTACATTCGAAAGGGGAATCAAAACCTCTAGGGTACTTCATCTTGACCTAGAATTAAGAAATTTGGCAAGAAATTATATCCTAGAGTACGTATAGGAAAAAATCCGTAACACCGTAAATTTGTAATTATATCACAAAAAAAATACAACGACTTTGTCAAAATAAAATAAACATTATGAAAAGCATAAATCTCATAATAACCCGGTATACTCGCGCTCCAAGGATTCCGTACCATCGTACGGAACCCTTAGTGCGCGAGTCTGCCTCGCACTTTCTCGGTTTATTTATGTAAGTAACGTGACCTATTGATCTCTCATCAAGAGGCTTATTACCCTGTTGGTGCTATTGTATCCCTCAGATACTTGCAAATAACGCAATATACCTAACCCTCTTTGCAATAAAAGTGGCCAAGAGCGTGTCAACACTCACCTATCAGGGTTCCGTATCGAATACGCGATAAAAATATTTGTAAAATAATTTCAAAATTTATTGTCCTATTTCGCTCAAAATAATTTTCCTAGTGAGTTTTTAGCATGACCTATCAACATGGAAAATTTCAAGTCTCTTCAGCAAATAGTTTGGAAATCTTTGGGGGAGACCACCTTTCGAGCCAACTATAAGAGTTCCTTGTAGGACTAAGGAACCCTAAAAAGGAATCTAGAATCTCTATAACTCAATGGCAGAAGGGATGGACTGAAATTCCACTTCCACCAGTAGTCGATTCGAAACCCGATGACACTCGGCTATAGTTGCACCCTTCCTTACATCTAAATAAAATAACATCCATCCCGGTTTGAAAATAACATATTAATATAAAATTGTTATTTATCGATATTGTAAAAACAACGCGTAAAATTTTCGATTAATACAAACAATTGAGAAATATAACAGCCGAAACGAACCACCTCCCGAAAATGAAAGTCGGTTAAAGCGAGCTGTATAAATGAAAGAAAATCGATTCATATCATGGTTTCATTCGATTTGTGAGACTTCTCGGTGGCTTAAATTTATCATTAAAGGCCGGCAATGCATCTGCTAGCCTATTTGTCTACGTGCGTCGGTAGTCACTTATGTGAATCGACTGCTCGTTTGCCCCTTATAACATTAAAAAAACTGACGTGAGACGGCAGTTGGTCAACATAACGAAACCCTCAGCCAAATCCTCTGCGATTTAAGCAGACCTTGGTACTAGACGGGAATAACGCTAGATGAGTTTTACAAATAAACATTTAGTCATTACTGCATCGGTATGTATTAGCAAATTAAATGTATTCTTATGCCGGAGCCAGACATAGCTTCATTTAAATGATCATATAATGTGGCCGGGGACTTTGTGTAGCTGCGCAAAGTTTTGTACTACTCTGTAGTCTTCAAGGATAAAAATGTACTAACACTGAGCTATGTCTGGCTCCGGCATTATGACAGTGTTTACGGAGGGATAAGTGGATACTAAATATTAACTACCTTCCTTCAAGGCAGACGCCGATGCAACGCTCTGATGCAGTTATATTAGATTTATTTTCGAAATAGATTCAAATCCAATATCACAATCTCTATTTTATTGCATTCACACGCGAAATACGTGAGTGTAATTACCAGTTGCCACATATTACGACCTCTGCAACGCTCGAAGATTCCTTTCTTTTCTAGTGACCATTTTTATGCTTTTGCTGTTACGAAATCCTTAATATGAGGCGACTTTTATTGCGGGAAATAATTAGCAATTGCCTATTCCTTAACCGTTGTTTTATATATTGACTGGTCCGTTGACGAAGTGGGCAGTGACCCCGCCTTCCGCTTTGGGGGTCGTGGGTTCTATTTCCGTCTCGAGTCTCGATGTATTACCTATATGTATGTATTTATATATTTCTACAAAAAAATATTTATGTGTATAAAAGGCTTCTCTTACTTATAACACAGGCATTAAGTTGTCTACCTTAGGAACAGACGTCCGTGTTTCATATAGACGTCCGTTTATTTATTTATTTATAATATAAATGTACTAGCGACATTGTACTGCCCAAACATTGGCTTACTCAATTAGATATCAAAACATATATTGGTCATTTACCCCGCCAACTGCCGACCGCTCTATTCCCGCATTTTAAATCTCTGATATCTTCTAAGATATTCGTTTTAATGATATGCTGTAAGGGGTAATTTTACTCTGCATAAAATGAACAAAGTATTTATGGTTTTTAATTGAATAAAGATTAATAAGGCACTCTTTTAAATAGCTTTGTAAATAGTTCATAATCTTTATTTATTATGTGAAATATAAAACTTTCTACTGGTGGTTATTGTGATACTTAGGAGTTAGACATATATAACCACCGACATTTTATAAATCTTTTTAAGATATACAATTTCGTACTACATTATGTTGACCTATCTCGTAAGGCTTAGCCAGCGAACAAAAATAGGTTTTTAACGACGTCTCGTTACAAAAAACTGAAATTCTCAGCTCTTATTTGGAGTAATATATATGTTTTATACATACAAACCTTCCTCTTTAATCACTCTATCAATTGGTGAAGACCGCATGATAATCCTTTAAATAGTTATTGAATTTATCCCGAACAAACAGAGCGGAAGTTTGTTTGATAATATGTAGTGTTAGCAAACAAGAGACAAATGGGCAGGCCGCTCCTCTGAGTGACTACAGACATCTTTGGATGACATTACTATGAAAAGGCTCGCAGATACGTTTCCGGCCTTTGCGAAATGAGAATTTTATTTTCGTGTAAGTTCTTATTGGGTCGAAAATACCGGAGCAATGACTGGTTCTACTAAGATACTTATTAACTTAAATAACTTAACGTAACATGCCTTCTATTAAAAAAAAAAACTATTACATACTAAACTATTTGTATGAAGCTACTAATATGGTTGTTCTCTGCTTAGGTTTTAACTCACGCATGTTAATGTTTTTTTTTTTATATAATCTGTAACTTAATTGTTACTAACGCTCGCTAACTTACTTATTTTTTTGTATTCTTTTAAATGACAACTGAATTGGTGTATTGTATAATTTTATATTCTAGTTTTATAAGACTTATGTATACTGTCTGTGCCCAAATAAAATTTAAAAAAAAATCTTGGTAGCTGGCAATAGTATTTAATTTCAAACATCTAAATAATATTCAAATGTAAATAATTGTATGTCTTATTTGGAGAACAAATTAATCCGAGCGATTAAATGGTAAACCATTTAAAACTAAGCTTAAATTAAAAGCTTGTATTAGGAGTGGGTGCGACAATACCCCAACGACGGTGGGGTTTGAACCGGGTACGTTGCGGATTTCAGTCCATACCTTATACCGTTGAGCTATTGAGGCTCTCAATATTATGGGAGAGACTCCGTTTTTCTTGGTAAGTAAAAGAAAGATATAGTATAAAATAAAATTTAATATATAATCGAATATTAATAACAAACTTTACATCCTGTTAGGGCAACATATACATATTATAATAAATATATTCATAGCATCGTTAATTGTGTATTATGTTCTTGATGTATAGATGTGTCAGGTACGTGAAAATCACTGTGATGCTGAAAACAGAAACAATATCCTTATCACTACTAAGAAATGGCACTATGTCGGTAATTGTGAACATAATCTACAACAGTGAGAGTATATATATTTCTGAGTATTCATAAATAGATTCAATATGTTATCTACACCACAAAAAAATTGTACGGCTGTAGTGCATTGCGTGAATTCGAGATTGCAAACTAAAGCTAAATAAACAAGTGTGTATTAAAACTCAAAAGTATAATTATTTACATAAATAAGCTCTAATTAAACTGATAAGTCGTCAATAATTGCTCTATAATCTATGCATTATGCCTCATTCTATTCTTTGTGGCATGGGAAACCATAGACTGCATCAATGACACCTGTCAATAAGATAACATCACTACGACTATCGTAAGTGCGAGAGAATGAGCAATATACTCGCGTGCCACAAGCGAACTGACATTTTATATTATGTACCATTGCAAGAAACCTTATTGTTTATAACATTTTATGTGTGTATACTTCAACGGTTAAACTAAAGATATACGCATAATTGTTACCTCAAAAAGTCTTCATTCCCACGAGAGTTAAAAAAGCGTTGCGTTAAATCTCGGCGTTAGCTCTTTTTTACCGTCTTTGATATAAAAATATATCGTTGATAATAGAACATTGCTCGATAAAAAAGCGTCGCGTTATAAAAACGCTGCCGTGTGAACACGAATTTGGGATTTCATATGTTCTATTTGAACGCTTTCTTAACGCGCGGTAAAAAAAGCTATCGTGCGAATGAGGTCTAAATTGAAGTATTTGTACATATAATATTTCAGTAAACGGCGATGCTGATAAAAAATTTATACTTATAATACAGTAGAAGATTTCTTGCCATGACAACAATATCCTTTATAAAACTACAAATAACATTTTTTACCAACTAAAATGCAAGCAAATATTAAAAGGGTTGTTTTACAAGTCCCATACAATATTCTTAATGTTAGTATTGTTAATAATTAATAAATTATAAACAGATAGACAAAGAATTACTGTTAGTTCCGTCTTACCACGATTAGATCTTACGTAAATCAGCGGTTCCCAAAGTAAAAATTTCTGTAACCTTTCTGGAATCTTCGAGGGAAGTACAATCAACAATAATTACCTCTATAAAATATAATAATAAAGATTATATTATAAAGATAATTTAACATATCCACTCACTAATAAATTTGCACAAATTTATTTCTATGCAAACATTCTGGTCAAACAAGTACATAAAGTTGGACAAATTTCTGGTTCACTGAAGTCAAAAATATGTATTTTTGGTTTATAATCATTGTTTTGAAAAACTTTGTAATCTATTTAAGACCTTAGACATTGATCTTCTCGTATTCTACTCCTATTCAGTATGTTTTATCACTGGAATAATATATATACTAATATATAAAGCTGAAGAGTTTGTTTGTTTGCTTAAACGCGATAATCTCAGGAACTACTGGTCCCATTGAAAATTCCTTTCATTGTTAGTTAGTCCATTTATCGAGGAAGGCTATAGGCCTATATATCATCACGATAAAATTGAATCTAATTTATTTTTATCTAATTTTACGCGGATAAAGTCGCGGGCACAGCTAGTAAATTAATAAAATTATAAGGAAATATATTAGTTCTTTAGTGAAAGTGGTCATAGCACATTTTGCGATTTTTTTGTTGCAGAGTATTTTACAACTAGGATTGCTAAAACTTCAGCCCAAAAGCTCAGAGATTTAATTAAATTAAAAAGAAAAATAGGGTGCTATTTTTTTTATTTACGATAGCAGTGATCATGCGAAGATATACTTAATTGAAGCCACACCGCTAGCCGTTAGTTTCTATATGTACAAATTTACCTAACATTCCACCCATAAGATACTGGTCTCCTCGTAGTGGCCCTATTGTGTTGAGCATGGCTACAGTGTTCTACATAGTACTACGCCATTATTATTCCACAAAAGTTTATTGAGAAAAATGTTTGTTGGTACTTTTTTTTAAATCCAAATGGAAAACTTATTTACCTTATAATAGGTGACTTAGCAATGCCTTTAGGCTACTAAACCACCTCGTGCTAAAGAAAGTGACTTTTTTTTTTATTTGAGATAGTCAAGCGCTTGACCGCAGTCACACTTGATAAAGTGTAGATGCGGTCTACGGTGGAACGCGCTTGCCTGGAATGAACCTATTCACTCTTGCCCTTAAGATAACCATGATGTAGTGGTCTGGGAACACAGACTCCGGGAGAGCATTCCACGCCTTAACCGTTCGTATTCGGACATTAACTCCAGGTGGCTAGCTAGCCTTGAAAAAAAATATTTACACTTGTGAAGTTGAGTGTACAACTTTATAATAAAATTTCACTGATAATTCGAGAGTTGTTCTTCTACATATAAAGCAGGAGATAAACGTCATTATATATGTATCGTATATGCATATAAACAATATTAAAGGGACTGTATGTAAAGACAAAATATTTTCTTTTACTAATTGCATATGACAATACATATACACACCTATAACAGAAATGCAAGTTAAAACTTTTTTGTCTGTCTATCTGTTCGTTTCGGGTAATCCACGAAACGGCTGGATTAATTTGAACGAAACTTTAATAAGTAGACAGCTGATTTTAATAATATAGGCTACTTTGTTTTTACCTAAATAATTAGGGTTCCGCATAAAAAATAGAAACGTTCAAAATTTCACAAAGTCACTGAATTGACGCAGGTTACAGATAGTTTTAAATATATATAATACTTCAAACACACTGAGGGCTGGTTGTAATGTGGATCGGATGGTGCCCCGCATCCGCTCACGTCTGCGTGCCGTATCAGACGGATTCGAGGGGCGGGGTGATGTTAATAACTAACGGGAGCCAAAGATGGTTATTTAATGGCACGCCATAGTCGCTAATGGGAATTCGCACCATCAACCGTATCTCCCACTGATATTGTGAAAATCGTTCAAACAGATTTATTTGTTTAGGGTTTCCTTGTTACGGAATGCTAGCGATGTTACTGATCTCAACTTGTCTATTTTTTTCTATAGAATACATGGATTTTTTTTTTAAATATAGTGATTTAAATGGATATTTTTGAAGTCGATGCTTCTTTAGTTGCGTTGGGCGTTTTTCAGATGGTATAAAACCATTGTACTGGCGACACTGTTACCGTACTGACTCCACTGACGAATTGTTATCGTTTCTATCGGCACTCCAAAAGTGCCACTGTTAGTTAACAGTCGCACTTTGTGAGTGGTTTAGTCATTAGCACTAAATCACAATCTCGCTTTTTTATTAAGTAATAAAAATCAAAGTCTAAAATTTTTGTATGTGACTATACCAACATAATATTTTATTAAATAATGATTTTTTTTTTGTTTTTAAAAGAATATTAAGAATACTTTTTAGGTATGTCTAATAGTCCCTTTTCCCCTCCTACTAAGCTTAAATTAAAAGCTTGTATTAGGAGTGGATGCGACAATACCCCAACGGCGGTGGGATTTGAACCGGGTACCTTTCGGATTTCAGTCCATATACCGTTGAGCTATTGAGGCTCTAATCTAATGATTAAAAATATAATGATTTCTTTTCAATGTTATATAAATATTTAAATAAAAAAAGTCTTCCTTATAACACAACACAATTACTGAATGTCATTTTTGAAAAAAATTTGCCTACACGTGAAGCCATCCTTCGAATGAAAAAGAATCACCAAAATCGGTTCACCTCACAGTCGAAAGTTCTCAGGTAACAAACATGAAAAAAAATACAGTCAAATTGAGAAAAATCTCCTTTT
Source organism: Charaxes varanes (assembly GCA_024363005.1). Classification (NCBI taxonomy): domain Eukaryota; kingdom Metazoa; phylum Arthropoda; class Insecta; order Lepidoptera; family Nymphalidae; genus Charaxes; species Charaxes varanes. The sequence continues at coordinate 11,881,891 of JANCMC010043217.1, read as the reverse complement.
ATGAAGTCGGTTGGTGAAATTTCTCGCCATATATTTTCACTGAATTTAAATTGTTGGTATTGTGGCAATATCTATACTAATATATAAAGCTTAAGAGTTTGTTTGTTTGTTTACTTGAACGCGCTAATCTCAGGAACTACTGAACCGATTTAAAAAATTCTTTCAGTGTTAGATAGCCCATTTATCGAGGAAGGCCATAGGCTATATATCATCACGCATAATTTTACGCGGAAAAAGTCGCGAGCACAGCTAGTGTGGTACATTATCACTTAAAAATCAGGACAATTATAAAATCTGTTACGCTCCTTCCGTAATGGGAACATAGTGAGGCCGGAGACTTTGTGTAGCTGCGCAAAGTTTTGTAGAACTTTGCAATGGACGTCGTTACCGAATATCTGGGACCAGGTTTTGGACTGACTGAATTTCCCTTCTACCTCAAAATCTTTTTATCAGATTGAGGACACGTTTCTGTGATAACTTTTAATTCTAACTATACTTTTCATAGCAAAGCGGCAAAAATACTGATACTTGGAAAAATGGTTACATTTTATAGATATTCTCGAAATTCAACTGTAATCAAAATAAATTTGATAGCGTTGAAGCCTAGCAAACGAAAAATAATTAACGTCTCTTATTCGTAAGAAAATTAAAAAGTATTTTCGCGCTGTAAAAAATATAATGAAGAATTGTCAAATAACTGAACATATAAATAATAAAGCTTTAAACATAGCATGAGTTAATAAATGAAAAAAAGCCAATTCATAAAAACCTATTCTTAAAATTCTTATTATTAAACCTAATTGAATTAAAGTAGATAAAGCAACAATTTGTTTTAAATCAAACTCATAATTAGCACAAATACCAGCTATAAATATAGTTAAACCAGATAATAATAAAAGAACTTTAAAAATATTATATCAACTAATAAATTATTAAATCGAATACAATATAAGAACACATCCCGTATTTAAGATACATTTTGCTTGGTTTTGCTGGTTCATAAATATTTCTCTATTATAAAGTACATCTAAAGCTGCACTGTAGGACCATACCAAATTTCGCTGGACAGAGTACGTCCTCTTTTTATAACAAAGAACAAACGGGCTGGAAGCTCACTACTACCGACGCCCATAACTCCGCTACCAGAAGACTCACAGATGCGTTTCCGGCCTTTGAAACATGCTAAGGCTATGGCTAAATATATAATATTTGCAGATGTGGTGGGCTGTATGGTGTGCTGCGTTGGTGGCGGGGAGCGCGTGCGCGGAGGCTGCGCCGGCCACCAATGCACTCGCAAATGACTGGGCCCAGATAGACTCCTCGTCTGATGAAGTAAGTCATTTTTCAGTCATTCCGTACGTCCCTCTGTCTGTCCATATTGTATCCCCCTTAGAAATTACAAACTATTAGATGTAGAAACTTGAAATTTTCCATGTTGATACGATTTTCTATACACTCATTAGGAAAATATTTTGAACGAAACCGAACAACAACATTTGACGTTATTTAACAAAAACCTTTATCACGTATCTTATACGGAACCCTTCTATATAAGCGTGTCTTAATACTCTCTTGGCCACTTTATTTAAAATAAGAGCCTGAGAGGCAGTTCACTCAACACTGGATAGACTACATACCCCATAGGCAATTAGATTCGAAAGCGTTACCTCTCCAAAATGAAGTTATCTTTTCCAAAGAAAATCAAAATAAAATAAAAAGTTTATTTATTTACATTCATAATTAGAAAAGATCATATCATGAATACTTTGAGGCATGGATGCATACTTCATATTATTGTTAGGACAAGGTTATAACGATGGCTCAGAGGGATCAGGGTTTGAACGCCTGTGTGCTATAGTCGCCTTCATTACCAGCACAAGTTTTTGAGCTTAGTTGAAGATGAAGCGAGCATATTAGGCGTAATTAAAATTATTTCAAGTATTATTTCTAAAACTAAAAGTAATTAAAGATCTCAAACAGATACTTCAATTTCAATTAATGTATAGGTTTATAGATTCTAGATGTAAATCTAGGAACAATATTGGTTATTCGCGGAAGCAGCGGGAAATTGTAACGATATATTGGGTCATATTTGTAGGTTACGTATTGATTCAGTACGCATAATACCAGGCAAGTAATTTGCCCGAGTAATAACCCAGAGTGGCGGTGCACTCAGCCTTACAAATTAATCTGAGCATTAGCGATAGCGGTGCAATAAGTCGGAATATTAAAATAGCTGAATATTTGGAGTACTGAAAGAAAATAATTTATCGAAATTTCTTTTTGTCGCCGCAGTTTCAGACCTATGTACGTCGTTTGGAAAACGGAAGACTCGTGAATTAATTTGATAAATAACATAAAAAATTGTTGTTGGATGTGGGTCATAATAGCATGTTCTATAAATTTGAAAAAAATTTATTCTTTACTTCTAATACTTTGGAAATCGGAGGTGACCACCTTGTACTGGTAGTGGGGCCTCCCTCTATATAAACCATGTAATAATTAAGTTAATGGCACAAATAAAGGGCCATGTGATACTTTGTTCGATTCAAACGTCTTGTTTGTTCTTTAAACCCTTTATTTGTGCCATTAACTTAATTATTACATGGTTTATATAGTGCGACCGGGTGATAGATGGATGACCCATTCTAGCATTGGTTTATAGCTTCGATAAATCTAATATATAAAATTCTCGTGTCACGGGGTGCGTTGGCAAACTCCTCCGAAACGGCTCGGCGGATTTTCATGAAATTTTGCGTGCATATTGGCTAGGGTTAAGAATCGGTCAACATCTATTTTTCATCCCCTTAAATGTTAAGGATGGCCCCACGTGGACGGAGTCGCGGGGCGTAGCTAGTGGACTATATAACACTGAAAAAAAATTTCAAAGCAGACGTTTTACAAATTTTAATAAGTTTGTAGTTAATTACGTTCGTACTTGCAGGAATACACCGCGTATTAAAGATTAGTTTTATTTAAATGAATGTAAACGTACTGAATTGTTTACTCTTTATATATTTTCGTGGGATACGGACAATGGATCCTATAACCCTTGATCTCCTGACGCCAGTGTCGCAGCTGGGAGAGCGATGTGGATATGAGGTAAGCCAAGAATCTTTTTAACATTTTTTAAGGTTCACTACCTCCAAAGGAAAAAGGAACCTTTATAAGAGTGCTTCGTTGTCCGTCTGTCCAGCGCCTTTTTCTCAGAAACGCGTAGAGTTATAGAGTTGCAAAAATACCCTATACTAATATACGCGGTCCCATGGGGTTGTGAAAAATGTGTCCTCTAAGTTTACACAATCAAAAGATATTTCTATTTGAATTGTTGCATTTCCCGAATGTACGTGACATTTGTAAAGATTCGTAAAGAAATCAAATCATGTAGGGTATTTCTTGTTGACCTAGAGTCAAGAGTTTTTACAAGACTTCTTATTGCAAATTGAAAACCGTAAATTTGTAGTTACATCAAAAACAAAATTACGGTGACGTGACTTTGTAAAATTAAAAGAAATCTTATGAAAAGTATAAATCTTAGAATAACCTGGCAAAATATTACCTGATGGTGAACCCCTAGTGCGCGAGTCTAACGGTTTATTTGTTATTAAGTAACTAAATGCTTGTTAGATGAGTTTTAATTAAAACATGCATCATAATCGAAAGTTAATTTGTAACTTGTATCTTTTTATTGCAGTAGTACTAGAGTCGAAGTATAAATATAGTTGTACTACTACTTTTTGTTATTTCTAGAGCTGTTTTCCAGTAAAAGAAGGTTGGACCAACGTTCATATAGTGCCCCATTCTCACGCTGAACTCGGCGATGCCAGGACATTTCTGCAATACTACACAGGACGTAAGTATACTATTTGACAGTATTGACCAAGCCGTTATGGGCTAAATAAAATTTTAACAAAAATTACCATTACAAATGGTCAGGACTGGACCAAATTGAAATGGGCCCTCACGAGAAGCACCAGCTTTCAAATAAAAAAGGAATCATCGAAAGTTCTGAGGTAACAAACATAAAACACAAATACAGTCAAATTGAGAACCTCCTACTTTATTGAAGCCAGTTTGTACTTAAGTTTTATCAAATTTATGAATGTATATATATAATTATACACATGTGTAACTTATATATTCGGGCTCCTTGTATATTAATGTACATGTGTTGATATTCATGTATCGAAATATTCATATTTGAATCCTTATTTAACAAAGTATTACGAGTCACTAGAATATTAATAAATTAGGAATTTGTTATACTTTTTTCAGACCATGATATCTTTCCCAAAACTGAAATAAATATGAAAAGAATTTTGGATGGTACTATCAGTGAACTTTGGGCGGATAAAAGCCGAAAGTAAGTTTTGATAGATTATTTGCTTGATTTAGAAACGTATTTCGTAGATTACTATTAAGTTTGCATGCCGTACAGTAACTCCGTGGTAAAATTTTTGTTTTAAAAGAGAGAGACCTATACCCAGCAATGGGAGCGATAAGGCTGTAGATGATTATGATAATGGTGTTGATGATATTTTAGGTTTAAAATTACTTCATAACTTTCAGATTCACGATATCTGACAGTGAAGTCCCATATTTCTTTTTCTGGTGGGCACGCAGAGATGGCACTGGTTGGTACATTTCAATTCATTTTAACAGATATTACCAAATAAAAGAAATAGTTTCAACAAATTATGAAGCTATAGCATATTCGGTTTATATCCAGTCGTTAACAATAATCTCCTTAAATGAAATAGCAATTATAGCTGAGTTGCAAACTTTCAAAGAATTTTCACGAAGGAAAAGTTTGCAGGGTTGATCTTTCCCAATTAGGTGAGAAAATGGGATGACGTGCGATATGGATATGGGAGGTAAACTTTTTCTCCAAAAATTAGAATCTACATTGACATGAGCTATGTCTCGGAAAGACTGTCGTTCAGCCGAAGGAAATTTATTTTTAATATTACAGAGTATTGTACGGGGTAAGAAATTATTTTATATATTTTATCTGTTTACGAGCATCAAGTCTGTAGATATTGAATATGTTTTTGTGACTGCGTTCCTGGATAGAAGATACGTCCGACTTGGCTTAACATACACACGCGTGACGCAGACCGCATGCTACGTCGACGAGGCGTTTGGGCAGCTCTACGTTTCTGAACAAAAAATATAAGGTACAATAAACTACCGACATATCTAATTCTTTTCTACTCCTTATTCACGAAAGAAACGGAAGCACTAAATGGAAAAAATAACAAACAAAACAACAAGCTGTCTGCTCTCGACCCTGAGGGTGAGGGTGGAGACCTACTGTTATACCTACAAGTGCACCTTTGTTCGCTGTCGTAGATGCATTTTTCAACTTTACAATGAAATTAATTTGGTTCAAGATATATAGAATCACAATACAAATGAAATAAAGCAAAAGCACGCATATAAAAAATACCCATGAAATTAATTTAAAAATCATAAAACCCCTACATTGCTCATTTCAACGTTGCTCGCGAGATTCCAGAACACTTTGTTGGGAAGCGTGTGTAACTTTAGCAGCCCAATATTTACATATGCTCACATTGAGGTACTCGGTTTTCTAACTTTGCCAAGTTAAATGAATTGATCAACCATTAAACACACATTTGGGTCAATTTTCAGACCAAACTGTACAAATAGCTTGCAAGTTTGCTAACGAAGTTACTTCTTTGTCATTTATATTTCAACATTGAACGTGTGACAATAGAAGACACAAGAGTAGCATTTGTTTGGAGTATGTCTTCGGCTCGCTGCGTTATATCATTTTATGCCGTATTCTTTAAAAATGTGTTATGTACATCATTTGTACCAGTTGCGGCGTAATATGGCGTGACACATTGTTCAGCACGGTTCTAGATTAAATCTGTCTACACATTGTTCGGGACAAGTCTTAATGGGATAATTCACATCCTATGTTTGCTGATGGCGCGCTTCATGAAATTAAGTTGCTTCGAAGGTTTTAATCTATATTAACATACTACGAGCGAGACGTCTACACTTTTGGAAACATTCTTAAAAGAAATTTCTCTATTGTAGAACCACGAGAACTTTATCTTATATTGTTATAATATGAATACTGCCGTCTGTCTATATTTCATTCGATGAGCAACTGAAACCTTCTCACGCGCGTGTCAGGCACCCAAGGGGCGCGCACAAACAGACGTTACGATGTCGCTCCACAATACATCTGGATGCCCCTATTAAGTCGGCAGCCCATTGTCCCGATAAAAACACAAAGGGGCAGCAAACAACGACCAACAATGGACCGAAGCGACGCCGGGGGCTGACAGCGCTCTCTGGCCGAGACGCGTGACCGTTTCACAATTAGGAACTGGCGCGAGTACTTCGGTACGGGAATACTGTACTTAGGTTTTGGATACTGCACACGAATATTGGCTGGCTCGAGTCCTCAAAATTATGCCGACGATCTCCGCAAAGCACATCCATAAGAAGTAAATTATAAAATAGTCGTCTTCCTAACCATGTAACGTATAAAGTGTCAGTTTTTACCTAAGGTTGTCGTCATTATTAACTGTGCCTAAAACATACATCAACCATTGTCAGGCTTTTTGGATTACGTATGCCACGTAATACCAAGTTATTTTCCACCCAACTTGCTGAAGTTGGAATGAAATACAGCTACAAGTAATCAGACATCAATTAACAAGATTCTGATCTCTGGCTCAACCTGTCAAATATCGTCCTTATGATATAATTTGATATTGTTTAGCAAACAGTAAAGCCAGGCCGTGGATGGCCGTCACTTTGTTATCTCAGAGCATCACAATATTCCGTTACATTGGTTGGCACAAATGTAAGAACATGGCGAAGAGCATTAGCTTATTACAATATTATTATTGTAAAAGTAAAGGATACATGTTTCAAAATAGTCCCTCATCTGGTAATATTCTAGTAATATTCTTCAAATATTAATTGATGCGTTTGTATTTTCTCACCAGGTAAGCACAATTATCTGATTATTTGTTTTATTCTAAAAGAATAGAAAAAGCATATTGCCGGAACATTGTATACTCATTTGTGTGAGAGTTCAGTAAAACAAGTTTGTACTGAACTTTTAACCGTTATATACAGTAATTAACAACAATTTATATCTGTGTTTATAGGCGGAGACTGATTTGTAATTTGCAGGCGCACATAGTTTACTCTGTATCTTCTAAGATTGACTAGAAATTGGTAAAACGCTACGACACGATTAAGAACGTAAAGAAGTAGGAAAATAGTCAATTACTTCCATGATTTGTTCACACAACTTTAAACTTATGGCGAGATCAACACCATATCGTCTAAAAGATAACAAATTATAATTAGGATAAAATAATATATGAAGATAAAATTTTTGCAGACCTGGTATAATTCCTTATTCACAGATACGTCTCTCCGAAAGCTTAGATTTTCTCAAACCGGCGGAATGCTTTTGTGGTTCATTTTTCCCTTCATTTTCTATATCGATAAGTCCCGGATTATTCCCCATAATAGGTCGGGGTGTATTTTAATCCCATTCTGATAATCTTTCTCTTCTTGCATTGTTTTTTTTTTGTACAGCGAAAATATGTTTCTACATTTATACTAGGTACGCATTAGAAAGAGTAACAGTGCAGAGTTTCTACGTTTTATGATACATACAAACATATAATAAATGTTCAAGAGCATGTCAAGACACGCTAGAGGGCGCATAAGTATTCAATGGTAGACAATAAAGTTATTACAGAAACAGAATAAGAACATCTATCATAATAAAAAACAAAGCTTGTAAACTTTGAATTGAAAATAGACCTTTTGATTGACGTTTTATATCGTAGCACATTTACGAGACCTATTGCATCACTAACATGAGGAACGGGTTCTAATCCTAGATTAGCCTTTTTTTTAGGGCTATCCAAGGATGCCAATGTAAAAAAAAATCTTTTCGACTTTACATGTTTACGGAGCCACCCCTAAAATGTAAACTTATTATTATTTTAAGATGGCAAAATTAAAATCTATATTCCAATACAAAACTGTACCAAATTCATAATTCGTAAGTGCGGAGCTCCCAGCGTAATCTATGGATCGTGAATTGAGCCATTCAGTATGACGGACATTGAAATCCCCAAGAATAATCACTTCCTCTGAGAGAAACCGCTCAAGGAAACTAACGATCTATCCCAATTTGAATGTGCTCAAACCGCCGGTCTATTTCGCTATTACCACTGTGTGATCTATAAAGGTATGCATAAACACGCGTTACATCGCCGACGAAGAAAGAAAGAAAGAAAGAAAACACATTTATGCTAAAAGTATTACAAACGGTACATAATAACTAATAATCTTATGCTAAGAAATACGTCTGTCTGTAACACCATATAGAAAGGAACAGCTGAGCGTAAGGTCCTGTATCATAACGCTATAACACACGACGCTGATTTTCAGCTGAGACTCCAAGTGGCGTTACAGCATAAACAATAACGAACTTAATGCGTACCCAAGGCAAAGACAAATCGTCAACCTCAAGACAATAAACGTTGACAGGAGACGTTCTTACTTACTTAAAATTAATTAAGTGTAACTTACAAATTCATTCTTCCTCACCCTTCGTTGCTTTATACTCTTCAGAACGGATTTCGGTGATACGTCATTCACAAGCTTTGATAGTTCTTGTTTAAGGGTGATGTATCACCTGTGTAATATTTGCAAATCGTTGTTGTGACATGTGTGACATGTTCATGATCTCGCTCTCCTTTGATCGTATATTATTCACTCGCCGTCAAAGCGACGCTGTGGGCGCTGTGGGCGTAGGACATATTCTATAGTGCGGTACATCCGCAGGTACATCCATCATTAGTTGTAGGATTAGTTAACAGACGCGGGAGGTACACGACCACACGCGCTGCTGTATGCACTTCGCAAGTGCGTTCAAGTTAATGTCAAGTGAGCTAAAAGAAACTATGGTAATTTTATTTTTAAATATATTAAGGTTTTACAAATCACTTTCAAAATTAATTAGGACAATGTATCCAAAGAAAAAATCTGAAAATACTGTGTCTCCTTTTGTTTAGAAATACGACAGAAAGGTAAATGTTTTGTCACTGCAAGAACTTATTGTAAAACTGGAAAGTAATAAATAGTGAGTAAATTTTTCATCTAACGTAGAATTTTCTCACTGTTCATGAAGATAACGAAATGGCGAAACCACATATTTTAACACAGTTGTAGAGCCAGTGAAGTAAGGACGAGTAGACAAGGAGTGTAGAGTTAGAGGCGTGATTCTAAAGGAGAGAACTTTTTGCCGGTGCGAGACGTGGTGGCAACGGTTCACGTGACAATATTTTTGATGGGATAAATTATGTTTAAATGATAAGAAAAGGACCTTCAAGGAACACTAAAGAACTAAAATGCAAAATGCAATAATTGGCACTTTTATACGATTTAATAGACATCTACGGAGGCGTTGAAGTCGATCGAGCGCCGACGCGACGTCGTGCCCGCCCGGTCTTTACGTCGTAGGGAGGCAGGACCGCAGAGTGTCGTCAGTAATAAGTCAGTAATTAGTTCAAAACTTAGTTCCCACTGACGGAATAAATTATGGTAATAGGATACGAAGGCATCGATGCGTATCCGGCAAACTGCCAAAATATATTATATGGTTTTTCTCTAACGCAGTTTGAGTAATTCAATTTCTGTGGCAAATTTACGGACAAGTGCGCCCCATAAAAGTTATTTGGGAGAACTTACGTAATATTTTATTCACTTTCGTAACGTTATTTGCACAATATACAGGCGATAAAGCTACACAATAAACCCAAAATCTGATATATAATCTATAACCTGTCCACTGCAGCACTCATTCAAGTGAACAACGGTTGGTTTCCACTAGCGGTCTGGACCCGAGCAACAATTCTACCGCATCCAAACCATACTTCGGTAATTAGTGTCCCAATCCTTTGGTCGACGTCTCAAATCAACACACACTCCTCCTGGTAGGTAAACATTATAATTCATTAGTTTTTCCTCCTAACTACAGTAATTATTGTAAATCTCAAAAATAGTTGAACCGTTTTATTTAATAATGCTCCCCTTTCCAGACCAAGGTTGTTCTTCACTAAGAGCAGAGTAACACAACTTTAAGTAATAAATATAAAAGCGAAAGTTTCAAAAGCTTTTAGTAAATGAATGTAAAAGTATAATGTTACGTAGCAACGCCCTTATGCCCCACCGCTGGGCAAATTGCTTCATAATAAATAAAAATACCTAAAGGTATATCAGGATGGGTTAAGGCTCATTAGTGGACATACTTCAATAATAGTGGTTTGGTTCATTAGTCATCCTCCTTAACTTGGTTAATTCACACAGCACTTGAAGATGAAATCTAAAAGAGAAGGATTCATCCATGGAGATTGACCGTGCGTGTATCGAGTCCTTCGTATTGCAGAGGAAGGAATCAGGGCAGTGCCTGAGACTCGTGTCCCAAGTGTAGCTTTGAGGGATCCCTGCAACGTGTACACGAAAACTCACCTCCACGCATTAATGCAGGTGATAACGTGCATGCGTTGTCGGTAAATTATGGACTTTGTAAACGTTTTTGCACTATTTTTAAGGAGTGTAAACAATCTCGAATAGAATCTTGTTTCCCCTTGTCATCCGTCTTCTTTTCTCAGAAATTTACAGCGACTATTTCGAGGATCACATCGAGAGCGGTAAATATAACAATGGTTTCCTCTGCAATGTTTTCCAGGACAATAAAGCTCGCGTCTCCTTATTGAGATTTCAGCGCTTCCACTGCGCACACCTCTATACGTGCTCAATGTACTTCTATTCACTCGTCATAGCTTTCGTTATATGAATATTAGTTTAAGCAAATTTAGTTAAGAGCAGCAGGCGTTAGTTCCAAATCTATCGAGAGTCTGACTTTGGGAAGGAACCTCAAGAAGATAGCATACTCTATTCTCGAAGGATAATGCGGCTGTAAATGAGAATTTAATAATAACAAATAGCTTTCCTATAGCAAACTATGGTGGCTATTTTTTTTATACTATTAGTGTTACATAAGCCTTTCTGTCAGTGTATTTGTGAATTCGCGTTTGTAGTCACATATAAAATAATAAAAATAAATAAAGTCAGTTCATGTCTGTAACTCAAGCCTTTATTCTTTTAAACCTGTCCTATTGCCTATTGTTATGTAATGAGAGGGAAAAATAAAAAAGAACCGACCTCAAAGCCTCGAAGCAGACAAAAGGGGTTCTCCATTTCCAATATATCAATTAAAAAGATGTGGCGCCCGTGTGACGGCGCGTCTAAGCCTCCAGCTAGTTTATCTAACAGAGACTTACGCAAAGAGCTCCATCCAGTAGGTCCGCGCTCTCACCCCAAAGTCATCACTGTCAGGTCAATATATATAACAATAATTTTTGTATTACAAAAGAGAGCCATAAGGTCGATTTATAGTAGGATGTAGGTAAACCAGAAGCAGGAATAAACTTGTGACACCATTCCTGCGTATGGGTAGGGTATAGCAATCGTTTCTGGGCGCAAGTATACGATTCTTACCTGCTCCTTTTCAATCTTTAACTATTTTTCCTACACTCTATGATAACTGGAAGAGATCTCTTTTAGGGATAAGTTAATTCGCTGTACAAAAATCCCGTATTTGTTGTCATATATATTTTTACATAAATAAAATAAAAAGTGCAATGTAAAAAGAACTCGTCTCATTTCCTGGATACTGCGTCCAGTAGCCAACAAGCGCGTCTTCGGCCTGTAATGGGAAGAAATTCCCTAATGATATCGCCTGAATGCCTAATACAGCGACGGGCGGGATTAACGATTATGCAATTGTTCCCATGTGATGGTCCGGTGCCCATAACTTCCGTTGTAGCGGTCCCGGCCCATTCAACCGGGACTTCAATGGGCGAAATTCCTCGCTAATTTAAGGGTATATGCAATACGCATTCGAGATATGTGAATATGCATATAAATAGAATTCAAATGTCCTCCGATTTCTAAATAATGGTTATAATTATATTTACTAAAGTGCATAAATAGTAACATACGCTTTTTCTAAGTCATTATTCAAACTGCGAATTATTAAACGATTTCAAACGTAAAGCGTTCAGAACCGTTACTCTTCGTTTAACTTAGTAAATTAAGTTTTAATGTTTATTGGCGCAGAAACGTAAGTTATATGGCCATCTTCAATTATAAAAAAGCTTTAATTGGTAGTATTTCTTGAGAACAGTTAGTTCCTTTTTACAAAATATTTATCGGACTACTAATAGCTTTAAAAGCAGATATACATTATTGAAAGTAAAACAGAGGCAGTAAGTTTGTAAAGTGAAGAAGTTGTTTATGATTACCCGATCAAAGTCTTTATAACTCTAACAAGTTAATATAGTTGTAAGATTGACGAAGAATACGAAAAATGCTGACTATGTCCAATCTGCCCAACAGGATTATTTCCAAATATTAATGAACAGTGAATTCTTTAATTTTACACATTTATATATCTTATTGTGGAAGTTATTAGTTATAACTATTTAATGGGTATAAGGTATGCCTTATACCAATTTATTTTCAGACGTGTAAATAAATTTAGAAATTCGTGACAGCAGGACGTTTAAGGTTTTTTTTTTATTTTCCCGCTATTTTAATCTACTGTACATACATCATTTGTATTATTTATTGCTTTTTCTTCGTTTTCTTTTTATTCAATATCAAGACTATTGAGTAATGGACATATTTTCCTTTGTTCAGTTTCATCGAAAATATTTTCTCGAAATACAACTAGAATTATAATTACAATCATAGCTTAGAAACCAAGCTGCGTGACGTCATAAATCTTAAAACAACTAAACAATTAGCGTTGCACCTTTAACGAATCCCGTGCAAACTGGCCACAGTTGGGAGACCTTCCAAATGTTCTACATCCCATACTTTGTGTGAAGTACAGGTGCTAGAAACGGGGTTCATTGAAATTGGTCGGTTTATTACATTACGGATTAGCTACGGGATAGCGAATAGTTTGTTCGTTCGTGGAGTATTTATGGGTTATTGGAGTCAAATGCTGGGAACAGCGCCCGAGTGTAAATCTTGCCTTGTATCATAAAATTGGTATACGTTTGGGCTTTCTATAGTTGAATTGGTGTGGCTCTTGAATTTATTGAAACTTTACAATCATTAATATGCTATTTTACGTTTTAGTAATATTTTAAATTATAATGATATGTAGTTTATTCCAATTGGCTTCATCTATAATCAACATTCACATGGTGTAGAAAAATTTTATAAGTCGGAATTTTTCCAATTTCCAAATTCTTAAAATGTTAAAATAAAAATAGGTCTATTATTTTACAACAATACAAGTGATCAGATCAGTAAAGTGAACAATACGAGTATTTTATATGAGAATGAAGAAAAACTCCTTAAACCAGATCCAGTTGTAAAACAAAATTGTCCAGAGAACCAAAGAACAAAAGAAATTTCAAAAATCGAACACGCCTTTTAAGATAAGTTGAAACATATAGAAATATACTCGTATGTTTGTATACATAAAATATATTTTTTGTATAAGGATCATAAAATTGCATATGTACAGTCGTTGGAACGACAAAGCGTTGACCAAAAATCCGTAATTTGTAAATTTGGACAACTTTACGAGTAACAAAAAAAAGTCTTTCGAACTTTAAATTCGAATCTTATTTTAATAAATTATCCCTTAAGGCAAATTTTTACAAAACATCTCATCTTTATATTCATTAAACAAGCTGTGCCCCGTGTATTTATTCATAACAATATATTTTATTAACCGACAAGATTTTGAATGTACTTCCCTACATTGACTCCTCGACGGTTTTCGGCAACGTTCGAATTTTGTCGAGTATTAACTCAACCCCTGAGTCTCTTTACGTTTTATTTGCACATTACTTTGTGCAGATCGGTTGACATTTATGGTATCTCCTCCACTCTTATAGGATATTTTATACCCACATTCCTATCATAATAAACTGCCTATCTCATATCAAACGACTTTTCAAATCCACTTTTTTTAAATATTACAAGGGGCAAAGGAGCAGACAGTTTATCATTTGAGTGACTACCGATGCTTATGGACACCTGAACCGCCAGAAAGCTCGAAGATGCGTTGCCAGGCTTTAAAATGGGGTTTAGACTGCCGGGAACGCCCACAAACCGAACGAAACGTGACAACAATAATATTACTTGACGTGACAGCATTGCTGACACTTTACACCAATGTTATGTGAACAAGGGATAAAAAAAGGTATTGGTACCCGGACGCGGTGACCCAATTCGGCTTCCGACCAGAAGGACTGCAAGCGTGGTGCCACCACTGATTAGATAAATAGATAGAAGGAGTAAAAGGATGTAAAGGTAGAGGGAAAGGAGAAAAAGGATGCAGATACTGCTGTCACTGACGGTATAGGGTGAGTGACAATAAAATAGCAGCTATTATTATTAGAAGACAACAGAAGTATATGCATCCTTTTTCTCCTTTCCTAACCTATTGGGTAGTCCAGGTTCGCGTATCCGTAATAGATCTAACCAGTTATCGGACAGATAAAAAGGAAGATTCACCCCCTGGAGACGAAACCAAATGGTAGTACCTATAACTTTCTCATCAACACTGGCTCGGCCACCTTGTACAATTGGGAAATCGCGAGCTAAGAACGCTTGTCTCGGAAGACCGATTGTCGATGACTCGAGTACACCTGAAGTGACGGGTGAAAGACGACGCAGGCCAAGAACAAGTGGCACAAACTCGAGTCGGAAACCGTGAATCATTTTTGATTACTGAGTCATTTTAACTATTTGACAAGATCCTGAATTCAAGAAATACAAACAAACATATTCTTCAGCTTAACAACATTTGAATATGTAAATGAATTTCGTTGGAGAAAGTAACATTTCAATGTTGCGTCGAGTTTGAGCACCCCGGAATATAATTTGAGGCGTGGACAGATTTTATATGTTGGTTATGACATTTTTATTCGTATTTAAAATTACTACCGATATAGATATGCTGCTTTATAGCATAATAACGTTGGGCCGGGTTTTAAAACCGTTAAATATAGGTGGTGAACAGTTATAGGGACGCCCACGCGGCGTCGCGATTATCCCTAGAGTTATGGACCTCACGCACGCACTAGCTTAAATAGATAAAGGTCACAGAGATCCCTGGTAATGGACAAATTGCTTCGTTAATAGTCGGATCTGTAAACTATTAAAATTACGAGTAATGAGGATTTCTGTTATCGATAATGTTACATAATTACAAGCTGCATTGAAATATGACCAAAAATGAATAGGCTATAATTTATCATTTGTGTTTTGTTTCTTATTTTCAGGATATCTATTATAATATTACATATATGATTCCTTTTAGTCCTCTTCTTTGTTGAGTTACCCTACTGAGTTACCAGTGCTATAAAGGGTGATGAGGGTCGGCAAGAATGTTTATGTATAAGCGAATCTTGTATTTGTTTTAACGCTTTCGCCCCCATTAGGTTCATAATCTTTCTTTAAGGCGTTCGTTACCACGTAGTTGCTTTTCCGTCAATGTTCTTCTCCAGGGTTTCCCAAACTGAGTGCAGCGGGATATGGGGGTTTCGTAAAATAGTCATCATGAACCCGCCAAGTAGCCCCAAATATTTTGAAATAGTGAGAATTTCTGATGAGAAGGACTCAAATTTGCGAAACAAGCTTTTCAGCCTACGTTTATACAAAAAACAAATACAGGTCAAGATTGGATGCTACCGACATTTGTACAATATTATGCAATATTATGTGAGAGTGGTTCAATTTGTTAGGCATGATATAATATTATAAATATATTATATTATAGCAATGTACATATATATCTAGTTGTATTAATAGTTCTTAATTTTATATTGTTTGTCAACCACGTAGCTGTGAAGCTAATGGGTCGCAGCTGAAAATCAGCGCTGTGAATTATGTGTTTTCACATAATTTAGGGCATATGCTGAGCTGTCATATAGACCCTTTCTCTGTCTAACACAGACAGCTCAAGTTGGAAGATATTATTAATGTTAAACCTTATATTTTGTTTTAGTTTTAAGTAGCTGTCTGTGATATCTGCAGAGAATAAATGTTTTTCATTTCATTTCAGAAAGTGACATTAATCAGGTTCCACTGTTTAACGTGCCTTCTGAAATACGGAGGAGGTCGGATATCAAATATAAACCAGTGCACACATCTATCATCCGGTCGTAGCCAGGGCAACTTAACTTAGCGGCTCAAATGCCGACCACTGATTAGACCACGACCTCCTCGGTTCCTCCTCGGGTTACTTTCGAACTATCTTTCTTTAATTCCCTTTGACATTGACATTCACACACACGTATAGATTATAGACTAAACATCACTACAATAGGTAACAAGCGAACGATGGAAACTGGAGTTTTAAATTTGGCGCGTTGGGTTAATATATATATTTTTTTCAGTTTACGGGATTTTTAATGCAGACTCCTTTATTATTTTGCTGAAGGTAAAGTAGCCAACGTTTCGATAACAGGAATTTACCCGTTGAAATTCCATTAAAATCAGTCAAGCCATTTCAAAAATCACCTATAATAGATAGACAGACAGGCATATCATATTTCAATATTAGAAATAGAACTTTGAATTGTATTTACGTTTGTAGATAGAAGTACGTAAAACTCCCGAACTCGAATGGAAGAAAGGTTCAATGACAACTATAACGGTCGTCTTTAAGTCTTTTCCAGTCATAGGGGAGTTCAAAGAACCTGGCAGTGCAACGTAAGCACTCTGATGTCCTAGTCTCAAAATCGTACAGCATTCTAATTCTCACTCACCTCAGGAACCAGCTGCAATCTTACTTATTTTTCAATGTCTAATTATGAAGGAACGTTAACGAATCGCCGAATTGATAGTAATCAGTGTGATTAGTCCCTAAACTTTTCCAGGAATAGCCCCGCGTACCCTTCAAAAACATTTTTTAGCAAAACGAAACGTAGAAAGTATTACAACGAGAACGACATGAATTTTTTCCTTGAACGGCTTGCATTTAAATTCTTTTGCATGTTTGCACAATCGCGTGTGGTCTTATTGTGAATACTATAGTAGATTTAAAAAAAAACTCAACTATATATCCGTTGCAAACAGAATTAAAATATAATTAAACTCTTTAGAGTAGGTACATCAATTAACTACATTGATAAAATTATCATTTTGTAATATTAACATTTCTTAACTTAATCAATAAAGCTTTAAAGGAAAAGAAAGCCTATTAAAAAGTCAATAAAAGTAGTTACCTATAAATTCTTAATTTGCAAACGTAAAACTTTTGTTTCTTAATAGACAATAGCTTTAAATTATTTACTGTCTTTCAATTTAAAATTAAAAACGGTCCCAGGTTATTGTGTGTGAATGAGTATTTCGTTAAAGATTTTTTCACCTTATTAATCGATAATACGCTAAAACTAACTTTAAATTTCAATTCCCAAGTATAACAGTTTTCTATTATTAGCTCACAACAAACATAAATTGAATTAAGGAAGTTATCACAGCATTATATTTGCGGGAGCTGGAACTAACCGGTCGGTTGTCACTATTGTGTCGCGCGCAGAACAACGCTTTGCACTCAACGGAGCACGTCTTGATCTCTTGTCGACATCTAGCGACATTTATGTGTGTACAGCAATAAATAATTTATAATTGTTTCCAAATAATATTGTCTTTAAATTTTGTTACTCTATTTTGTACAAAACTGTCGCGAGGTTATTCTTACAGGAATGTGTTTTTCATATATGATTTTTTTCCCTAGCTAATCGATAATACTTTACTTGTAACTTTGAATTTAAATTCCCAGGTATAATACTTTAATATCATTAGCACACAACAAGTATAAATTGAATTAAGGAAGTTATCAGGGCATTATATCTGCAGGAGCCGGTACTAGCCGGTCGGTTGTCACTATTGTGTCGCGCGCAGAACAACGCTTTGCACTCAGCGGAGCACGTCTTGATCTCTTGTCGACATCTAGAGACATTCATGCATGTGCAGCGATCAATTATTTATAATTGTTTGCAAATGATATTGTCCTTAAATTAGCTGTCGCAAGATAGATTTTTCATAAGTAGTGACTGGAATTTGTTTATTATTACAAAGTATTTCAATCGCGATTTAGCTTTTTATTTCACTTACGCGTCCACCTCCGTTAACTTCCGCATCCATCTCTGCTTCACCTAAGAAGGCCTCCATTACAACCCTAATTTATAGCACATCTTACAGCATTATTAGCACTCAACATGCAAAATTCTTCAATTTTTCTTCTGGATTTTTAACTACTATGCCGTATCTTCTTCTACCTAGCGTTATCTCGGTCTAGTACCAGGATCACCTTAAATTACAGGGGATATGGCTGTGCAGCGATCTAAGATGACCAACTGCCGACTGACGTCATCCTCGGAACCCTAACAAAACTCTCCAATCCCACGAGCAATATCACTCAGGGATGGCCCACTGTTTTACGTGCCTTTCGTAACACAAAGGACATCGGATATTTGAAAACCAGTGTTAGAATGGGTCACACGGCCGCGAAAAGAACAGCTTTACTTAGCGATCGACTCAAATGCCGGCCACTCATCAAGCTACAACCTCTTCAACAAGCCTTATGTTATCTCCACAACTAGTTCAATATAAAATAAAATGTTTTATTTAAACATCGGACTTTAATTTGCAATTTATGTTATGACAGAAGTGTCTCGTTGAAGATAAATGGATAAGATAAGTCTTTTATAACCCAAAATATCCAATTAACGGATACATTTGTGATTCAAATAGGGTACAATCACCGTCCACTGAAATCTGATCTATAGACACGCGGAGATACGAGATGCGTTATATGACTCGTCACTGTTTATTTTTAGTACTAAATATTATCATAAATATTGGGTGGTTATACACGAGCTGATGAAGTCGTTTGGTAACAGATTTAAATTCTCTTATAGCCTATAACGGACAGTTATATTTTTTATGTTCTATTATAGGACATCAAAAGGTTAAGGTCTGTAAATAAAGACTTTTCTAAACAACAAATAATTTTCTTATTTTCTTTCCTAAAGTAAATACTTGAATAGATTTAAAAATGAGAAGGGTTCATCCATTCGCCATCATATCAAATCCAAATTTATTATTCTCAACGTGTAAAACATTATTATGCAGGATATGTGTGTATGTGTGTGCACGTACGTGCGTATGTGTGCGTAAGTACGTGTTTGCGTGCGTGTGTGCGTGTATATACAAGAATTCGTTATCTAATTGTCTATTGAAAATCTTAACATACATAAAATAAGTTGTTCGCTTATTCTATTTGTCATACATCTTTAATAGTATAAACAATTTAAATCACTAACTCAAGTTCCTCAGCAAAAACGGCTTCGTGCAATATTATTTCTCCAGCAGTTATGAGGTGAAATATGAAATCGCCAAGTATATCAAAATGCTAAGTACTTATTCCATCCGTGTATTGCCCAGTCCATATTTTAAAATGCAAAGCATTAAGTTGTAACTCTTATACGTCGGTTACTTTTTGCAATTCGTGCGGAAAAGCGAGTGGGGCCGTTAAGTGGTATAATATTGAATTTAAAATACCACTTTGCTATGCGAATGCATTATGCGTTGATATGACCGAGGCTTTATGGCGCATTGTTCGCCCGATGTTATACTTAGCGCTGCATTAAAACGTACCATTGGGACTTTATAAAACCCCAAGACAAAGGTCAGCATTTTATAATATATAAATAAATTTAAAAAACGGCCAAAAGCTTCATGACACGTCATGTCAAGACACGCTTATGCAGAAGGGTTCCGTATCTGATATGCTATAAACTTATTTGTTAAATTACTTCAAAAGCTGTTGGCCGATTTCGTTCAGAATAATTTTCTTAATGAGTTCTTAGCATTTCAAGTCTCTACGTCTAATAGTTTGGAAATGCTAGGGGGGACCACCTTACGGGCCGACAGATGGACGGACAGAGCGAAATTATAAGGGTTCCTTGATGTACTACAGAACCCAAAAAAACGTTTTGATTTCAAAAGTGGATTGAAAAAGAATCAGATTAAAGAAAGACCGTGTAAATACATACATTTCAGCATACCATAGAAACATAAATATACATGTAATTTTCTTGGATATGCTGGAAATAATCCGATATTGTCCTGTGTCAATTATTATTAAGCAGGAAACTTGGCCCGTCGAAGTGATGACAGGTGGAGTAAAGCTGTGACTGAGTAGTGGCCGAGGATAGTAAAACGGAGCATTGGTCATCCAGCAACCAGGTGGGTTGACGACATATATGTCGCGGGTCCAACCTGGTCCAGATTGGCTCAAGACCGTAAGGAATAGTACAAGCGGGGAGAGGAAGAGAGAGAGAGCCCTCTCTCTCAGTGGGAGAGAAAGGGCTGTGGATGATAATGATGTCCTTTGTCGAAAATATAGTAATCATTTTAAGGCAAGAAGACTGTCTTCACTCTTAATAAAAGCTCTTTAAGTGAGTCACTTTTTTATACGAAACACTTTTTGATTTTGTGAACACTAAGGCTTCTTTATGGCGCGAACTAATACTTGTAAAAATAACACTCAAGCACAAGGAAAGTGGAGATAGTAAAATATTTACGGCCAATAGAAAAGAAACATAAGTGTTTGAAAAAGCAACATAATTCAATACTGGCTGCGAGCCTTTGTGCCTTGAATACCAGCTGCCAACGATGTTGCAAATTGTATCTAAAAAATATTCCTTGTATAGTCCATAAAGATGGCAGCTAGTAAATTATATATTTCGCGTAACACACGACGTGGCTCCTGTCACGGAAGTCTTCAATTATTAACATTACAGAAGGTTCGCATAAAGCTGTTGTTACATGAATAATAAAATGCTAGAATACGCCGTGAAAACAGCGAAGGGTGCAACACAATAGGATTATTAAGGCAACACTGTGTCTTTATATGCGTTGACAATGTGCATTGTGCCTTAGGACCCATGCAGCCTTCGTGAAGAACTTTAATATTCTGCAGGACACTGTATCGAGTTTAGTACTGCTTGAGTGTGTTAAAATTCACTGCAGTCGTTCATTTCATACTTAGCAGTCAAAAAGTAAGCTCCACTCTTTGGTCAAGAAAATTTAGAGAAACAATTTAGAAAATTTGACAACTTATAGAAAGATTTTCATTTATACTGCATTGCATTGTATGTATGACATTAACTTCATTTCTTGCAACCATCTTATCATATTACGAGATCAGAAATTACACTAATCTCATATTCATTTATAAAGCTGAAGAGCTTGTTTGTTTGGCCTGGCTTGGCCCATTTATCAAGGAAGGCTGTAGTCTATGTATCATCACGCTTAAATGTTTCACCTAATTATACGCGGACAAAGTTGTGGGTAAGAACTAGTCATAAATAATAAGGTTTTTCAAAATTTATACCTGTGGAAGACTCTAACTCCAGGATATTTCGTGCTCGCACCATATAAAATAAACTAGTTCAGCTTTAGAAGTTATGCTAAATGATCAAAAATAATAGCATTTTGTTTAATAAGGTTAGAAGAACTCACATAATATATTCCTCGGGACATGCTTTTGAAAAGATTTTTATCACTCCCAGGACACTGCTCCGAGCTTCGCACCATATGAATCTCCTTAAAAATTTACTGCGGTCGTCCATTTCATATTGCGGGTCCACAAATTACTTTTAACGATCAAAGAAGTCCGTATTTTGCTGGGGAAAGTTAGGGGGATGAAGTTCACTTTCATGAATTTGGAATGCTTAAGCATTTAGTTAAAGTACCGCGTACTTTAAACTGACCCACAACTTGGAACGGCAGTTTTCAAGGTTTAGGATGGCAACTTATTTCTTATGTAAAACTTGTACGAGAATTTTTAGAGGCGAAAAGTCGGTATGGACCAGTATAGTAGTAAGAATGTATTTAAAATTAAATCGCAATTCATTATTTTATTTCGTTCTGTTGTCGCCAACATTTCTTACGTCGTTTTTCACGGGGAATACTAGCAGCACTGGCACATAAGAAGTATACTGTCGTGAAATATATAAAAAAAGGAGAATATTACGGAATAATGGAGGGAATTAGGGCGTTTTAGCCGTCAACTGTCAATTGTATTGCTAATGTTATTAGAGAAATTAGTCAAGGAAGGAAATTAATAACTATTGAATAGATTAATAATCTGAAAGATAAATAGTTGCATGGTGGAGTCCAGCCAGTACATTATAGCGTAATCATATTCTAGTTGTATAATATTCTAATAAAAATGTTAATAGTGATTAACTATTTTTTTAGTTCTGATTGACAATTGATTTAATTCTATTTGTGTATTATATAAGTTAAAACAGTCACTTCTACAATATTTAATAGTTAATAGCAAATTATATTATGTATCTTTTTAGACCAGGATAAATCTCTCAGATTATTTTTCATAATTGACAATGTCACAAATCTATCTTTTTTATTTCCACACCAAATAGGTTACAGTTCGCCACAAGTAAATTTAAATAATTTTGCGCCCAAAATAAGAATATGTTTGGTTCATAATTCTGCACAACATACCAATATTATTGCAGTCAATTTTTTTTTATGTGTAATGAGTATGTTTATAGCATTAAATATATTGTTGTGATAGATAATTATTTAGTGTTGGGATGTAGAAATGGAATTTTTAAATAACACAATATTTCATGCCAAAAAAATTTCTCAGCCTGATCCCAGATACTCATTATTTCTAGTAAGGAATTAAAGGCAACAAAAAATTTATTAATCCCAAAACCCTTCGACATTCCAACCATTATAGAAACCAAGTCACTTACATTTATATATGGAAACAATTCCTTACAATCAAGTCAAAGACAAACAGTTCATCAATCATGTGTCAGTGGAATGGAATTTATCAAAATTATAAACAGCAATGCCCTACAGTTGCGTAGGTGAGCCGTACCTTATCGCCAGTCCCATGAATCAGCTATTTTGAAGTAATCAAAGATAAACAAAGGTTGATGGGCAGTTAGAACAGCATAGAGGTTTTGTAGCTTATGGCCATCTACACATTTAGAATTTAGCTTGTCTGTAATTTCACAAGCAAAAAATTAGCAGTCGGTAATTGACTACCAACACTCATCGACATATGCACCACCAAAAAGCACGCTTTTTTTTAAGTGGTTCTTGCTGTTGGCCCTATTGGCCTCGACAGCGTCACCGGGAGGGTTAATAAGTGTAGAACGTAACGATTGTGTACTTTTAAAGTAGGTTCTAAAGGTATGGGATTTGCAAGGAATATGTTGCCTGCCTCGTACATCTTCTAGGAATCAGTTGCCTTCTTCGAATTTTGCGCGTATTAAATCCTCCCCCCTTCCCCCCCCCCCCCCCTTCCGATCTTTATTCCGTTTTTTAACTCCCCCCCCCCCCCCCACGCCCTTGTGTCATTTTCTCGTGTTTTCTTCACCCCTCTCCCATTAAGTGAAATCACATTTGTGTAAATTTTATGCATGCCTTATACATATTTTTAATTTTGACACGTAATGGTCACAAATTTTTTGACCTAGCTAGATTAATAAAGGTAGCGCCCCACTTGCAGTCCTTTTGGTCTGCAGCCAAATTGGTTCGGAGCGTCCGGGTACCAGTACCTCTTTCTCATATAAGATCGGCGTAAAGTGGCGGCAATGCTTTCACTTGAAGTGGTGGTATTGTTGTAGCATTTCGTTCGTTTTTTGACAGTTCCCGATGGTTCAAACCCCCCTTTCGAATGCGAGCCTCCTGGTGGCACAGATGTCCATGGACGTCAGTAGTCAGTTGGGTGAACCGGCTGCCCGTATGCCACTTGTAATATTATGAAAAAAATTTTTAGTAACGATCGCAACTTACAACTCTCTAAGTAATAATAACCTGGTATGCTGGTAACCTGCTTCGTATTTTGGAAGCAACGTAAAAGAGTAGGCCCCGATTAATGTCACTGAGTGATATTAGCCGTGCGATTGCAAAGATCGAGGGGGTTCAGGGGGTGACGTCTGATGGCAGTCGTTCTCCTTGACTCGCCCCACAGCCACATCCTCTGCAATTTAAGCATACTAGACCGGGATAACTCTAGGAAGAAGAAGAGTTAATAATAATAAGGTGGACTATTGCTCATATAAAAAAAATAGTGGCATTCTTGGATTGCCGACAAAAGTGAAAACTGGAAAATACAGAGGCTGCGTTCCATCAGGCGTTCGCATCGCCGCGCATCGGCCGTACCGTACGCACAAAAATGTCGGCACGGTAACGATGTCGCGAGTTCAACGGCTTTTTACATTAATACATGTTTAAAAAATGACTAAGGTCAAAGTCTATTCGAATTCAATCACTTAGACTATACAGAGTGACTGGTGAGACACTTAGAATACTTGAGGATACTCGGTACTCGGTTCTCGTTATGATTATGTAATAAAAATGGACGTTTAAGTTTTTGATCAAGTTTCCTACAAATTAAATCAAGCGTGGTTACATTCTGTAGTTGAGTGTCTGTAGGAGATGGTTAGTCGATAAGAAGGAGTGTAATGTTGATAGAATTTGGTAAGTTACAATTCTTAATATTAAAAATGATTTAATGACGGCTGTCAGTCGAAATAAAACTCAATATCACTGTGGTAGTTTTGTCGATTTCAGCTTTCTTTTCCGCGCGCCCTGATAATATGCAAGTAATCACTTAATCAGTGTTTGTTATAAGTATGAGTCATAGGAATAATGTCGTATCAATACATAAACGAGGTGTATTGGAATATGTTTCATGTGAATGAGTGAAATAGGTGCCCAGGTATTTTTGCCTGCCCTAAGCCAGGACTAAAGTATGAAGGAATAAAATAAAATAACCAAAAGCCTGTCAAGACACGCTTATATAGATGGGTTCTGTATCTGATACGCTATAAACGGATTTGTTAAATAACTTCAAAAGTTGTTGTCCGATTTCGTTCAGAATAATTTTCCTAATACGTTTTTAGCATGTTCTATCAACATAGAAAATTTCAAGTCTCTACGTTTAATAGTTTGGAAATTCTAAGGGGGAACACCTTACGAGCAGACAGACGGACGGACAGAGCGAAATTATAAGGGTTCCTTGTAGTATTACGGAACCCTAAAAAAACGGATCATATCGATACATAATGGGGTATGTTTCATGTGAATGAGTGAAACGGGTGCCCAGGTATTTTTGCCTGCCCTAAGCCAGGACTAAAGTATGAAGGAAAAACGGCATTTTCATACGTCCATGCTAGTATGTCCATGTGTTCCGTACCCAATTCTTTAACTTTCTCTTAATCTCACGAAGTAGTTAATTGATATTTAGATTTAATGTTTTTTTTTTTATCAGGTCCTCGAATATCATAAGTGTCTCACCAGTCAACCTGTATATAATATTAATGTGTATTTAATAAATCAACCTTTGCCTTTATTAAGAAATAGAACTATATACGATCAACTATAATGTTTCAGCCTGGATTGTCCTGCAGAAGTTGCTTCCAAGCCGTCCAGTGTCGCCCCAATAACAATGGAATCGTGCACAACTGCCGAGGCTTTTTCCCCTACTGTAACTCTGGGCGGTGCTCCTTCATCCCACTTATACGCATGTATCTCTCAAACTATGCAACTGATTTTCACTTATAAACAGAATGATTAAGGAAGAAAGTTTATAGACATTAATCGGGTCCCACTGTTTTACGTGCCTTCCGAAACACGGAGTAGGTCGGATATTAAATATAAACCACTGCTAGAACGGGTCACCCAACTATCACCCGGTCGCAGCAAGACCTACTTAACCTAGAAACCGACTCTAATGTCGAACACTGTTTAGGCCACGATTATGAAACCTATTTTGAGCAAAATCGAACAGTAACGTTTGAATTTACTGAACTTTCTCGTTTCTTAAAAGATAGATAATACCTTTATCGCGTATTAGATACGGAATCCTTCTATATAAGCGTGTCTAGACACACTCTGGGCTTTTATATTCAAATGTATAAACATTGCGGGACTTTCAATATAAATTCACAGTACGCCAATATCAAAAGAACAAATACAGGAGAAATAAACCCAATTTTATACCCGGGTCTTCGTACAAAGTCCGGGTATACCGGAATCATAATATGGACGTGCTTATCTTCCGAATGGCGGTTACCGTTCGTAATGGCGCATTTGCATTCCTTTTAAGAGAAGGAATTTTTAAAAGGGTTTAATTATTACCTAGGATTTTCTTTTTTCTCTAACGTGAAATGAATTCTATATTATAACGCCAGAGCCACACATAGCTCAGTGTTTGTCATCTTTGTCCTTGAAGTCCACAAAGTTCTACAAAAAATAATCTATAAATAAAAATGTATTTCCAAAATATATGTAAGTGCATAACTTCCGAAAGACTGTACCAAATTGGATAATTCTTCTTTTGTGGTGTTCATTATTGTTAGGACAAGGTTTGTATCCTTAAAATGTCTGTCTGTCTCTTTGTTGTGGTTAACTCTAAAATATCTAGAAAGGGAAAAGAAATGAGAACGGAAATAATATTATAGGATAATAGGATGTGGTAAATAGTAAGTAACCCAACGATCGGGCAGGACAACGTCTGCCGGGTCCGCTAGTTAATAATAAATAATAATAATCTTTATTGGAACCAACGCACATCACAATTAATAATACAAATTAAGTCTATATTTCACAATTGGTGCAAAAAAGTATTTGTGCAGTTACACAAAGTTCCCGGCCACACTACATGATTAATCAAATGATCATTCAAATGAAGGTATGTCTCGCTCCGGCTTAACAAAGTACATTTAGTCCCGCTTTGAAACTATTTATACATACGTGAAGCGTAATGTTTAGGTACCATTTTATCGAAATTGCGCGGACGGAGGAGCATGAAATTTGGCACAGTTGTAGTTCATATAGAGGAGGTTGTGCATATGCTAATATTTAGAAAATATGCAAGATTAATATGTTAAATTGTTAAAAATAAAGTCATACGCACACAAATGACAGACCATTTACACACACATCCAATACGGATGATGTCAAAGCGTAATCTTGACTACCGTATATTATATTAATTGTCAAATTTCGTTTTTCTGTGAATAGAACAATATATTTCGTCGTACTCCAAAAGGTTTGTGGGGGAATCTCACCCATGTATAGAATTTAAACCAAAAAAACCGTTATATATAAAAGCGAAAAGTTATCTAACACAAAATTTTGAAAATCACGTATAACGATGAAATTTGTGCATGGGAATTGCGATCCGAGAGCCGGTTTAACGGATGATTATTTACTATGCTCATTAAAGCTGAATTTAACCGCTGGTATTTCCTACCCTGCTAAGCCAACTTTAATAGGATATCAATAGTTCTACATTAGCTACTCGTATTTCGTATAATGAATTGATTTATGGGTTAAGTAGCTCTTACCGCGGCCAGGTGGGAGATGGGTGACCAATTCTAATATTGGTTTTCAAATAACCATTCTACTTCGTGTTTCGAAAGGCACGAAAAATAGTGGGTAATTTCACTTAGTGATATTAGTCATGAGATTCCCAGAGCCCCCACGGTTCTGGGGATGACGTCAGATGGCAGTCAGTCATCTTAACTCGCCCTACAATCATATCCTTTTATTTAAGCGGACCTTAGTACTATACCGGGATAACGCTAAGAAGAAGAACAATTTTCCGCTACCAGCTTCGGTATTTGCGAACGGATACGACTTAGGGACCTTCAAGAAAAGAGCACACTCATTTCTCAAAGGTCGGCAACGCATCTGCGAGCCCTCCGGTGTTGCAGTTGTCCATGGGCGTCGGTAGTCACTTAGGTGAGTACCAGCTGCAGTGACCTTGCCTTCTGCTCCGGGGCCGTGGGTTCGATTCCCGTCTCATATCTGGGTGTATTATCCATATGTATGTATTTATATATGTACAAAAAAAAATTGTGTATAACAGGCGGCTGATACCTATAACATAGGCTTTTAGTTGTCTACCTTAGGAAAAGACGTACGTGTATCATATAGTCCTATATATTTATTATTTATTAATTAAAAATTTCTATTGTATAACTTTATTTGTAACTTTGTTGTAGCTACGCCGAATGCTTGATAACGAATGAATGATATTTGCAAAAGCTATGATACTCGCTGACCATCAGGCAAGCAGAATGCTTGCTTACACGTTTAGTTACATAAATATGATTTGTTTATGCCGTTACAATTTAACAAGGTTATTCTTATTGCGAGTTGATGCCCTTGACCCTCACTTAATCAGAAAAGAACTGATGTAAAGTATAAGCAAAAACAAGGTTATTATATTATATTTTATTTAATATATACGTAGTAAATAAAATAAAATCGTGCCATCAGTGATTTAGCTGACATAAAGCTTTACAAGTTTGGAACGCCGGCGTAAAACTGTCTGTTTGTCCTGTGAGAAGCTGAAAACAAGCATGTGAGAAGGTCGAAGGGAGTTTAAGAAATGGTCAAGACACGCTTATATAGAAAGGTTCCGTACGCGATAAATGTATTTGTTACATAACTTCCATTCTTAAAATTACTGTAGCATACTTACGAGAGCAGTGATTCGTCTCTTAGGTGGTCAATTGTTTTTTTCTATTTGCTTTATTACTTTTCATATACTTATTTGTATATAATGAGATCATTTTTTAAATTCTATTCAAGCTAATGATATACTTTTCCTTAAAATTATCTTGTCTTAGTCAGTCAGTACCTCTTTCTCAGATGAGATGGGCGTGAAGTGGCGGCAATGCTGTCACGTCAAGTGATGGTCTTGTTGTCGTGTTTCGTTCGGTTTGTGAGACTTCCCGGTGGCCTAAACTCGTCGTTAAAGGCCGGCAACGCATCTACTAGCCTTCTGGTCGTGCAGATGTACATGGGCGTCGGTAGGCTCTTGGGTGCCTGCTACCTGCTCGTTTGCCCCTTATAAAATAAAAAAAAACCTTGTACGCTATAAAGGTATTTGTTAAATAACTTCAAAAGATATTGTCGGTTTATGAACATGGAAAATTTCAAGTTTTCACATCTAATAGTTTGGAAACACTAGGAGGGGACCACCTTGAAAAACACTTTGGAGGCCAATTACTTGAAAATGGTACCCATAATAAAAGCAGTTGTATAACAAACATCGCCTTTATTTTAAAAGAGCTATCCAATGATAAACCACACGATGGGGTTGAATGAAAAAAAAACTACCTTCAAGCCATATCCCTAAAATGTAAAATTATTATTATTTTAAAATGGCCAAAAAGAAAATTTATATGCCGTACGTAACTGTACCAAATTAAATTCATTTCTGTTCACAATTGTAGAAGTTATTTAGGGGGGATGGACAAACCATACAGGTTCCTCGTAGGACTACGGAATCCTAAAAATCGTAAAATTCATACTAGGTAATTTATGTATGTATGAAGAAAAACTCTAGCTTAAGAATATAAATTCCTTCAAAAAATACAAACAATTATGTTTCTTTCATTTATTCATAATTAAGTTTTGAATAAGTTTTATCCTCAATCAAGGTTCTTGCGTAATATAAATTTATTATGTACAGTCAGCTAAGAAAACAGTCTGAGGAGATCGTAGCTTAATTAATAGCCGGTGCGATGTGCGATGAGCCGATGACCGCTAGGTTAAGCAGTTCTTCCCGCTTATGAGTGATAGGTGAGTGAACCATTGTAACACTGGTTTTTCAAATAGGTACTTCTCCATGTTTCAGAAGACATGTAACAAAGTGGGTCCCGATTAATGTCACTTAGTAATATCGTCAGATTGTAGAGGCTGTGGGGGTTCCGGAGATGATATCGACATCAGTCGGTCATCCTTAACTCGGCCCATAGCCAAATCCTCTGCAATTTTAGCGGATCCTGATATAGACCGGGATAATGCTAGGTAGAGGACAGCCAACAAAACAGTCTATCGAGTTTCATTAAACTTCTAAACAAATAAAAATCCGGCCCTAACTAACATTAAAAATTCGAATGTATGTTTGTTACCTTGACAATTACGTTACACTTCCACACGTTAACAACTATAGTAGGGGCCATATGCTTGGCAAAAACGTACGTTGACCCCTTTCTGGTCGTGCAGATGTCCATGGGCGTCGGTAGGCACTTCGGTGCCTGCTGCCTGTTCGTCTGCCTCCTTGTAACAAAAAAAAAATACGCAATTAATTTAGGACCTTTTCTAGTGACAGAAAATGTATATAATTTTAAATATCTTACCTGTAAATACATAAAATAATGGATCACGTGGCAGTTTTTGTTGTTCAAGTAAATTAAAAAATTCCCAATCTCTCATCCTTATGCTGACTAGTTACTACACGCGATTTCGTCCGCGTAAAATTTGGTGAAAAATTTTAGCGTGATGATATACAGCCCATAGCCTTCCTTTATAAACGGACTACCTAGAACTGAAAGAATTTTTCAAATTGGACCAGTAGTTCCAGAGTTTAGCGCGTTTAAGCAAACAAACAAACTCTTCAGCTTTATGTATTAGTATATCTTTGTTGATATAGTGCCTGTAGTTTGTTTCTTCCTCTACCTAACAGCGTTATCCCGGTCTAGAACCAGAGTCCGCTTAGATAGCAGAGGATGTGGCTGTAGGGCGAGTTAAGATGACGGATTGCCGTCTGTCGTCATCGTCGGAACCCCCACGATCTTGACAACACAACGACTAATATCACTCAGTCCATTTATCGAGGAACGCTATATATATCATCAGGCTAAAATTAAATCTAATTTTTTAACCTAAGTCGCGGGTACAGCTATTATTAAATATAGAATCTTTTTACAGCAATAGTTGTAACGTGGACGTCGTACATTCTAGAAAATAATAGATGTCGTCACGTCACGTTTATAGGCGTGCATAAGTTTTATCGATAAAACATTAATATTGATTAGGTACCGCTTCGAGTGCACTATAATTGCATGACTCAACAAATGGAATCGATTCTCTTAAAGATAACGTTGAAATGACACAAATTGTAACATCGATGTTTTTTTAATTTTTGACTTAGTCGAAATTTAATTGTCTTATGGCAAATATTACCATAAAGTTGTTAGTAGTAAAAGGAACCTGAAATAAAGTGGCAGTGTCAAGACGCGCTTATGGAATGATTCCGTATGTGATAAGCGATAACGGTATTTGAATATGAATATATAGGACTCCTGTGTTACCGACTGTGTTATAGCTAACACTCGCCTGTTATAGACAATTTTTTTGGGAATACATACATACATACATATAGATACTAGACCCAGGCTCGAGGCGGGAATCGAACCTACGACCATCCGAGCGGATAGCAGGGTCACTGCCCACTGCGGACCAGTCGTAAAGGTTCAGTCAAAGTCAGGACCTAAAAGTTATCCGATTTCGCTCAAAATAATTTTCCAGGTGAGTATTTAGCATGTCCTATCAACATGGAAAATTTCAAATCTCTACATCTAATATTTGCAAATCCTAGGGGAGACCACCTTGCGGGCGGACAGACAGACAGACGGACTGAGCGAAACTACAAGTGTTCCTTGTACGGAACCCTAAAAAAGTGTTACCACTTACATACTACACGTCAGCGATGAAAGTCATAATAAAACCTTCACGGTTCCCATAAAAAGGTTCTATTTGTGCCAACTGCGATGTTTGCATATTAATTAATAAGGACTCGAGACCACCCATGTTTCTACGTTTCATCCGGCGCCAAATGTGTGTATATAGCTTTACAGAATGTACGAGTATGTTCCTATACCATAGTCACCATCGAGTATAGATTTAAGAGGAGATGACATTGTAATTCCCATAAGGTGGTATCCAAAATTACTAAAAAAAACAATCTTAACTGAAACTGAAATTATGCTATGTGAAATAAATAGTAATAATAAATGAATACGAAAAAGATTCAAGTTATATAAGAAAAATAATCTCATATACTATATGAGTTAAATTTGTCACATGCTCATTACGTAAAACTTCGGCCATTTTAATAACCAATCACCATTTACATAATATTATATATGAGTCATTAACATAATCCATTTAATAAAAGAAAGTATAAAAATCTTGTTACGTCAATAATGCAAAATTAATCATATCTTAATCATGTATATTTGTCTGCTTTCTATATTAATACGTGAATCAGAAAATTTATAAAATTTGTGGCAATTATATCTTACGTATAAGGTGTGCTAATGATAATAATTTTATAATATATGCATTGTAAATATAATGAGGAGGTCGTGGCCTAATCAGTGGTGGGCATTTGAGTCGATCGCTAAGTTAAGTGGCTCTGGATGCGACCGGGTGATAGATGGGTGACCCATTCTAGCAGTGGCGGCAATGCTGTCACGTCAAGTGATGGTATTGTTGTCGCGTTTCGTTCGGTTTGTGAGACTTCCCGGTAGCCAAAACTCGTCATTAAAGGCCGGCAACGCACCTGCTAGCCTTCTGGTCGTGCAGATGTCGATAGGCACTTAGATGCCTGTTGCCTGCTCGTTTGCCCCCTTGTTGTGACAAATAAAAAAAAAGTTTAGAGATCTTTTTAACATAATAAATAAACTCTCCATTTTGATTAAATTGAATTCCAGCATAAAAATCGTATAGTTTGATTCTGCTTAGATGAGTTTTTAGTTACATTAATACTTTTTGTTTTAAATGTTGATTAAAATTTATTATCAAGGAAATAAAATAAATTATGTTAAAGTTCATCTGGACCAATCTCTGAAAAGTCAAGTACAGGCAACTTGCCTAACATTGAAATTCAAAATATTTGTAACATTCATATGAAAGGGTCAATAATAATTCTTTTTTAAAATAATAAAGCAAAGTACAAACATTGTCATAAAAAAATTGATATCCGCTAACAACGAATCAAGGATCCGGTGATTATTGCTCCAGATTGAGGACCCAACCATCAAGCGAGAGCCTCTTAAGATGACGGTCGAGACTCTTGGCAATGAGACCATTAACCGAAATAACTATCGGAACAATGATTGTTGAGGCCATATTCCAAATGGCGGTACTATCTATCATAGTCAAGATCTGAATAATTAGTTGATTTCTCTTTTTTAGCTTAATAAACCATAACGGAAGTTTGATATTATTATTAGACATCTTCGATTTCAGGGTCTGGAACACTACGTCATGCAAAACAACGCCATCGACATGTACCGAGCTTACTACGCCGAAATGCCGTCTCAGCCGCCCCTCGAAAGGAACAGCTGCCGCACCGTCAACGTGTACCGCGACACGGCCGGACGCCGCGGCAGACCCATCAGCTCCATCTGCTGGGAGTCGGAGGGCGGACACTCGTTCGCCGTGACTTACGTCGACGTCGACTTCTTTCTCAGCCCGCGGGCGCCCATCGACTCGTACATCTGGGACATAGAGAACGCCAACCACCCAATCGTCATAAGGTATTTAACCGGGATAATGCTTGGAAGAAGAAGAAGAATTAGTACAGTTTTATTTATTTATTACAAAATTACAAGAGGACAAAGTCTCACCTCCCTTCCATACTAAAATAGCAATCTGTAATAGAACTATTAACGAAAAGTGACCGAGCATGAACGTGTCAAGACATGCTTATATAGAAGGGTTTTGTATCTGATATGCGATAAACATATTTGTTAATATGTTTATTGCATATCATAA
This sequence comes from Charaxes varanes, assembly GCA_024363005.1. Taxonomy (NCBI): domain Eukaryota; kingdom Metazoa; phylum Arthropoda; class Insecta; order Lepidoptera; family Nymphalidae; genus Charaxes; species Charaxes varanes. The sequence continues at coordinate 11,848,141 of JANCMC010043217.1, read as the reverse complement.
AATGGTGTAGGTACTTGCTTGGTTCTTAATTATATAGACCCATTAATAGTTGCCGCCATTTGAGCACTCACAATTTTGTGATGTAAAAACTGCACAATATGTAGTCATTTGGTTTCCATCGTGTCTGAACAAAGGCTTAGGACGGCTTAGGAAGTTCCTTGTAGGACTATGGTTCCCTAAAAAGAATTAATTTTTATTTAAAATATTTCAGACACAAAGTCAAAGCTGTGGAACTTCTCAATAGATGACTATGAGGAACTCATGATAAAGGTGGCACCACTGGCACCGCATGTGGTTCTTGGTCCTCTACCACAATATGTTTTAAAGGTAAAAGTTTTAACTTTTATGTTACCATAGTTCATAGAGTAATGTAGCATAAATTATAAAACAGAACTATACCTTTATAGGTCATTCATAGATTATGTCACAAGTTAAAATCTTCTTCTTGGTGTTTCATTGACAAACTGTAGGTATACTTGTTTATGTGGTTAGGCCTTATATTCTGGAAGCCCAAAATGAGGCAACATCAATTGCCCAATCTCAGGTGGTCAATAAGTCCTCCTGCGTGCAGGTATTGGGGTATGCAGGGCACAACATTGGGTGAGTCATGGATTGGATTTCACTGCCATTTTCATCATTTCACGGCCATCCATACGGTAATGGGATATCATCAAAATGTAACATTACCTGACAACAGGCAGGGTGGGAAGGAGTCAAAAGCTCTGATGTCTGATGTCAAATGTTAAATTTTTATTTTTTTTATTAACATATTAAATAAAATATTCAAAAGAAACTGTTGTTTTTTAATTATGTGTTATCACACCAAGGTGTCGAAAATGTGACAACCACTGACAAGGAGGGGGGAAGAATTTAAAAAATCTTAAATTTTTGTGACATAATTCATGGGTGACATAATTATTTGAGAGTTTCTTGCTGATTCTTCTCGTGGCTCGACTCTTCCGAATCAGTGGTAGCTTTTAAAATATTTGACGATTCAAAGATTCGAGATTCGAGCTTGTAAATGTCTATTTGAATAAAGTATCATTTGTATTTGAATATTCCCTTTATTAAACATACGTTAAAAACTATTGGTGCGATTGTAAAAATTCTTTCAGTGTTAGACAGCCCATTTATCGAGGAAGGCTATAGGAATTTATTACATTACTTCATTTTACGCGAAGTCGCGGGCACAGCTAGTGAAATATAATTGTGCCAAATTTCAAGAAATCGTACCGGAAATTTTAGCTTCACATATTAATATAAATCGCAGCGGCCTTTTGGGGTAAACCGCGCCAATCCCTTCTAATGTGACGTGGATTTAAGATTGGACTAGATTGGTATCGTAAGGAAACTCCTCGGATTCAAAACTAAACTTTGATCTTAGCCAAAGGCCCGAGAAGCGATTCGTCGGATTCAGCTAGCATGAAATAAAACTCTGTATGTATTAATAATAAATCGCGGAGTCCCCATAGGGTACACTGAACAATCCGCTCTAATTTAAAGTGAGCGGGGTCTGCTGAGAAATATATCCCTCGTAATTGACGTCCGCCGAGAAATATGTTCGCTAGTTAAAATATTTCAAAGAAGTGCTTTGACATTTATGGATATAAATTGTTTTTCCTTCGTTATTTTACATTATTTTTAAATAGTGTACACTTCAAGTACTGTAGTTTATAATGTTTTTACCTCTCCCTGCCCTACAATTTTCCAATGGATTCTCTTAAGTGGTTGTGGAAAGACACTAATAGGTGTAATGGGTTTAGCGAGAGATGAGTAGGCATATATCAACATGTTCGTCGGGAGGCCACAATAAATACAGACAGTACAGAGAAACTTCGCTAGCGTGAGTTAACTCGTATGGTGATTTTCAGCGCTTGTGTACTGTCCATACAGCGCCATCTAGTTTGCTTTTGGTATATTTCTCGACTCGACTATCATCGTCATCAACTTATGTATGGTATCCCCAATATGTGACAACGGGCAGGGGAGGTTCAAAATCATTGTGAAGTCAAATGTCCGAACAAAACACATCCAAAAAACTGAAAGTGCAGTTCATGGGGACATAACATTCGTGTGACGTAAGCTATGGATTTTCCCCCGACTGCTCCCAACGTTGAACGGCTATTACCAAGTTAAATATATTTTAAAGAATAGAAGTACATTTCACTTCAGTTAATTGTACAAAGTAGATACTGATTCGATGTTTATAGCATTCATAAATTGTGCTTCTTTAATACAAAGAGTTTTAAGCATTGTCAGTTGTTTTTGTCTCCTAATGTATAATGCTGTTGATCAGAGTGACCTTCACAGTATCAAAGGGCGGGGGGGTTTGAGGCGAGCGGGGCCTCAGCCGTTCGCGGAGCCCCGGGTGGGGCTCCCGTACTCCACGGGTGCCTCCTGTGGGGCAGAGTCCGTGGATACCGTAAGTGGAGGACTTATGGTTACGTAGATTGACGCCTCTATGCGCCGAAACGCAGGGAGGTCATATCGCACCATGGAAATTCTTTTTTTATGTTTGTTACCGCATTACTTTCGACTGGGTACACCGATCTTGATGATTCTGATGTTATTTGAAAGCTGGTGCTTCCCGACTGGTTCCATATTAATTTAGCCCAAGTCTGACAAAGATTTCGATTAGGAAACAATGAAATTGTAACTTTTAATTGAATATGTGCGTGACAAATTGATCCAGATGGCACCGATTTTAGCACATCAGTATGTGTCTACTAAACCGTATGAGAGTACTATTAATTTTTTGCTTTTTAGTTCCTCGCCTTTTTGTTTTTGAAGGCAGTTTTCTTTTTATTTAAAAATAATTTATAATGTTAAAAATCTTTTGTTTCTAATCATTACATGAACTTAAAGGTCTGTCTTCACGTACCCAGTTTCCAGGACCACAAATTATTACCGCCACCAAAGCATTACAACAAAGGTCCTTCATCTAGGGCTGTCAGAATTGCAAAATTATTAGATTTCCGCGCTTAGACTGGCCCGTTGGCGCAGTGGGCAGAGACCCTGCCTTCCACTCCGGGGTCGTGGGTTCGATTCCCGCCTCGAGTCTGGGTGTATCATCTATATTTATGTAATTATATATTTCTAAAAAAATATATTTGTGTATAACAGGCGCCTGTTACCTATAACACAGGCATTAAGTTGTCTACCTTAGGAACAGTGTGCCTCAACGCACGTTTCGCTTCGACACCGAAGCATCATCAGGAGATAGACTCTACAAAGGCTATTCGTAAAGTACAGTAAAGTAAAGTAAAGTAGAGGCACATCAGAAAGTCAGTGCAGTGCTGTGCTTTGGTAGCGGATTCGGTGGTGTAGCTTTCAAGTTGCAGCATTGCACCGATTTTCCCTCGTATTCATTCGCGGATTAAGCAAAGCAATTTAGTATTACATGCATGTCATTCCGGTAAGTAACGCCTGATTCTATCAGTTAATTAAACGTTATTTGTGATATGATGCGAAAAAAAGAGTTTATCAGCAAGCAACGACGCTGATGCAAAATGAAGTTCTTATCTATTATCCTAAAAATATTATAAAGGTCTTTTTTACAGGCCTGGCATGTTGAAAAAAGGCTTTTATGACCAAAATAAATAGAACACTTTATCTGCTACATAACCCAATAATGTTGTAAATAGACTGCAATGAAGTTCTTCAGATAAAATGGGCGATAGAAAAACATACTCTCTTGTACAAAGATATATTATTCGGGGTAAAGAAAGCAAGCGCTTCCTTTTATCGTGGCAAACTGCACAGATCCCGTGGGATATTACTCTTTCTTTGAATCACGGGAGGAGCCAAATCTAAAAGATAGCTCTTGTAAACTTTACTATATATTTATTTTAAAGCAATTTCATGTATCAATATTTAATATATTAAAATGTTTTATACATGTATTGTACTAGTTCTTTCCAGCGACTTCGTACGGGTACACCAATTTGGTGAGTTATAGTTACAGTAAATATTTTATAACATTTACGTAATATCAGCGGATACCACACGTACTTTACAAGATTCCAATTTTACATTGATTTATCGAAGTGTCTAAATTTTGTTTCATTTTAATTAATTATATATTTAAATAATTATTATACTTGCGTGCCATGCATTAGTTAATACACTGTATATTAAAATTATTGTATAATAACTAAAACAAAGTGTGTTATACAAATAATTATTATTTATTTCAATCAATAAACTCAATCAACGCGTACTTAATGTGGATTTCCGCAAATTCCTGATTCTATGAAGTACTTTCTACAGTTTCAATTTCATTAATCCCTTCGTGAGATATTTATTAGTAAAGTTCGGGCAAAATACCTCCCGGCGTACAAAGTGTAATAGTTCAATGTTTTGGCGACCGCAACATTGTTGTGTGGGACCGCGAAATGTCTTCTGTAATTCACCGCGTTATTAAGGCCCACTTACACTAGTCACATTTAACTTGTATAACTTAATTAGGAGTTAGTTTACTGTTCTGAATAATATAAATTACGTCACATGTTAAAGGGGGGGCAGTGGGGTATCATTAAAATATGACATTGTGTGACAACGGGCAATATAGTACATAGTATGGCATAGATGATAAATATGTGATGTCACATCAAGTGAAAGAAAGGAGTTTTGAAAATATGACAACCTGACAAGGACGGAGGGTAATTAAAAAAATCGTGTGACATATATTATGCGTGACCCGTAAGTATATTTTATACGCCGTGGTACCTTCGCTAAATAGTTCTAGACTAGGTAGTGCCTACAACTTCGTCTACTTTTCTTTTCCAAATTATTTGGGCAATTCCCTTTATTGTAAGAAACCGCAATAGATCGTTTAATTTATAAGAATTAGAAGCCGTTTTCCTCAACTTTGTCCGCGTAAAATTGCAAAAGCTATACCTGCCTCTTTAATCTAGCCTTATCGTAGAATGCTTTTATAGCGGATCTCTACTAACTATAACCTACCACCTTGCCAAATTTCATCTCTGTACGTTACGCGATTGTCGAGATTTTAGGTGACATATTGCTTATACCTACATATACATACACATAGATTGTATGTAATGCCGATCCTCAATCATTCTAAGATATCTCATGATATAGATATAAATAAAGATAGATAAAGGTAACTTACATATGTGAAAGAGTACCAGCGAATCGTCCCTTTCCCCGTCGTACCTCTGGAAGGCTTCATTGGTTGGGGCAAATAGCGTCATCTGTCGGTACTGAAGGCTCGTGTTGGCGACCACGTTCCGTTCTAGCAGTGCCAGAAACTGTGAACAAATAAAGAATATTAATACATTTAATTGGACGTCAAACTACTAATAATATTATAAACGCGAAAGTTTGTACGCATGGATGTCTGGATGTATGTTTGACGCTATTTCACGAACAAAGTACTGGACGGATTTTAATAAAACACCCGGCCGGGGTAGGATCTGCTCAAGCTAGTGATCGGCTTAAACGCCTACCACTAATTAAACTGCGAGGTCCTCGAGCTATCGCACTTAAACACATTCTTCTTCTTCCTAGCGTTATCTCGGTTGAATACCAGGGTCCGCTTAGATTGTAGACGATGTGGCTGTGGGGCGAGTTAAGATGACCGATTGCCATCTGACGTCATCCCCGGAACCCCACGATTTCTACAACCTTACGATTAATATCACAAAGTGACATAAATGGGGTCCCCACTATTTTACGTGCCTTCCGATACACGGAGGAGGTCGGATAGCAAATATAAACTAGTGATAGAATGGGTCACCCATCTATAACAAGGTCGCAGCAAGAGCAACTTAGCCTAGGGACTGACTCAAATGCTAATCACTAATCAGGCCTCGACCTGCTCTATCGCACTTAAACACTATTAATAAAGTATTTATTTACTACCTTACACCCGCGTCTTTGTCCGCGTTAAATTCAATAATTTAAACATATGAAGTCTAGCTAAAGTCTGAATAATATTGTTTTTACTTTTATTTCCTTGGATCGATCAGTGGATCAGCTATGTTAAGATCTATTTCTTAATACTGGATCATCCGGTTGTATTCATCAACAATGAAAGTCAAAACTATTAGATATGGGATACAGATAGGCTACTTAAGTAAGATTACAAGCAATTAGGCCTTAGATTAGGGTAATTTTTTGGAGACAAAAAGTAGCTCCTGTTAATCACCAAGGTCCTACACCGAAATTCATCAAAATTGGTTCAGCGGTTTAGGCGTGAAAACGTAATATATAGAGTTCACATTTATAATATTCACAAGGATTTATGTCAGCCATCTTTATCCCACAGCTGAACAAAGCCCTCTCCCAATTCAGGTATTATGGTTTTTATTATAGTATTTATAAACCAATCTCGATTTCATAAATAAATAAAATTAGCTTGTTGGAATAATATTCATGCTTTAATTTCATTTAATTACCTATGATTACCTAGTTAATATAAAAACGGCTTTTAGACTCACATACATCTGGAGTGCTCGATTAATATGATTACTTACGAGTTAAAAACCTTTTTTATTACTTCCTAAGCTGTATTTCCGTTATATGAACACCAAGAGTTGTATACATCTTACTGCAGTGGAGTTTTCTTAAGTAAAGCAATAAATAACATTCGGCGTACATTGCTGAATAAGATATGGCTAATGGAAAGTGCATCTCCATTCAACCGTTGATGTTACAAGTGTTTTCAAATAACCCAGCGGGATTACAGCGTAGGTAATATATTACTGGGGGTAATCTATTTCATTGAAATTTAGCTTTAGATTACAGCTACATATGATATAGGATATGGCTGATAGATTAAAGAGTAATATTTTACATTCAGCAATCTAGTTTCGTGATACTGAAACCCGGTTGCGTACTAAATAAGTACGTTGGAACTGGAACAAGGTGGTCAAACTTAAGACTGGCCCATTGGCAGAGTGGAGCGTGACTCTGCCTTCTGCTCCGGGGGTCGTGGATTCGATTCCCTCCGCGAGTCTGAGTGTATTATCTATATGTATTTATATATTTCTACAAAAAACATATTTGTATATAACAGGCTTCTGTTACCTATAACACAGGCATTAAGTTCCCTACCTTAGGAACGGATGTCCTGGTGTCGTAAAGTCCTGTATATAATTAATAATTTATTTAAGCTCTTGGGACCTAGACAGAACCAGGCGCGGTGATGACATTTGGTGTACAGAAATTACAGAATGGTAGCCTAGATTGAGTTGGAGAACTCCAAGTCAAGTTATTGCATGATGATGGAAGAGTGGTGGGAGGTAGTTGGATGCGAGTTGCAAAAGATAAAAGAGAGTGGAACTTTGATGGGAGTACCGCCATAAGATACGCCCAACAGTAATTTTACAAAGAAAGCGTACAACAAAATGTGTTACAAATTACATGTAATTATCATGTCGACATTTGAGTCGATCGCTAGGTTAAGTTGCTCATGGTGGGACCGGGTGATAGATGGGTGACCCATTCTAACACTGGCTTGTATTCTATATGCGACTTCCTCCGTGTTTCGGAAGACACGTAAAACGATGGAACCCGATAATTGTCACTTTGTGATATTAGTCGTAAGGTTGTAGAAATCGTGGGGGGCTTCTATACTCGCATATTTACCTGTAAAACAAGAAGCTGAAGGCAGTTAGTTTGAATGATCCGAATATAATATATGCGTCGTGAGATGGTCATTATGTACATACATACATGATGATTGTTTAGTAACAAATGTTCTTTTAACCGACTTTAATAAACAGCAAGTTAAGGATTTAATTGTGTATATATGAATTCCTAAACAAAAGTTTTCTTTAATTGAATGGGGGTTTTTAATTAGTTTTGATCCGTAAATTCAAGTCAAATTCCTAGACTGATTAATCAGTACTTTTTAGTTAATCATGGCGTCATAAAAGTGCAGTTTTTTTTAGAAAACGCTATACTTTATTTAAGCCCAGTATTTCTGTTCCCTCCTCTGTAAAAGTTAGTTATAGGTTTAAAGATATTTATTTCTTAAAGAAAATTCATCCAAAACATTGATTTGGGTTAATTTGTAGTTTAAAGGTTAAATGTTGGGTTAAGAAAGAAGTTAATATATTGAGTGAATGCATGCGTTTTATGTTTATCGGAAGCTTATAGTAAAGCTGTCAAAATTCGTGTAAAAGATTCGTGTTAAATGGCACTGTCAAATGTTAAGTTGCTATATAACTGGTTCAAGACAATCTAACGCGTGTAAAGTTACAGTTCTCTCAATGCGATTTATGTTTTAGAACGAAACAGTCTGCAATAATTAAAAAGTAATTTAAATGCATTTGGTATATCATTTTTTAACTCTTTCACTGCTGCACTGTTAGCTTTAAATAACTAAAAGTGCCAAAATCACAATTTACAAAATGTCGATTTTAAATTTAATTACAGTATAATTACAATGCATGAATTAAATATCTGGAATTATCCATAAACAAAACCCGATTAAATAAAAGAATCAATTAATTATATTATACAATTATGATAACAAAAAAAAAAAAATTTCTACTTTCTAAACTTTGCTGCTCTGGGCCCCAGCCCCGACTGCCTTTGGTGAAAATCCAGCGCTGCTTGTACCATTCAGCTGTCATCTATACTTATATATAAAGCTGAAGAGTTTCTTTGTTTGCTCGAACGAGCCAACTCCAGGAATTACTGGTCTGATTTAGAAAATTCTTTCAGTGTTAGATAGCCCATTTATCGAGGAAGACTATGTTTCATCACGCTAATTTTTAACCTCATTTAAAGCGAACAAAGTCGTGGGTAACATTCATTCTATATATTCCTGAGATATAAAGTGCTTATAAGTACAGAAATATGACAAAATAGAGGCATTGCAGCTGGTTTCATATAAGTACCTATCGTTCTTTTGACCCGACCACACCCACGGTCTTTATCTCCGCTTCTTCAGTTTCCATTGATAAAAATGCGGTTAATTAAGTGACCAATTAAATTGGCTAATTAACAGCGCACGCTCAGCATTAATCTGGACCAATTTTATTTTATATCGCGTTATATTTGAACCCCGACGTCAGAGAGCGCAGAAAGTTGTGACAGCTCGAAATGCTTATCACTTTACATGTAAGGTCAAAGCTCCTGAATAAAGATAATTATTTTATTGCTGTTTTGGCAAATAATAAAGTAAAGTTAAGAAACTGACCAATCTGGTAATTTCTCGCCTCACTGTATAGCGGTCATCCATGAATGAAACCTCACACGTTGAAGGGGGGTGACATTGTGTGACGACGGGCAGTCAAAATTTATAAAATCAAAAGAAAATTGAAACTGATGTTTTCTTTTATTCTTTTTTTAAATACATGCATAAAATTGAAAATTTTGTGACGTCACACCAAGGATGAGGGAGTTAACAGTCGTAAAATTCGTATGACGGGATTTATAGATGACCCCATGTCTCTGTGGGCCAATTACCAGCTCCGATGTGTCTGGACCCCCACGACTTAGGGACATTTAAGAAAAATACATACTCATGCCTGAAAGCCGGCCACGCATCTATCATATTCCTAGTTGTGTAGTTGTTCATGGGTTCCGCCAGTCATACAAGTCAACCGCCTGCCTGTTTGCCCATTTCTAGACTTAGTATACATATATAGATACAGTGCTACCTTAATATTACGTCCCTCAATATAACGACTCCCTCGATTAAACAAATTCTTCGTAATCCCCTTGATTGTCCATAAGAGTCAATATAAAATATACCTTTACAATGCTAACATTTTTTGCGAACAACCTCTTTATAACGAATTTTAGACCAACCTAACCTCAGTTCAACGAATTACTTGATATAACGAATATTTTCTTGTTCCCTCCTTTTTGTGAAATTTGACGAAGTTGTGCGAAACAGCTTGTTACATGTGTAAGACACTCGCGGCTAGAATATTTACTGTGAGCGCCCTAACTCCTCCCGGGGCAGGGTGTGTTCCCCCAGTGTGTTGTAGCGCTTGAGGAATAGAGTTGAACAGTCACAGAGGATGTGCTTGGCCGTTTCCAAGTCCTCGTGACAGAACCTGCAGACTGGTGATTGACATAGGTTGATGGTATGTAGATGATTCATCAGTCTGCAGTGACCCGTAAGGGACCTAGTAACTACTCTTACTTACTCCCTGCTTAGAATCAGGAGACGAGTAGTGAATTTTGGCGAGTACGCTTCTATGATTGACTTCGCATGCCTCTGCCAGCCGCCTCTTTCCATAACTGAAGACATGTTGAGATGGTGTTGCTTTTGAGGCAGTATTTTAAAGGGCCGACGACTCCAGAGTGTCCAGGAATCCATCTCAGATGCACCGAGTTGTTGCGTCCAAGCATGTGGAGTTTCTGTATACCCTCTAGAGTAACTCCAGTTTTCTTACCCATTGACAGATCGAGTTTTCTCGCCCATTGACTTCACTCGTTAAGGTACAGGAAGCTGTAATCTTCTAGCAGTCAAGGATATTCTGCCACTTTATATTGTCGTAGTAAAAACTTTTCTTTCACTTCATCGAGTTTTCTCACCCATTTACTTCACCCGTTAAACCGCCAACCGGCACCCGCACGGTAAATCCATAGAATGCTAAGAAATTCGTCTCATCCTTTACGGTACACAAAGCTCTAATCTTCTATCAATCAAGGATCTTCTACCGCTTTGCTTGCACATACTAAAAATGTTCTTTCGTCTTATCGGGTTTTCTCACCCATTGAGTTCACACCCTCACCCTTATTACGCCGGATTCATAGACTACACTCAATCTAAAAACAATATCGCTAAAGTATTCATGACAAATCGTTGCCTAACGAAGAGAAATAACAACGTAAATATTGTGCGTTTTTGGAGTAGGGTGGGTCTTGGCGTGCGGCTTCTTTGATAGCGGTTTTTTATAAACTCAAATTCTTATATTATTTACCATTGCAATAGGTTCATAATCAAATAAAAGCGTAAAGATTTCATTATCTCTCCTTTATGTTTTTACTATGTACTATATGGTATGAATTAGGTTTAAGTGACCTTTATTTAAGTCTTTTATGCTAAATTGCGCAATAAATGGGGTGATAGGAATTGGGTTGCATAGAGACAGCAAATTAATAGATGCTTGGAACTTTGTGACCTAGGTGTAGATTTGAAAAATCCCTTTACTATGTTCCTTTACACTCACCTTGCGCTGCCAGTGTGCGCTTTCTTTTATGCCAGAGCCAGACATAGCTTCATTTGAATGATCATGTAGTGTAGCCGGAGAATTTGTGTAGCTGTGCAAAGTTTTGTAGAACTTTGTAGTCGTTAAGGACAAAAATGGACAGCTATGTCTGGCTCCGGCATTATAGAGTCACAAGCAATATTCCGCTACCGCTATAACTAGTGTCGTACACTGTAAGATAACAGTAGGGTGCGTAACTGCGTAACCGCGATTAGATTGATGGCAGATGCAATTTGAGAACGACTTGGATTTATTGGCCGTGATAAAGAAACATTTGCGGTACATTTCCATAATAGAATATCCCAATCGGTGCAATTGTTTAGAAAGAGTTACCTACTACGAATATCATCGACTTATTGTAAATCTTAACAATTAACTAAAATTAAATCTATCTTTGTATATTCTTCATAATGTCATTATGTGTTGTTTTCGTTCGTCTCTAGGGAGTTTCTGAGTTTCAGTTTAAACGCGGTAGAGGTAGGAGCAAGGGGTATACCAGCTAAATCCCTATACAACCTACTAGAAGACCTTGGCTTGTCAAGAACTATCATAAGTTCATTGCTAGAAAGGACATCTAAAGCCGCACTAGTAGGATCATACCTGATTTGGCTAGGCAGGGGAGGGAGGGAACACTGATACAATGACTGACAATAATACTTTTAGCATTAACTTCACTTAGTTGTACAATTCTTTTATCAAATTATGTAATAAAGAGAATAAAATAAAATACCAGAAGATGTCTTGCCGAACTTTAGTGATGACTTTACGAATGAATACCTATTCATTATGTCTCCTTGGCTTCTCGCCTTATTTTGATACTTAAAAGCTCAACTTAATCGACCGTGACTTGTAATAATGAGAACTAATTGATCACTTCATTTGCACCCCCCCTCAAATTAATTAATTATTTTAATTTCTTTTCAATGTAAATGAAATACTTTATCAAGCTCTAATTTGTTTTCTTCCGTAGTACTACAAGGAACCCTTATAATTTCGCTCTGTCCGTCCGTCCGTCCGTCTGTCTGCCCGTAAGGTGGTCCTCCCTCTAGCATTTCCAAACTATTAGACGTTGAGACTTGAAATTTCCCATGTTGATAGAACATGCTAAAAACACACTAGGAAAAATATTTTGAACGGAATCGAACAAATTTTGAAGTTATTTAACAAATACTTTTATAGCGTAACAGATACGGATTCCTTCTATATAAGCGTGTCTAGACTTCATATTATTGTAAACGGGGCATCGCTTTTATACGTGTGATTTGAGTTTGTGAGCATTTTGGTGCTATCCGTCTAAATAATTTAGTGTCCCCGACGCGTTGATAGCGGCATTTTATAGCCGCTTCTTAATGAGATAGCGCGATGATGTACTAAATCATTGGACTAAAGTTTTAACTTATTACGTGTGCTTTATCTGTATTTAAAGGTAGTAAGACAAACTGAAGCCCATGGAGTACTTGGTTCTAATCCAACCCTGCTAGATAGACTTTCAAATAAGCAATTCGATATCTCCTACGTAAGTTGTTGTAACCCCAAATTCTTAGCTCTGCAGTAGAGCGTTACAAACTAAATTATAATATATAATAGTAACTTTTTAATATTTTATTGTATACAATAATGTATTCGTCATTATTGAGTATGCAGTTGTATACACGTGCGTGTTATATACTGACGATTTTTATTACAATTAACATGTTTGTAACGTTCTACTGTGAATTTGCAGTTACAACTATTTACGTGGAAGGTATCGAATTCTTGCAGCTTCAAACTTAGGCGTTTGAAGAGTTCTTCAAGCTCCTAAGGCTAGAATAGGTGAAACACCCATCTAATTCCAAATAGGAAATTTCCTTTTTTATAAATAGAAGCTGTTTCCTACGACTTCGTACGCTTAAAATTAAGCTTGCTGGAGCCCTTATAACTTCTTAATCCGGACCTATCAAAAAATCCGTTTTTATAGGATTCCTACAAACAATAAACTACCACAGCCAAATTTCGTATGTATATCCCGCGTTTTTTGGAGATTTTTTTATAGGTGACTTCGCTCCTTTTATAGCGTGATATTTAACTGTTAAAATATACTTCTAAATATGTTATACTAGCTGCTTCCTGCGATTTCATCCGGGTATGAATGCGAGAACCTACTAAGTAAAAACTACCGTCGCGTCTTGACACATTTTATCTTCGCACGTCCCGCGGTTTTCGTGGTTTTGTGTCAGATGATCTTTCACTTTTATATATTATATGTTATATATTATAAACTATACTTAGGATGAAAATGTTCGTGCTGGGCTCTCAGCGGACCTATCTTGGCTTCAAGGCGGGCTGCTATAGCATTGATTAAAAGCGTGAAATGATTAAAGACTTGCCTCCTGTGGGCCTAGCACGGACATTTTCATACTCAGTAAAGGCGACACGTCCACTTACTTCGGTTCGAGAGGTTCGTGCTAGGCCGTCTGTAAATAAAATAGTCTTCTTTTAGTATTTATTTCTATTACTCTTTTATAATAATAAATTTATGTTATTAATGGCCATCCAACGCGGAAAGTAACGGGTCTTCGCTAGTTTATTAATACTACGACCATTCTTTAAAATACATGAATGAATAAAAAGTGAATATATGAATTTGATATTGTGAATGGTTTAAGTAGAAAGATTTTATGTGTCTTACAAACGTGTTGTAACGTAGTTTATGATATACTGCGTGTAACTCGCCACTTCACCCGTCTGAATTGAGTGATATAGTTAATTTAGAGAGTTTTTAATTTTTTGTGCAGAATCCCAATTATTTAGCTAAATGAAAAGTAGCCTAAGTAATTAACAAATAAATCTCAGATTTGTTAGTTGCAACTCACTGCTTTGTGCAATCGATGAATGCTATATACGAGGGGTTGCTGAACTCTGTATGTTTTCCTAATATTCAGGTATATGGTAGAGTATATTACCCGAAAAATATTTAGGGTATGTAATAGAAAGTTAAAAATCCACCAGAAAATACTTAATCGAAGTCATGGGGGTCAGCTAGTATAAAATAAATATAAAAAAATCTATGAGCACTATCTGTAGCTCAAAAAAGTATAATTAAAATGCTACGCTATAGATTTTACGATTCATTAAATACGTTCGGAGTGCTGGAAACCATTAGAAATTTATAGAGTCACAGATAACCAATAAATCTATAGTCGCTATTCCAGAATCGAGAACCCAATCGTCTCTCAAAACGATCGCTCGGCATGCCAACGCGACACACCACACAAATGCCTAAAATCGTTGTATTTTAATTCCTTATAACGCTAGAGTTCCAGCCGCGAGTCTCAAGTACCCGTAATGGCCGCGGAGAAATCCGAAAATGTCACTTTAAATAATCGTGTTCATTAGTAAACATTTAAAACACGCATTAGGAGCGCTGGGTGCCGGCGCCCGCCGTACGATCACAATCTCACCGCATTAAACATACCACCATCCCTTACTGATAAACAGGAGATGTATGCGACCGAGCGAGACGGCGCGAGGGATGTCTTAAATAAGGAATAGAGAGGTGTCTCCACGATTGTATCGAGTCAGACGCATGGATACGTACTAATTAAGAGGGCACCTCCGTCGATAAATGGCCTCTCGAGATCCTCTTTGTAGATGTTGCACAATTAAGACGTACGCTTAATAAGCGGGAGAGTGAAACGTTTCAATTTAATCGAAGTCCCTTAGTCACCCGTCGATTAGTATTTGAATTCGTAACAATGTTTGACGACCCGCCGGGCGATAATTGGTGATAATTTTTTTTTAATTGCTATCGTTTTTTGTCCGTCATCTTTTGTAATTTGTTAGGATTATGAGCGGTTTTATTGTGACGACGCGTCTACAAATTAACGGGTTGAGTTGTCGATTTGGAAAGTGTGTTAAAAAAAAAAAAACATAAATCATTTTTAGGTTGGCAACGAACACTTCAATTTTTTTTATTCCTATATGTTTTTGGGCTATAAATCGTAACAGAAATTGATTGGCGAGTTAATACTAATTTTTATAATCGTTGAAAAACGTTTTTAATTAGAAATTGCCATTTTGACTTTCTACAATAATCAAGAAATCGTGAGCGCCCAGTCCGATAGACCGATTATGTTTCGGTGGTCCGCCATTTGGTGGTCTTATGATTGTATGCTATTCCTAATTGGCCATTAGTCAAAAAATAGCAAACGGAGAAAAAGTCAGTCTTTTTCATTCTCTTTTAAAGAATAGTAGGTATATGTTATGCCGGTGCCAGATTTAGCTTAAAGTGTTTGTACATTTTTGTCGTGACAAATGACTACAAAACTTTGCGCAGCTACACAAATCCCCTGTTCACACTACATGATCGTTGAAATGATACTTCAAACCCCCCTCCGTCTGTTATCACATACTATCACATTTCGGTGAGACCCTACCAGTGTGACCATTGCTTTTTAATACGTAACAATTAAAATTATCAAACGCATGAAAGTTAAAAGTATTACTGCTAATTGTAAATCATAAAAATACTTTAAAAATGTGTAAATGGTGTAATAACAAAAGAAAACAAACATACACAAAAAATCTAAAATCATATATTTTTTAGAGAAAGTTAAACAAACGTTTGAAATCCAATATACTACACGAAAAATATGGTCCTGTATTTTTTTTTTTAATTAGCCCGCTGGGCAAAGGCCTCCCCCTTTTCCAACCACACCTTCCTTTCCTGACCCAATTGAATCCATTTCTTTCCCGCAAAGGTTCGTTATTAAACAATATTTTTTTCAATAAAAAGGTTTGATAAATGTATGTTTTGTTGTTATTAACAACAAATCCCAACATAACGGGTTAAGTTTAACTCTCCAGTTAGTGCAATTAACAGTAAAGCTCTAAACTGCTTAATGTATGAAGAATTTTCGGTTACTCAATAATCTAGCCTTGAATAAAATATTATGTTATTGAGCGATCTGATATAATGTGTTAAATCACAAAATGTTGTTTTGTACAATTTAACTAAATATTTTGTTTAATTTTTCAGAAAGAGATGCTAATAACTGCCAGTTTCGGCCACAAGGAAGTAGAGTACAGTCTAAAAATGCACGCTACAGTATTTACCTCTACATACAAAAAAGCGGGAAGACGCAAACGCGCAAGATCGTAATATCATTGGCTTATAGTGCGTGGTTTTTGTATTTCCAAGAAAAACGCTTCATACATACAAGCAAGCGATGCAATTAATTAGCGGAGGAGCGTGCATTTTTAGACTTAAACATCTATATGGAAGACATTTGATGCAATTTAAAGCTCAGTTAACAGATATTTGACGAATTGTTTGATTGCAATTACATTGATTGAGATTGCGTGTTCGAAAATTAAGAGACTGTGACTGAGTAAATCTCAAATTTTGATTCTTCTATGCTTTTATTGGTTTTCGTGCAATCGCAATTTTACGTTATAAAATGCTCCTCGACATGCAAGGCATCGACGATGTTTGTTTTATAATTTTTAAAGTAGTATTCAAGATATGGATTTAATCAATTTCCTATATATACAACGATAATTACATACAAACATACATACATAGGACTATATGACATACGGATGTCTGTTCCTAAGGTAGACATCTTAATGTCTGTGGTAACAGAAGGCTGTTAGACACAATTTTTTTGTTAAGAAATATATAAATACATACAAATAGATAATACACCCAGACTGGAGGCAGGAACCCACAACTCACGGAGTAGAAGGCAGGGTCACTGCAACTGCGCCAACAGGCCAGTTTGTAGATGGAAATAAAATAATTGCTAATATATATTTTTATAAGCAAATGGTCACAAAATCTCGAAAACCGCGGAACGTACAAAGATGAAATTTGCCAAGAAGGTAGTTTCTAGTTAGTAGACATCCGCCAAGAACGTATTATTCGATAGGCCTCATTAAGGAGGTCTTTTTTATTTTACGTTTAAGAAGTCGCGGGAAACAGCTAGTATAGTTTAGTAACATAAGTAGTAGCTAGTGTAGTATAGTAACATATGTTTATGGTAGCATATAAATTCAACTATACTACTTCCTTAGAGCGACCCTAAATATTCCCAAAACAATAATCGTAATTCGTAAAAGGTAGCCGTAATCTGTAAGAAAAATAAATGCCACTTCTTTAAAAACTATCTTTTCAGATAAAAAAGATCTTTCAACAAAAAAATATTTTCTAATCTCCTAATTTTTCTTAATTAATTTAGAAAGTGTAAAATACAAAGATTACACAGTATCGCATGCGATCGACGGATCGAGCGGTCGATCGCGTGACGGACCCAATTCGATATATCGACTGTCGAATCGATTCGAATCGCCGCGAGTGGGTTACGGGAACATACTGACACTATCCGATTCTAAAGTCCGATAAACGTTCAAAATTTATAACAATTACCGATTACCTTTTACAAATAAATACAATCGAAGTGTTTGTTTGTGACTTTGAAATTTTTCTAAGCTCACCAACAATGTAGAAAATTTGCGGAAAATATATTAGGTTTTTTCCTATTTTTTTTTCTACTACTTTTCAGTTGTGTTTAAATGTATAAAAACACATTATCATACTATTTATGTTTAGAGCATTTGTCAAACGTAAATATGTTCACATACATGTATCTTGATATGACAAAAGATCAAATAGTAAAATTTTTGACAGGCGCCATAGGCTGAATGGCTAAATGCCTAGATAACTAAATGCATAAGAAAATCGTAAATGCTGTCTTCCCGTTTATTTATCCGTTTATTTGAGACAGTTAGATCGATTCTTTCATGAAATTGATTGGCAGTTACAAATTGGCAGAGAAATTTAATATGAAAAATTTGATATTAGTAACTATGTGGATAGGCGTGTCTTAATTATTGGCTTATGAAATATTCCGCTCATTTCGACTGTCAAAATCGATGTTAGGAGAGATTAATCATAACGGAACTAATTTATGTGCGTATATAAGTGTGCAGAAATATGGATACGAAACAAACGGCGTGTAGGACGCTCTGCTACTAGATGGAGCGACGCTATGCGAACAGTGGCAGGTACAAGCTGGATGAGTTGAATAGCTGAGGACTGTTTGTAGTGGCGCGCCTTAGGAGGGGCTGTCAGTCTGTCGTTTTAGAGAGTGGATGTCAAACGGCTGATATGATGATGATGATGATGATCATATATACGAAAAAAGTTAAGCATAGCAAACGAAGTAGCGGGCTATCGCAATGCAATAGAATGAATAATTTAAACTCTGAGTAAATATGGATTTTTCTCTCGGTCGTTTGTCAAATATGTTTCACGGCGTTTTATCATTTTATTGCTTGTATTTAAGTATTTTCACAATGACGAATCGATCTTTCGTAACATTTCGAATTCGTTACTAATGGAACCGAGTAAATATTTAATTATCGGCCTTTATGGTGAATGGTAACGCGACGGATTATATTGATACGTTAATGATTTTAATTGGGGTTCTATAGATCAGGGATTCTTAAACTGGGTTCTACGAAACCGGAGGGTTTCCATAGAATAGTCAATATGTGACGGAAAGGATTGAAGGTTGTAAAACAGGCTTTCTAGCATTTATACAAAGAACAAGCCTCTATCTTTTCTTCTCTTAGTAAGTTTTAGTGGATTAATCAAGATCTCTATGCAACATCATAGATCTCTTGAATATGAACAAAAACTTACAGTTTTCCGCAATAATCACACTGAAGTTTGTCTGTACGATGAGATATGATGTGCCATCCCAATTCTTGATAGGTTGGGTATCTTTCAGTACACCTTGGACAAACAATCTTGCCTTCCGATCTTCCACCGTTGCTCTGATGTTCTAAAAGCTGTTGCGAAGTTTGGAAATTTTGATGACAGCTAGGACACCTGTAAAATCACTTTCTTATAATGTATCCAAGT
The DNA here is from genome assembly GCA_024363005.1 of Charaxes varanes. Taxonomy (NCBI): domain Eukaryota; kingdom Metazoa; phylum Arthropoda; class Insecta; order Lepidoptera; family Nymphalidae; genus Charaxes; species Charaxes varanes. Next base: position 11,829,034 of record JANCMC010043217.1, on the reverse strand, counting down.
CTAAAAATGCTGGTCAAGCCATCAATGTTTTAAAGCCTAGGAGAATGCAACCACTATCTTATTTTGAGTAACATCTTTATTTGAAAAACATTTCACTAATTCTAATAAAACAGTCGGTAAAGTAAAAAAAATACGAAAACATCAATAAATAAGGTAAAAACTAAACTTAATAAAATAATAAATAATACACAAAGAATGCTTTATATATATCTTACATAAAGATGTTAGGCTGGAGGTGGAAGGCCATATGCTCAATAATTTTTTTGGGATAGAAATAATGGAACTTTTTGTCACAACACGTAACATATCCGGGTACACCGTGCCTTTCCTTGTAATGTTTCATTAACGACCTAAAGTGAAAACCCTGTTCGTGACAAATGCAGCATTCCATCTTGTAGAACAGAGTTATTTGTTTATCCAAAGCAGATCCTTGCTTAGCAGGACGACCGTCTATTAACACTATAGGATCTAATACACCAGTGGTGGGATCTTCTTCTATTGCGAATTTGGTTTTAGGTTTTTCTGTCACTCGTACTTGCTTACTAGCATTTGTTGAACTGTTCAGAAGCGACTTATCTACACTTTCGGTGACTGCAAATTCATCTAAGGGCATGACTTCTAAATATTTCATTTCCGATGGAGATTTCTTTTTTGTTTGGGGCTTTGTAACTCTGGCGTCTCCTTGCTGGAACTCTGTCGGTGAGTTTGGCTTAGAAAAACTTTGTTTCTGGTTTATTTGCGGGGTAGCATTAGATGTGACATGTTCGGATATTGTCGCTATTATCGGATGCGAATTGTTTTCTGGTGGGTTTACTTCTGATTTATTTATTTTATTCTTTAAATTGTGAAATTCCAAAAATTTTTGTGTCTTTTCCACTTTCACTGCGTAAAGATGCAAGGCGCCTACTTGTTGCAAGCAATCGTGACATATTGCTTTTGGAAGATTGTCGTCCGTTTGAATCTGTAAAATATGTTAACAATTTAGAATTTCAAAAGTTTTTCTCTTGTTAATAGATCTGAGTTTTATCTCGTTTTCATCCAGTGTTAAACTGAAGGCTGTTTTTTTCGGGCAATCGAACAGTTGGTTCCTCCTTCGGACTATCGACGCTCATGGACATCTGTACTGCCAGAAGGCTCGTAGATGCATTGTCGGCACTTAAAGAGGGATTTAGCCCAACGGGAACTCTCACAAAAGGAACGTAACGCTAGAACAATATCTACACTTGACGTGACAGCAGTACTACCACTTCACGCCGATCTTATGTGAGGAAAAGGCACTGGTACCCCGATGGGCCGACCCAATTCGGCTGCAGACCAAAAGGGTTATAAGCGTGAGGCTATCTCTAATTGAATTGATGTTAACTGGGTTCTTTTGGTAGGTTTTAATGTGTTTTTGCATACCCTTTGCTCTCAAATCTATATCTCTACAGACTATGTAACTGTTTTTGATTAAATCATTTGATTTAGAATGGAAGTACTTGGTATCATATGGTCTTTAAGGATGTTCTGAGTCATGAGGTTCCACATGTAACAGCAAACTGTATAAACATTAACCAAATCAATGCTTTTGAGAAAACTTACACTCAAGAACATTGATCGTTTTAGAAGGAATGTATCCCTCCACAAGTGGGATTTCGCTGGTATGGAAAACTTAAAAAGAAAGTATTTTATTGGGCTTAAAATAAATATTTTGATACTAACGACAATATCGAAAAGCCTCTTCAATTTGCGTTTTAATTCTGCATTCAGTGGTTTCAATTTTGAGACATCGGTGCAAAGGCACAAACGACAGGAGAGTTCGCGCACTATAGTTTTTTCTAAACTTGCAAAATCATTCATACTGATAATTTGTACAATAAATAACAATAAATTATCCCATTACAAAAATTGGTTTTGTCTTTAGTTTGATGTGGAAAAGTTTGACATTTTGCGTTTGAAAGATTTGCCTCGACGTTTTAAAGTGGCCAGTTTTTGTCAGAAAAGTATTGCTTTCTCAGTTCTGTCAAAAAACTGAAACAACTGTCAGAAATGGGTGCCTAACTATCTATTGATGTAGCTAAATTTTGTAAGTTATATTAAGAATGTTTTATTTTAGTGAATATGCTTAATTTTTTTTTAATTTTAGTACATCACGATAAAACTTTGCGCTCGTGTATATTAATATTTTTTTTAATCGATAATTAGATTGCCATAAACAAAATAGTCGCGCTCAACAAAAAGAGGGGTCGCGTGTTTTCAACTAATGCATGTTTGTGTTTTTTGTACCGAATGTGCGCAGAGTAGTTCCACATTTTATTCATTGATACTCTAGGACAGTGTTTCCCAACGTGGGTCCCACGCCCCACAGAGGGACAATTTGATAGCTAATGGGGGCAATTTAAAAATGGACTCGACACGACTTTAACCCTTTCGCTTTGAATTATTTAAATGCAATGCTAGATATCGGTGACAAATTTAACGAAAAAGGAAAATTCTTAAAAAAATGCTGTAATATTAGGTATGATTTCATTTCACGTTACCAAAATATCAACTTCCTAAAACTTATCATTTATATTTATTAAGTGAACAAAACAATTTTTAAGTGAAATGAAATTATTTTTATTTGCTGAATATGAGATTAACAATATTGAGCTGATACATATTCTGCTTTTTAGCATGCAAATATTAGAAATTTTCCTTAACAATAGTAATGTGAGAAACAGTGAAAATTTCTGAGACTATTGAAAAATCCATTAAACATAATTATACAATTCATAATGATAAAAAATAAAATGTCAAATTATATACAAAGATTAAATGAATGTCAAATTATAGGGGGTTTTTTTTTAAATTAAAGGTTAAAAATTATGTATGGGGAGAATAAAAGTTTTAGTAATGTTATGGTGGTGCATGGCCTTAAAGAGGTTGGGAAACACTGCTCTAGGGGATAATAAGCTATTGTTTCAGTCTGAAAATGCACACCTCTCCACTAATAAATTGCAACGGTTGCTTATGCATGTGCGACGTTTTTATTGTAAACTCAAAGTCAAACACGCAGTGGTGTACCGTGGGTATCTGCTGCCCGGGGCCAGGTAAAGTTTTGCCCTCTTAGATATTTCATTTCAAAAGACTATAATTTTAATATAATAAAAAAGAAAATCCTATGAAAAATATTAATCTAAAAATATCGGCTAAAATCGGACTCTCGGTCAACGGATTTTCGAGACACAGATATCATTATATGATAGTGGCGTGGCTGAACCACGCGATGTAAGCCATCGATATTGACGAGCTTGCATGTTTCCTTCTATACGCAATTTTGTATGTAGAAGTGAATACATTGGAGAAGCGTGCATTTTTAGACTGTACCCACTCTAACGTGTGCTAATATTGATATATTAATTAGCAGGTATGCTTTGGCGGTAGGTATTGTGTATAGTAGGTAATTTTCTAGTGGCATCCCAGCAACATTAATCAAATGAGGGAAAATAGAAGGATTGGTCTAATCTACCGGTGACGTGGAGATTACACATTAAATTTTCTTTGGCGGCTTCCATCGCGAAATATACCTTTCCTCTAATTTGTTAACGCAACATTAATTAATGTTTGGTCTCGAATTCAATACAATGTTAAAACTCATATTTTCTTCACTTTTTGTACATAACAGCAAATCAAAATAGATTAGCTTGAAAGTGCCAATTATTAGTTTTCTTTATTGATGTTTGAAACCAGTGTTGGTTTATTTATTAGTATTCAAACTAATTATTACACTAAAGTATTAATATAAACTATTGGTGGTGTGCCGTTAGACTCATCATCAACATAATCCTGTTGGAGCTGGCCCTGACTCTGCCACTCTGTGCACCAAAGAGGCGCACGTTTTGCGCATTATGGTATTAAAGCTGCCTGTACGTACAGCTGCAAATATACCTGAGGCATTGCTGAAACGGGGCAGCCCCAACAACATTATAAATAGGATGTTGTAAAGGACGTAAAGGTCACTGTAGCTTCTCTTGGTGTAGTGAGCCCACAAGGTGCAAGTGTACAAAGTTGTGCAGTACGCTCTAAAAAGCGTAATTTTTACTTTATTTAAGCACTAATTGCAAACATGCGATCCAACATATTAATAACCTCATTCTATAGACTGAAGCACTCATAAGCACCATGTCGTCTGTGTGTAATAATTTATGTAACCTACTCGTTTCTCGGAATTGAGGTGGGAAGGCCTATTTTCAGTATTAAATTATCACTATAAATAATAAAGATAGCGTTTCGTGAGATGGTATGATGTGGTTAATAAATTAATTACTAAAAAGATTTGTGATTTTTTATCAAGAAAAATTGTTCGTCAGTCATTTCCACCGCTATCCACTTCACTCGAAATATGTGTAAACTGAGGTGGGTCTTGTAATTTCTGCCTTTACAATATCAGTTAGTTCACTGAGCTATTGCGGCTAATCTGCTATCACTTTATGAACATTTGTTTTAGACTCCATTGCCTCATTATGTTCTGGATTCAGAGCGAAACGCGTCGATATAAAGGCAGTGTACTGTAAACGTTTGTATAAAATCTCTTTTAATTGTTGTTCATCGACCTTCCATGGAATTGACGACCTCCCTAACATCCGGCCGATCCACTTTTTATAGTAAATTCTAGATAACTGTGGGACGTATAGAGATTTAAGTTGACAAGGTAGTTTGTAGTTAGTAGATATCCTCTAAGAACGGATTTTTCCATAATTAAGGAGGTTTAAGTGCCCCGTAAGCTTAATTTTACCCGGCCATAGTCGCGGGTAACAGCTGGTAATTTATAGACATAAGAATAATACGCAGGAAAAAAGACTAGAAAATCGCACCATTTTTGGTTTGGATAGTTGACTAGTGATATTATTGACACACGTAATATCTTGTTTAATTTGTGATTGAATATTCGGCTTATTGGTCCGGGTAGTGGGATATTCGGCTTCTCGTCAAAATCCAGATATTCGGTCTTCGTCAAAATCCGGATATTCAGTTAAGAAAAATATTCGAAAATAATAATAATATAATAAATATATAGGACTATTTCACACACGGACGTCTGTTCCTAAGGTAGACAACCCAATGCCTGTGTTATAGGTAACAGCAGGTATATTGTAAATATATAAATACATACATATGGATAATACACCCAGACTCGAGGCGGGTATCGAACCCACGACCCCCGAGCAGAAGGCAGGGTCACTGCCCACTGCGCCAATGGGCCAGTCCCAGGAAAATTCGGTTTAGGAAAATGAAACAGTTATAAAAAAGAATCCTAATACTTTTTCAACTTTATAGTGAACGAAATTGTGGTATAGCTCAAACACGATAGACGGTTTCATGAAGTTCACAATTGAAATTCAGCGTTCGTTGCGTCCGGGAACCTCAATAGATGGATGGTATTGCGAAATGGCGGCCCTTGACCGGAGCCGGTGGTTTACGGTTATAATATGGCTTTATTTATTCCGATTCCCCCACTTTATACACCCTTTTTAGTGCCCGCTCTAGATTATAGAGTTGACTTTTTCAATTTACGCCTTTATCACATGCACCTATATCTATTTAGTCACTGGTCCTGTTTCGAGTAGTTGTTTGTCGTAGTCAATTCAGAAACTTAATCAGTAAATTTAAAAGAAAGAAGGAAAGGTCTTCCTTTCCTTCTATCTTAATACCATTAATAAATTGAAAACCATAGTCTGATTCTATGAAATTTATATTACTTCTAGCGTTATCCCGGTCTTGTACCTAAATTTGCAGAGGGTATGGCTGTGGGGCGAGACAAGATGACCGACTGCCATCTGACGTCATGCTCAGGTCCCCCACAATCTCTATAATTCCACAATTGATATCGCTCAGTGACTTTGATCGGGACCCACTGTTTTACATGAAACACATGAGGAAGTGTGATATCTCATATAAAGGAGTGTTAGAGTGGATCTATCAGTCTATCGCAGCAAGAGCTACTTAACCTAATGATCGAGTCAAATGCCGATAAATGATTAGGCCACGACCTCCTCTTCCTTCAGCTTAGACCATAGCTTCTTTAATGTTAGTCTTATTTTAATCCTGGTGTCCTTAGTCATAAACTGATCTAACTCAAAAAACCTGATTTTTGTTAATTCGCAAATAACGTTTTGTCATTTGCGACTTATTCCGCATTGTCGATAAAAACGGCATTATAGTAACAAATTATGTGTTTTAATAACAGTTAATGAAGCGGTTAATGGTATTTAAATGTAATTTTAATAATATTTTAGTATTCGTTGGTCTTTTAAACTAAAACCTTATTTTAGTTAAAAAGACAGAAATAGCTGTATCTCAGTGTTGGCTGGAGATAATGATATAATTCTTAGATTGGCTGATAGAGGACGTTGAAACGAAGCTGCCTGTGTCATTAACTCACATTAGACCTAAAACGTAATCGGTCAGTTACTGATTTTGGTGATTCCTGTTTTGTTTGGTAGACCACACTTCAGAGGTGGTCTGATATATATTTTATCGAAATCGGCTTTTAATTAGAGGTAGCGCCACGCTTGTAGCCGAATTGGGCCGGCGCGTCCGGGTACCAGTACCTCTTCCTCACATAAGATCGGCGTGAAGTGGCGGCGATGCTGTCACGTCAAGTGTGGGTATTGTTGTCGCATAGCCTTCTGGTCGTAAAAATGTCCATGGGCGTCGGTAGGCCTTTAGATGCCTGCTGCCTGCTCGTTTGCCCCTTGTAACATAAAACAAAATGGAGTAGAGCTGATGAAGGTGCTGGAAGGTGGCCTTAGGAACTCCGTTATAAAACAACATAACAAAATCGAGTTTGGGTTCGTTAAATTCCTTTTGACGAGTACTTTGTATTTAGATGGTTTCCAGGGTCTGATAAAGGAGCTAGAAGGTAGACATAGGAACTTCTTTATAAAACGACATACTTTTTTTATTGAAAACGGGGACCACCTTGTGGGCAGATAGACGCACTGACGGATGGCCACAGGGAAATTATAAGGGTGCCTTTTAAGAGTACGGAATCCTTAAAAACGTGGTTTTATAAACCGTACAGCCTTTTTAAAAATAGGTATTTATAAGAACAAAGAAACCCATAGTATGTTCAAGTGAATGTGAGGGGGGATGCATGCAAAGTTGTGTGGCGTATAACAAACTACTCCTTCACGCTTTGCGGCATGGATTAATGAGACCTGGGAACTCCCCACTGAGAACGGCTGACGCGAATACACTTTTCTTTTTTAGTGCTCAGAAGTTTTGGGGTCGCAAAAAACTGGTTGTTTCGGTTAATTTTAGGGGGTTAGTAGTTCAGCGGTAAAAAGGGCCGTTCGGGGTTTTTTTTATACTACAGGGGGCAAACGGGCCCGGGGGTTCACTTAAATGACTTCGGACGGCCGGACATCTATACTACCACGAGGTCGCAGATGCGTTGCCGGCCTTCAGTGAGGGGTTTAAGCCTAGGCGAACTCTTAAAAATTAAAAAAGCAAATGTACGTACATGAGATTATTTAATTCTATTGTAAATCCTATAATTAAATACAATATATATTCATCTAAAATAAAAAATAAAAAAGGACAGCAAATTTATTGTGTTAATTTTAATAATAACAGCACAAAAGGAATTACTTTCCTAAATGCCAAAAAAAAAACAGCGGATTTGTGAACAGTAAATTGACCTGTTCACAAAAGTACCTACCAAAACATAATATACATCCAAAACACACAACAACAGCACAAACAATAAAACATAATCAACAAACATTTCAGAGTACACAAAACAATACCGATTCCCCCAAAATTTTAAATCAAACTTCTAACTTTTTCTATTTCGAAGTTAAAAGCCAGTATACTAAATAAATGTTTGCGCCCAATACCAATCGGGGATGGAATTCGTGGGAGCCCCAGCTAATCCGGACCGTTAAGTAAACATTTTAACGATTTTTTTTATGCTACTTTATTGACATTACGTGTGTAATATATTCAGGGATACTATCAGTTTCTAAAGATACATATTTTATATTGTCGCGGACTGGCTGGTTAATTTTACTTTTTATATATTTTTTTGTATTTGTTCTTTTTGTTTCTTTTGTTTTCTGAATATATACTTTAGTGTCAAAAAGAAATAAGTAAAATTAACCAGCCAGTCCGCATTATATATGTTTGTTTGTATTGTAAAATTATAAAGAGAAAATATTTGATTGTTTCTATGCATTGAATGATGAACGCAATCAAATTATAACTTTTGTATTCACTTAATTATTAATAAAACTTACTTATTTAATCATGAATAAAATAATTAATTTGATGTTATACGCGTTAAAGGTATTTGACCTTTATCGTGTATCAGATACGGAACCCTTCTTTGAGGGGGTCGTGGCGTAATCAGTGGTCGGCATTTGAGTCGAACGATAGGCTAAGTTGATCTTGCTGCGGCCGGGTGATAGGTGGGTGACCCATTCTAGCACTGGTCTATATTTGATATCCGACCTCCTTTGAGTTCCGTAAGACACGTAAAACAGTGGGACCCGTTTAATGTCACTTTGCGATATTAGTCGTAAGGTTGTAGATATCGTGAGGGTTCCGAGGATGACGTCAGATGGCGATCGATTATCTTGACTCGCCCCACAGCCTAAGTGGACCCTGGTATTTAACCGGGATAACACTTGGAAGAAGTTTGTATGCAATGAATAGCGGAAACTGATATTTACAAATAAGTTTCCATACTCTCAAACGAGCGGAAATTCCGTATTCGCCACGCTCCCTTGCTTACAAAGCTTGTTGTGTACGAGAATAAACACATGCTATTTGCACGCACATATGCATATTTAGATACATAAGTACAAGCGAACACGTGTAAGCAGTTATGTAAGCTACTGCTTACATAACTGAATACGCGTGTGCAAAGCACTAATGAGATTCACGTCATTAGTTAAAAAAAAATCTTGACTGATAGACAGAGAGACAACGAAATGATTCTAGGGTCTCTTTTTTTCCTTTAGAGGTACGGAACCCTAAAAATAATTGTTAACTTAAACCTTATTATCTTCTTTTATTGTAAACTATATATGATATCCCTTTTGGGATGAGACTTACGTAGTAACATCGACCTTTAGTGTAGTAAATTAAAATTCATTGTATTCCACATCTATACGAAAAATGATAACAAAAGTACCATTTAAGCGCAATTCTAGTATGTTTCCGATGCAGACATACCAGAAAGGGAATTATGAAATCAATTATAATAAAGTATGTACGTATATTTGTTAATTTATGACGCGACATTATGTTTCAATTTATTGCATTACACTGAATGAACGAATCGTACACTATAAACCGAGATTAACGACATATACAAAATGGAATCGATTTACAGAAACCGAACATATTGAGAATCCGTTTTCCTAACAAAACAGAGTGCAATATTGACAGACAAGTGTGGTCGTGACAAAGAGCGTGCATATCGATTTCACTGGACCTCGACGGAATGAATTTGCGAATAGATTTAGTCTAGTATACAAGCGAAATTTAAATTTTTATGCTAGTTATATGAAGATATTATATGTGCACACCTTAAACTCGAAACCTAAATGTCGTAGTGCTTTATAAAAGGGTCCGCAAAAAAATAGGTATTAATGCAGTTTGGCTACTTTTTCCAGTAATACGTATTATTTGTTATTTTTTTCTGGAACTAGTTGTTTGCACTCTACTTAGGCTGACATTAATTTCTTGGAAAATTTTTGAATTATGATCAGTGCGGAATGTTAAACTCCCCCGACGGAATATCACTCATTCCACGTAAATCGTAACTGTGTTGCGGATAGGTTGGCAGCGGATAAGCGATCGCATAGCGACCGCCCTGGTCGCGTCGCGATTATTTTTGTTTCAGTACAGAAATCCTTGTATGCAATATGTGTATGTATAATGTGAAAATTAACCTCGCAAAACTCCAAAATGCTCCAAATGCCAAATTGAATATTACTCTTTAGAGTGTAAACAACAACATCGAGAAGAAAAAAAAAATATGTACATGAATTTTCGGGAAAAGTAACCAAACTGCATAATCACCAAAAAATATAAAATAATACGTTTCGTGTTTAAAAACATTAGGAACCGTTAAGGATAGCCGACATATATGTATGTACAACACTACAATATTGTATTTGTATGATTTTCATCAAAAAGTGATAATTTAATTCTAAATTTTCCTATAGCTATTAATTTAACAACAAAAACGGCTGGACTTGATTAAAACGATATGAAGCTCTTTGTAAACGCTGCATTCACTTCCTGTCAATACAACACTCTGTCACGTCACACAGTGACGTAACGGTTTCATGGGTTCCCCGATTTTTCAACGCAAATAGCAATGTGTTTTTATTTTAAAACTGTACGTTAGCATAAATCTTCTTCAAGATAAATTGGTATAGAAGAAAATCTCGAGACATCTGATTCAGCGCCGTAGAAGTATTTTTTTTTATTTAGTTTTGTAACAAAATACATTATAGGACATCGTTAAATTGCATATTATAAACCAAAGAGGTTTGTCCAAGTTGTACTGGCCTGTTCTAGAAAAACCCTTTTTTCCGACCTCTAGATTGATTTTGTGCTAACTCTATTAAGACAGATCATCTGATATAAATTTATAGTGTCAGTTTACAAAGAAGCGTTAATTCGGTCTAGTACCAGGATCCGCTTAGATTGCAGAGTATGTTTTCATGGGCCAAGTTAAGATGACCGAATGCCATCTGACGTCATCCCCGGAGACCCCGCCATCTCTACAACCTTACGACTAATATCACTCAATGACAATAATCGGGTTCCAGAGTTTTACGCGCCGTTCTAACACGGAGGAGGTCAGATATCAAATTTCAACCAGTGTTAGAATGGGGCACCCGTCTATCACCCGGTCGCAGCAAGACCTACTTAACCTAGCGATCGACTCAAATGCCGACCTCTGATCAGGCCACGACCGAGTCAGCCGATAGTATTTGCGGTTTAATTGTATAAAAAAACTGTACGCGCCGGCCCAATTCGGCTACAAGCATGGCGCTACCTCTAATTCCGATTAATATCACAAAGTGACATTAATCGGGCCCCACTGTTTTACATGCCTTCCGAAACACGGAGGAGGTCGGATATCAAATATAAACCAGTGCTAGAATGGGTCACTCATCTATCATCCGGTCGCAGCCAGTGCAACTTAACTTAACGATCAACTAAGATGCCGACCACTGATTAGGCCACGACCTCCTCAAGACACCTCCTCCTCCTTATGACATAATATTCTACATGACTTAAACAACCATGATTGTTATAAAAGTTTACGCTACTTAACCCAAAAATCCAGATATTTCTGTAAAAGTTCTAGACTAAACATTAAATAAACATAAAGCATAGTTAAATTATTTGTCAAATACAGTTAAAACTTTAAACTATCTTGAGGCACGGACTCTGAACGACGGCTCCCACGTAAATTGTCGTAACTTCAAGTTCCCAACTTCACAGTAAAGCGTTACAAACATATCATTTGTATGTATATTGTATAAGGTTTTTATACAATATACATTCAACAATGACGATTATATTACTCTATACAAAATATATTAAGCAGTGACGATTATATTATAATTTAGAAGTTTTTTAACGCGTTACCGTAAAGCTGGTAATTTTGGGCTACGACGATTTACTTGGGAGCCAACGAGATGTTTGTTAAACCTCACCAACCTACTAGAAATTGGTTTCACTAATTAAATCGAAATTCATTTAATTAGAAATTCTGACTATTTTTACTTGGATTTTGAAATTCAAGGTACTATACAGCGTGTAGCAATTAACAAAATTGCCCGGCATTTTGTTTCAGCATTCAGCATTTTCAGCTGAAACTGAGATGTTTACAGACATCTCAAAATTGACTACAGTGTTACATACAAGCTACTATAATGGAACATGGCTATACGATGTATGTAAACAGATAAAGTTTAAGTCTAACCGAGCTCTTGAATAGATCTTGTATTGCATAGTAAAATCCTTTGAGAATAATATCTGGAGTCGTAACAGTAAGATCAAATTGATATCCGCAGACCCATGAACTCTATTTAAGTTTATTAACTGTTCTACTTGTTTGGTTTCATCATTAAAACCGACTTTAAAAAAGGAGTAGGTTCTAAATTCGACTGTATTATATTATTTTTAAAGTTTGCTACCTCGACTGGGCGAACCGATTTTGATGATTCTTTCTTTATTTGAAAGCTGATACTTCCCGTGTGGTCCAATTTCAATTTAGTCCAGTTCTGATAATTTTAAGTCGTTTTCGTACATTTATGTTTGAATATTATAAATGTTGATTTGGTGGTAAAGTTTATAGGTGACTTCTTTTTTTTTAATGCTAGATAGGCATGCGCTCTATTGCTAGCAATACACCTGATCTTAAGTGTTGATGTAGTCTAGGGTGTAATATGCTTGCCGAGAGTGAACCTATTCAATCTTGCCTGAAAGATATCCTGACTTTACTTATTTTAGCAATATCACAATTATAAAAGGCAAAAACAAAAACTTTGCATACATTGTCTACTTTAACGCGAATACCAGAGCAATGTTGCTATCAAAACACAACGTCGTATTGTACATTTTTCCAATAAACAATCAATACTTTTGGATAGACTTTTTTGAAACATACGTTGAATTCAAGATAGAAAATTAAAAAGGTTAAAGTCGTAAATATCTTGAATCTGAGTTTGATGTTTTTGACAGACATTTTACATTCAAAAAAGTTTGACTTCAGCTTAATTGTAATTAATTAATATGCGTTGATTGTAGTCTCATATCATTTAAGATTTTATAACTTATCTATTTCGTTTATAATTTCTCAGTTTTGATACACTTGACAGAGTGCAAATTTTTGCTTGTTTTACATAATTAGATAAACCGTCCCTCGAGATAAATTAGTTTGTTTGCCCGTCAACAAGTTACACCAGTTATACAAAATGAATAAAAAAAATTATTCAGGAGTGATTTATTTCCTCGTCCGATCAAAGCTATGAAATATGAAATGCTTCTAAAAGAGAAACGGTACGCAATTTTATGTACTACAAAACGCAGCTACATAATTAGAGATGGAGGATTTGCTTTAAGGATATATCTTTGAAGAAATAGCGTTCACGTGAAAGCAAACTTCGTAAAGGCTAGGTGAAGTTTCTTTCACAGAACTAATGATGGCATGGGTCAGAAAAGGCAGGTATGGCAATAGGGAGAGAAGACCCAGCAGTTGGTCTGCAGTCGACGCGTTCGGGTACCAGTACCTCTTTCTCACATAAGATCGGCGTGAAGTGGCGGCAATGCGACAACAAGTGATGGTATTGTTGTCGCGTTTCGTACGGTTTGTGAGCCATCCCGGTGGCATAATCTAATCATTAAAGGCCGGCAACGCATCTGCTAGCCTTCTGGTGGTGCAGATGTCGGTATAATTGAAACAAAAAAATGTGATAGGGCAGGTGTTGGAATATGCAAGGCCGTCGATAGTTTTTTCAAAGCTATAATCGCAACGGCTTGGTACAAGAATTTGATAAGGACGTGTCCCTTAAAAGATAGAGAGAATACCTAAATTGCAATATTATAAACTTTCGTTACATAACTAATGTTTTGTTACAGATAATGTTAATCCTGTTAGCACTACTAAAAAACATCATTCGCACTTAAATATAAAAACTTGAATGTGTACATCATTTTTATTAAAAAATATAATTTTTGTAAAGCGGGTTTTCTTATAAGGTTTCCATCTTTGCTTTGAAGGTACGGAACCATAAAAATGAAGACAAAAAAAAAAGGATGAAGACATTCCTTAAACCGAAATTTGACTCTTATCTTTCCTCGATGTACAAAAGTGTGTTTTGGTGGAGGTTATATAGCACTTTAGTTATGCCGAAGCCAGACATAGCTCAAAATGTTTGTACATTTTTGTCCTTGTAGCCTACTAGTCCCCGGCCACACTACATGATCATTCAAACGAAGCTTTGTCTGGCTCCGGCATTACAACACTGTGAAGATTTGAAATATAAAATAAAGAGAAGAAATAAGTAAAAAAATAAATAATAAGTTAAGAGTTATAAAAACAAGGAAGTAATTATAAATTAAAAACTCACTGGACATAAATGTAGGCACACTTGAATATGGCGTACCCCTATTACCTATAACAGAAATGTGTACATGAAACAGAACAGTTTGATTATAGCAGAGTAAAGATGGGATCCTAATAAAAACTAAGTTTCTTACAGCCGCTCTCTCTAAAAACGAGATTTTTTTAATATAACAAGGGGCAAAAGGGCCGGCGGTTCTCCTAAGTAACTATCGAAGCCCTTGGACAACTCCAACGCCAGGGGAACGCACATGCGTTGTCGGCCTTTGAGTAATGAGTGCGCTCTTTTCTTGAAGATCTCTAAGTCGTATCCGTTCGGAAATGCAGACGCTGGTAATTGATTCCACAGAGAAATTGTACGAGGTAAGAAATTTCTTGAAAATCGCACGGTTGTGGATTTTAGGACATCAAAGTGGTGAAGGTGAAATTTCAGATTCTGGCGAGATGTCCCGTGTTAGAGTACAGCGGTATGAGTCCGAACAACAGATTTCACCTATCAAAATTTTACATAACGAAATAATTTCGTTGAATTCAAATTCAAATGAACACATGAACAGCGATCCTACCCGGCTTGACACAGTGAATCTAATACAAATAATGCATTTATTAATGGGAAAAATATGACATGCAATTGCCAACAGAAACTTACTTGACTGAAAAAAAGCTACGCTCCCTCTAGGAGAATCCAGAACGAGCCCTGTAAAGAATAAAAAAAAATTTTGTTATATTTATAAGTGAAGTGGTATACGGCGAAAGGCCCGTATAACACTTTTTTTATGGACGCTGATTCGTCGATAAGTCGTAGTATTAGTTTAAATACTAACCATGATGCTTACTTTTCATGCTATTAAAAAATATCGCTTCCTGTTTTTGTACACTTGGATATTTTAAACTACGCAACCGATTACCATCCATCCATAATGCGGCATCCATCGATAGACAGAGTGATTCAAGAGAAAACTTTATAAAACATGCATAATATAGTAGCGAGCTCATGAAGAAGGACTCCGGATGGGTTTGAAACAAGTTGGCCAATCCCGATAAAACATACGCGAATTTTAAAAGCCGTTTTATAATAAGTAGGAATTCCGCTCACGAAAGTCTAAGCTCTTAAATTGTAATACATTGAGGTGGGTCTCAAGTAATAAAGTATCATTGTTATAATACTGTCTAACACCAGCGACTTTATACGTGCGGTTTAATATAGTATCGAGTTGTTGGTGATGGCAGTTTTTCTCAACAAAAAATCGTTAGCTCCGGAGTTCCACAGGGATCCGTTCTCTCCGCAACACTTTTTCTACTTCATCAATGACCTGCTTAAGCCCGGTATCCTTGGGTATGCAGACGACAGCACTGTTGTGGAGAAATACGTGTCTGGTCCATAAGGTCTACTATTTGTAATTGTATATGTCTGCAGTGTAATGTGTGCCTCAAATAAAAGTTTTCTTTCTTTCTTTCTTTCAAAGGCGTCCAAGTCGTATCGCCACCTTTTTCTCAGCCTACCTGGTCGTCGGCGGCCACTGGTGGGAGCCCGTACTGTTGCGACATTGGCCTACCTTTGCGGGTGCATTGTTGCCAGCCAGCCATTGACCAGCCCATCCCCATAATAAACTATTATTATAATCAATTCAAGAAGTCGTTAACCAAATAAACGACGCTAAATATATCTGCATTGAAATGAACAATTCGATACAATTCATAAAACGTATGGATATTGTCCCAATAAAATTAGAGAAACTATAAACCCAGTTTAAATGATTTAACGATACAAATCGGCGCACAGACATATAATAGTTTGCATATAAATTGTGACATTTTCTCAATCGAGTCGTTGGTAGATTTATCGCCGATCACGTGGTGCGACATTCCTATTATAAATTACATTTATTATACACGTTTCCGCACTAAATGTCCGTGATGTTTGTTATTATTAATTATTGGTAAAAATAAAACTCAATTTATAATGATTAACGAATGATTTCGTTACGGCGGCTATATATTTTGAATGATGCAAAAACGCGAGACTTAAAACGATGTTATTTGGCGATGTGGTTAGTAGAAATCCGCTAAGAACGGTTTTTCGATTATACCAGTTTAGGGAGATCTAGGGGCCTTTGCAAGTTGAATTTTACGCAGGCAGAGAAGCAGAATCACGAAACGAAAAATCTTTCAAAAATCCTTTTAAAGGATTATTTGGCTGATGAAAATGTTAGGAGTAATTTAAAAAACTCGGTTTCCCATTACTCGGATTGTCATTAGGAAACGGATGTTCCATTATAAACCAAATCAACAATTCAAAAAGTTTATGTCCGGCTCGAAGGACCACCTTGTGGAACTAATGTAATGGACTATATTAAATTAAAATCCCGTCTGCAAGTTACTAAATAAATTTAATAATACCGTTAGTACATGTCTTGCAAAAGTAGTGATAAAATACAATATCTATTACTCTCTGTTGACATTTTATATTTTTAAAGAACAACTTTTTTCTTAAATAAAATTCGACGTCTTCTAAGGTTGTATACTGTTTAACGTATATTTATAGACAAAAAGAGATAATAAAGGTAAATTAATCCTTCCTCTATTAATCGGTTTCCTGACTCGCTTTTATCTAGTAAATATCCTCGTTTAGTGACGTGCGATTAAAACGATTAGACAAAGACATCCGGACATGTTTTGATCTTCATCATGAAATCTTTCCATTGGGTGTGACTTCTGACTTAAGAAAAAAAAGTATGATTTAATAATTTTTGTCTATCAAAAATAGCATTGACAAGTCTGAACAGGATGTTCTCAAGATAACCGAAAAAATTACCATTATTTACACATAAATTGATATTGTCTGAACTGTTCGCTGGTCTTTGACGTTGCCTAAGAGAATGTGAATGCGCGATACGAATGGCCTTATAGTTTGTACAAACGTTGGATCAAAAGTATTGATGTCTAAGAAGCGTATCTATTGATGTTCGCGCGATCGCATCGCTTTCAATTACGACACTTCTGAGGTCACTTTTTAGGTCCTAGGCATCAATATGTTTGAATGCACATTCGTACTAACTAAGTTCGATTGCATCGCGCATTCAACTTCTATTTGGACGAACTCTTTGAATGTTATCGAAACCTCATCGATGACCTCAACGTCATCTCAGTAGCCTCTAAAAAGATTAGTGTCCTTAACAGGGCGAAGTAGTGCTTCGTGCCGACTCGTCGCTTGCAACTCTACAAGGCGTAAGATCGGCCTTACATGGAGTAATGCTGTCACCTTTGGGCGGGGGTCCCTCAATATCGGCTTTTTCTATTTGACCGCATTCAATGTAGAACGGCTCGAATCATCAGCGACCCGTTTTTTTCCATTCGGCTCGATCCTTTGGCTATGCGAAGAGACGTGGTTTCACTCTGCATCTTTTATCGCATGTATCACGGGGAGTATTCCGAGGAAACGTTCGGACTTATACCGGCGGTTATATTCCATCACAGGACATCTCGCCTTAAATTTCACTCTCGTCCCCTTGATTTCCTGAAATCCACAATCGTTTCTCGATTCTCAAGAAATTTCTTACCTCGTAAAATTCTCCTGTGGAATCAATTACCAGCTTCGGTATTTCCGAGCCGATGCGACTTAGGGACCTGTTGTACAACATATACATAATGGAAATAAATAAATAATTTTATTACGTTATATATTTGTTTCTAGTTAAACATTATTATTTTGGCGCGATCGTATACAGCTATTTTGTGCCAAATCTTGGATGAATGATAATATGACAAATAATATGAAATTTCTAAAAACTCTCCCTTTTACAAATTCTCGTTAAAAATGTTTACTCTTTTTTGATTTGTATCTATTAAATTATATTATAATATCGATTTCTGTTTAACTTGACTACCTAAAATTTTTTACCAGCAAAAGGTCTTCATACGTTGTAATTTGTAGTATGTGGAAATTTTGATAAAAGTCATACAAGTCTTTGTTACATGACGTTTTTGACACGGTCTTGAATTTTTTATTTAATTTACGTGAACATTTTATTTCAAAAACAGTTAACGTTTGACCTTTCTTAGTTCGATTAATTTCAAAGTAACTCTAGATTACAATGTTTTTATTATTCAATGCGCGTAAAGAAGTTTTCCTTTTTTGAAATTATGTTTAAATTTAATTCTTATATGCTTACATTTGGGGATGGTTGTATAAACTTTGGGAAGCAACGCGTTAGACGGTTCACTGTTTCGCTGATATAATGTATGGAACGACAGGTCAATCAAAAGATAAAGGCCCGGGGCTTCAATCGCTGCAGGCATTAATTAAGACCGCCATAAGCGGATCGGCGCCATGTTAGATTAATAGAACATTGCTTTAGTGTTGTGATTGACGTTTTACATAATCGAATTTGCATGTATGAACCGGTAATGGGTTGTTTACTTTTTTAAAAGGTACAGGACTATTTTTATCGACTGGTCTGTTTGTGTAGGTTTGGCTGTTTTGAGATTTAGTTTGTTTATGTTTTCCCTTTATATTAATTAGGGGTGAGAGGCGTTTCTATTTGAGAGAGGTAGGCGTAACGATTCTTTCTCTCTCTTAGACAGATACAAGCCAAGCCTCCATGGTAATTTAATAAGACATTGCTTTAGTGTTGTGATAAACGTTATACATGTTCGAATTTGCATATATTGGTTGTTTTGAGTTATAGTTAATTAATAATGTCCTTTTACGATAATTGACAGGTGTTTTATATGTGCAAGTATTATAATCAGTTTTTGTTTTATTAGAGGCTTATAAACTAAAGTCTTAGAGAATTATTGGTGAACTATCGACATCCTCATATTCTCAAAATATCGATGTTTCAATAAGTACATCCCTATTATTCAATTTAGGTCATTGTTTACGTATTCATAAACGTGTTATCACAGTTTAGACACTAATTTTGGGTAATAATAATAAAGGCAGATAATGCAATAATGCATATGTTTATATTTATAGGGAAAATTACAACATTGTATAATAACAGTATTACAAGTGTGTAATATCATTTCAACATTGTAATACACAATACGAATTAATATGAATTTCTAGTACATAATATTACTAATCTATAGAATTTAACAACTATATATACATAAATAAATTTATATAAACGGTTTCAATGAGAGGGGGAAAAACTAAATGTATGTTTATTTGTTTGTTACAGGTAATCTCCGAAAATGCTCGGCCGACTTTAATAGGACTTTCAAAGACCCATACATAATATTAAGGACCAATACTCCGCGCAAATAAAGAAAAGCATCGAAGATTTTCATTTTCGAATCATTGAATCTAACACAAATAACGTTTATCGCACAATAATAAACAGATAGAGTGAGATAGAAAGAATATAAAGAGATAGATAGAATACAGAAGACAGAGGGAATTCTCTACGTATTGACAAATTTAAAGTATCAATAAACATGTAAAAAATATATGCATGTCAATCTATAAAAAGCACTAGAGCTTTGGTTTCCATTAAAATAAATTGCTTTCAAAAGCTTCCATTGAAGTTGATTGTTTAATGTTAACAGTCAGTTTGTATTTATCAAAAGCCCTCGTTTGTGGCCGTCTGTCTGTCCGTCACAGTTATTGAATCAGCTCCTTGTTTGTATGCACTTCAATTTTGCTGTCGATCTTGTTAGCGAATTGGCAACGGACTAACTCTTAACTATCGTGGAATTCCACGATTTGCACATTGAATACAGTAGCAAGCACAAATTTTTATTCATATGCACATTAATACGACTGTACGTGTTGTAATCCTGAGTGCTTAGTGCGAGTTTTTCTAACTTTTACATTATAACATGAACTATTGTTTAACTGAAAAGTAACGAATAGTAAATAAATTTTGCCAACCGAGAGACGCATTCCTACGAAGTTATGCATATCAATGTAATGAATTATGATAAATATTTGGCCCTCGCTTCGTTTCATATTTAACTACGCTTCGGAAACAACAGGAGCTCAGTCAGTGCTGTTGAAATTGTTGTATAATTTTATATACGGTAAGGGGGAAACATACGCGCCTTACTCGAGTTGATTACTTATTTACTAAGGATCTATCTATGACAATCACGAACTAAATAATTCAAATGTTGGGATACTTACAAAATAGTGTTATAGGTAACAGTCGCCTGTTATACACAAATATTTTTTTATTAGAAATATATAAATAAATACATATGGATAATACACCCAGACTCGAGGCGGTAACCGAACCCATAACCCCCGTAGCGGAAGGCAGGGTCACTGCCCACTGCGCCAACGGCCTAATTAAAATTTGATGTTTCTCATTATAAATCAAAAACGGCTGAATCTATTTGACTCCTGTATGTTTTGACTTATTCGCAGTATTTTTAGAATTTGTTAAGACAAAAGAAACGAAAAAAAAACTGAAAAGAATATTTAAAGGATACTAAAACATACAGAGAAACAAAAAAAAACTACTCGACTGAGTTTTTTTTGCGGGCGTTTTTCAGTACAGGGCGCGAAGAGCCCTTGTAAACTTTATCACCAAGTTATTATAATGATTTAAAAAATAATGTTATACATACGATGTTCATAAGTCCTTTAAAAATAAGTCTATTTGAATAAACAATTTCGACTTTGACTTTGTCAAAGAGTTGGTCGCTTCGCTTTGGATTACTTCCAATAGATGGAATCCATTCGTACTGGGCCCTCCGTCTGACGATAAATCAGGGAAGACAACCTCTACCGGGTCCGCTAGTAGATACATAAAGTAGCTTACCTTTGAATTACGGAATGAACTAATAACGAAGTGAAAGTAACTGTATAATTTAATTGAATGAATAAAGCTAGCCAGCAACAGTTTCTTGTATAAAAAGTATAATATATGTATACATATGTATGCACATCTGCTAATGTTACATGTCGTTTTGAGTGTACACCATCTGCGAGTTAGTGTGCGTCTTGTGTAAGTAACACGTGTGGGTGTAAAAATTACTTGTAACCAGGCGCGGATCCAGCCTTTAAAAAACGCGGTGGGCTGAGCTACTAAATTTATTGCCAAGCGCCAGTCGGCATGTGAACTTGCATATTATGAGCGATGTAGTGCATTCATACAAAGGATAAGTCTATAAAATATATGACTTTGATACATTGTTTTTTATAATTAAGGAATTGGATATAATATTATTAGGCTTTCGATCTCAATAGACTATGAATGCGTGACGTCACAGGTCTATAGGGGTGGTGGGCCATCGTGCCTACCACGGTAGATCCGCGCCTGCTCGTACCCACGCGAATCACCTTCTAGTTCATTAAAGTATATTTGCCGTCACTAAACAAACCGATTTTCAAGTGTGTTGCAATATTTGTTTTCCGACGGTCTGCAATAATTTTTATGTCCATAAATTCAGGTGAACGTGACGTTTGTGTCATTTTTGTGCCTTCATTTGTGTATTATACGTAAAGTTAGATTTGGTAGTAGTATTAATATGCTATTTTTTTCGCTGCGTTGTTTGCTCTATTCGTCGATATTCGCATTAACTACTGTTTTCGTAAACTGACGTATTATTTCTCTTTTGTAGAATAAAAAAACAATACAATCATGTTTAAATATAAATGATAAAAATTCTTCCGCGTTTCAACATTAAACGAGTTTTAACATTTGATTGATCATTTATCTGGAGTCACGGTAGTGACGCGCCACCACGAACCAAGAGGAGCATGAGGGCTTTTATTTACTTCAACCCTAACATTTGAAAAATTCGAAATGTTACAAAGTTACAGAATACAAAGCCAGTGTATTCTAATGCGTTCTAGTAGTTCAGTTCTGATTAGGTAGTCACTTAAAATAACATAATCACTTGTATGATTAGCCTTATTAAAATAAAGTATCTAATCTAGCAATTGGTATATGTTACATTACATGCAACATCAGGTTAATATGTTTATAAATTAAAAATCAATGATAGAAGTGATATAAAAGAAAAAGAAAATTACAGACGTCCGTGTGTCATAAAGAGTCCTATATATGTATTTATTGTTCGATTGATAAAACTAATAGCAAAATAAAACGGATACAAAAAATATTCATAGATAAAGTGTATTGGGATGTAATTATTAAGGTACTTGCAAAAGAGACGTATATTTTACCATGTTTATGGGTCCGTTGTCCAACAAGGAGCCTTTCGTCCTTTCCGATCGAGGTCGTTCCCAAAGTGGTCCCCACTAGTAGTTCTAAATTATTAAACGTAGAGACATGAAATTTCAATGTTGATAGAACATGCTAAAAACTCTTTAGGAAAATCACTATTTCGAACGAAATCGGATAACAAATTTTGAATAAGTACGTTTATTGTGTATTAAATACGGAACTTAGAATTTATAATTCCATAATACTAATTGTATTATGTAATAATAACTTAGGAATTAAAGTTGTCCATCAAATTACGTTTATATCAAAGTAAATTCTATTTGTATTAGTGGTGTAAATACTAACCTGGTTTTTACACAGTTGATTTGAAAGTAAGCAAAAAGAGAGTGTCACACATAAATATTCACTTACTACTTTGTTTTAAAGAGTGTTTTCGTATATTTGCACATTTAAATTACAAAAACCACAAAAAGTGACGCTTTAAATTGTAAGTGTAAAGTAAATTGTAATCGTATAGACAAAGCGAGAATGTCTAATGTACTAATTAAGCAAACTGTTCGCTCACTCGTGGAGTGGCAATCGCTTATCATATTGATATAATCTAAAGTATGAACTGATTTTATTTCGTCAGTTCTTAATTATTTACAGTATTTGTAATTAATTTTTAAATAAAAAGCGATTCGTTACTTTGATTTTTTTTCGAAGCTGGACTTCTTATATGATATTAGCGGACCCGGCTGACGTTGTCTTGTTCCATCGTTTTGGCGTTCTACTATTGGTATTGACTATCGAAAAAATGCGTCATTTATTGGTCTCTTACCCCATCGAACGCCGCCCGCTCTTAGGGTATTTAAAAGAGCCTCAATAGCTCAACGGTATAAGGTATGGACTGAAATCCGCAAGGTACCCCGTTCAAATCCCATCGCCGTTGCTTAGTAGGAGGGGAAAAAGGGAATATTAGACATACCTAAAAAGTATTCCTAATATTCTTTAAAAAAAAAATGTTTCCGCATTTGCAATCTCTGATATCTTCTAAAATCTGAGATATTCGTAAAGGGCAATTTTGATCTGCATACAGCGTATATCTTGCGTATTTAATTTGATAAGGGTTAAGTTCGTTAATTTTTTTGTAATACTTACATAAAGATAGAAATGGTTGTTGTGATTTATTCTTAGGAGATAGACACATGCCATCACTGACTTATTTGTAGATCTCGTTTAGATATACCATTCTATATTGCATTATTTTGATCTATCTCGTAAGTTTTAACCAGCGCACGCAATGTAAGCGCACAAAAATTTTTAGCTGGCCCGTTGCCGCATTGGGTCTTCCACTCCGTGGGTCGTGGGTTTGATTCCCACCTCGATTCTGGGTGTTCTATATGTATTTATTTAAATATTTCTACAAAAATAATTTTGTATAACAGGCATTAAGTTGTCTATGTTAGGAACAGATGCCCGTGTGGCAAATATAGTCCTGTATATAGTTATTTATTTATATTTATTTGAAAATACGTATATACGACAATACGTTACAAATCTCTGAAATTTTCGGCATTTATCTACTATGACATGCATATATTATAGATATAAACCTTCCCCTTGATTCATACGGGCTTTTAGAGACATGATTTTAATATATTTAGTGTACACATAAAATAAAAATTTATGTGTATGTATAGAGTAGGTAGATATTTGCAAATACGCCTCGTTTTCTAACACAGTCAATAGGTATGAGGTCGCATGCCAATTACGGAACTCAAATAGATGTGTTAAATCAGTCAGGCTTTACTCGGCGACCTTGAGCTTCTTACGTTGCTATCAAAACATCTATGAATTCATATTAGTATATATATAAGATATTTTTTCATAGATACCAAGCCAAACGCTTTCCACGTCATCACTGAGGAATTTGGAATTGGTCAGTCACGTCTAGGTGTAGAGCCTACATGCCTCTTGTAATAAAATTCATTTTCTAACATTAGCCCATAGTAGTTACAGAGCTTAATCTTAAGCTATTATTGAATGAATTACCTATTTTAAACTTTAATTTTCGTAGATAAGGTATATTATCGCTTATTTAAAGCGGGGTTATTTGAGAATGTTAGCTATATCTTATCGGTCTAATGTAACGGCCTATTTTTATGAAGATTGTGTGTAAACAAGGATAAGTATCTCGTTTTGGTAGATATCGTAAGAATAATTTGGCACTGAAAGGACAAAATTATTTTGAATCGAGATTGAAATAAAAAGTTATTTACACTGGTATTTATTCAATACTTATTTTGTTATTGGCTAAAGTTAAAAAAGGGATATTTTCACTGGTTTGCTATTAACTACTGCTTTACCTTTATTATTATTTATTTTTAAAAACTTAGAAAGGGCGATAATCGCTAATTTTATTGTAATTTTTTTAACCGTAATTCGGATATGAGAGATGTCTAACATTTCAAGTTTTATGTAATCTAGCACAAACTACCTTTAGGATTAAATAATAATGTAAACTTTTTTCAACTAACAACACCAAAAACTTACAAGAAACAATAATAACTAAAAATAATTGACTAAATTCTGTTATTGGTTGGTACTTCAGTTGAAATAGGCGCCACCTTAGCGTAATGCCGCAGGGTTTATTCTACAGCGCTGATTTTCAGGGACGCCCAATTCACTGATGAAGTCACGAAGCAACCCAACCAAGAAAAATATAAAAGATGAGGTAAAAAAACAAGCTAAAAATACTTAAATATTAAACTAAGCCTAATATAATAAAATAAAATACAAAAACAAAGAACATCCAAAAGTAAAAAAGAGTACTACATTTATCATCATAATTATATACAAAACATTACTAATTATTGCCAAAATATTCGGCGAAGAGAATACGGATCTAGCAGACTCCGCCTTGCCCAAATTTTACCTAGTCTGCCCGAAATTAGCCTGTTAACCAATCTCCTTAATGTATTTGCCATAAATCGTGACGCTGGCCGAATAATTAAAGAAATAATAATTTTACATAGACGATTGGTCTTGTACTATCATCTATTCCAAAGCAATTCTGCACTGTTTAGTTTTTTTTTAATAATATTTTGAGTTTACCTTTCTTTCTTATCTTATAAACACTCCCGGAAATAATAGTAAAACGTAACAAACAGAAATCAAAATGGATATGGTGTGGTATTTGACCTCAAAACCTGGCCTAAAATATTTATTGCTTCTAACAGCTACTAAAGGTTATATTATGTGTGGTAGTGATAGCGAAGTGGGGTTTTCGGTTTTATGTGCGCCAGCTACCAGACTTTTCTAAGAACTAAAAAGAAGGGGTGGGAACGATTAAAAAAAAACTATTTATGGCCAGTTTTTGAGGTCAAATACCACGCAGTGCAGCGGTCCAAGTTGCATACCAGTCATTATGTTTCGCAATCCGTTCCTAATGATCTCGGTCGCCGACAAGTTCTTATTTCGACGTCATTTCGATGCCTAATGCTATGGGAATGTCGTTCAATCTTTCGACAGAGATCGGCTTTTACTTAGCAATTTAGGAAACTAATCACGCATAACTTGTAGCTATAACCAAACGCGTTCATAAATTTGTTTTTAATGACAGTCCATAATTAGACATGAATACAAAAACTAATTGATAAATTTTGAACATTTACGATTATTACTGTTCATCGAAATGTCAAAATTCGACCGTATGAACTAACGTTTTTCCAATGTTCTACTTTTTTCTTTGTATGCCTGAAATGTGAAATAATTATCCGTAACTCAATTTTTTTTGTTTTTACTTTTTAAAATAATGTTTCCCTACTAAAGCTCGTTAAAAGCAGAAATTTATTACACATACGGAGGAGAAAAAGAGACTGTACTTTGTCTGTCACATTTGCCTATTTATATATACTAGAAATAGCCGGCTAGTCGAATTACGCCAACTAATCTTTTTGTGTACAACGATATAAATTTTTGTATTTAAAGAAAAATAAAATTTTACAATTAATATGACATATCATCCAATACATGTGTGCGTAAATGGTGTAAATCGTTTGGCATTGGTGTGCGTGTCGTTTTATTTTAATAATTTAATATATTATTATAGCATATTATACAAAAAATATTGGCATTGGCACATGTTCCTCTATATAAATTACTATAGTGCTAAATTTAAAACTCTTCCGTCCGTGCAATTTTCTTAAAATGGTACCTAAAGGTTTCGCTTCTCGTATTAATAAATAATTGTATACTTCTCATCAGAAAAATCGAAACAACTTGCAAGTATATTTTTAGAATATATTTTCAGAAGAATGTGTATATTTAAGAATATATGTCAAAAAAATAACGGAATTGTTTCGATTTTTCTAGAGAGAAGTATATAAATTTAGATGATCATTATCTCACTTTGGGTTAAGAGCTTCTTCTATGAATGTTAGGTAAAGTGCCGAGCAATTATTAAACCTTTTCGTAAAACTCACCCTATTTTCCAAAAGATCGGCGTGAAATGGCGGTAATGCTGTCACGTCAAGTAATGGTATTGTTGTCGCGTTGCGGTCGTTTTGTGAGACTTCCGAGTGGCCTTAACCCCTTTTTAAAGGCCAGCAACGCGTCTGTGAGCCTTCTGACGGTGCAGATATCCATAGGCGTCGGTAGTCACTTAGGTGATAAACCGCCTGCTCGTTAACCCCCTTGTAATATATAAAAAAATATATATACCGGCGACCTCTAAAACCGCCACCCGGGTTAGTTGCCCCAGTTTTCCTCCCCGCTTCGAGGCTGGCACAAAACACACAAATTATCTTAACTAAGCAAAACCAATAGTTATTGTACGCAAATATCAAGTCTGTATTTGTGAGACAAGCTCAGCCTAGCAAGTCATGATTATACCAATTTTCAAGCATCATTAACTTGCCCTCTCTTGCTGGTATAGCGTTGAAATTATTGAATCATTCTCCCTAATGATGTAATCTTAGAAACACGCTACCAATTTATATCACAATGTTCTGAAGATTTTGATCGCAAATTTGAATAAATTTCGCGTCTCGCTTTGTTTGTGCATTAATCCTTTGTAACGATACAGACAAATGCAAGTCATAGTTATTTTACAAACCAGTCATTTTTTCTGCAGTTCAATTTAAAGGTTCCATTTGTTTAAATAGATGGCAATAGTAATTTCGAATTATTCTCATTTTAATAATGTCCAGGGAAATTATGAGTCACATAGCGTTTCTGCTATACGATAAAGTACGAGTATCTACTCATACTTTATCGTATAAAGCACCTACCTGTCTTTATACATTATCAGCGCCTTTCAACCTTTTTAATTTTTTTCAGTATTGGTTGTCCAGGGAAAAATTCCAAACGGCTTATCCAATTTCGTTTAGTACACGTAGTACCAATGAAACGTAAAATTTACTGTAGCGCAAGAAACGCCATATGCAAAGATCAATTTACAATACATATATTTTATCTGCTGCAGCTTTTAGCAGCTGTCTGAATAGGTAATAATGTTAGTCGTGTTTGTTTAATGTGGGCTTAGGATAGCGGCTTTGGTATAACTGATTACATTATTGGATAAATCTTACCCTCACTTGAATTTCGAACACAAGGATTAAACTTTGAACGAGACATCGGTTAATACAGAGGTACATATACATCGTGCAAATAATAATCTTATATGGTGGCTCCACATTAGTGCCATGAATTCGCGGCGTGAATTCACGGTGTAAATATGTGGAGCCGTCATTAGGTCTTAAAAAAATTCTATATATTCCTTCATTCAATTAACTTCGATATCTTATTAAATAAATTTTTAAATATGTGTATGTCTATGTAAAAATAAAAATAAATTACTAAAGACAGACGTCTAAAATTTTTCGTTAAAATGAAAGTCAATAAAACGAGTACGTTGAGACGAAGTCCTCGAAAAGTTAAATGGATTTTTCAGAGCACAGAATTAATTTGTACGTCTCAGTTTAGCGTCGGAAAGTTGACGTTAATAGATTTGTTTGCGAATGTACAATAATTAACGAATATCATATCCCTTTTTGTAGGACATAATTTAGGAATAAACAATATCCAAGTTAATTGCAATATCTTTATGACAGGTTTAGCAGCCAACTTCACATATACGCTCTACTATGATGAAGCAGAAAGATTATTGATAAATTAAATTAACTGTGCTAACACAACTCTTTGTTTTACAGCACTCATAAACACAAATACACACGCACGCACACTCTCACACTCAGAGACACGCTAATTTGTAATCATCAAAAATATAAGTATTAATGTCATTTAGTCTAGATTAACGTTCTTATTATATCATCAACTGTTTGTCTTGGCGGATGAGTGGAGCATCCAGCAATGCCGGCTTCCCACAATTTGTACTGAACTTTGATTTTTTTTAAATAACATTGTTAGTGTTAACAACTGTTAGCGATATATCCCATATTTTATTGTAATAAATATACTGATATAAGACGCCCTTACTCGCCGATATACTTCGCTTACGACACCCCGCTTCTCCCTCAATTTGCCTCGGGAGTTCGCACGCGACGCCTGCGCTCCTTAGTTTGAGTTTCCTGTGTATAATGTCGTAACCAAACTGATTAAAAACTGAATTCGACTTAAATTGTTTTATTTATGACAATACCCTTGTTATACTTATTATTATTACGAAGAAATTTGATCTCGTTGTCATCAGATGTTTGGACTGAGATCCATGAGCGTTGTGTACAAACCTCGCTGGGCCATCGTGGTGGCCACTGTTAATACAAGTTTCTAAAATGTTTAACAGAAGAGTTAACGAGATTATTAATAGAACCACAAAGCGGCCATTTACCATCATGACACGTATCTCATTGCGGAAATGACTGTCCCGAAGACGATCCTGGATTTTGTATAAATGAACTAGTTGAGTAATAAGAAATGAACAGGGAAAGAAAAGAAAGCAGATAACATGACATAATACTTAAAAATAGCGCGGGTGTTTAGCCTGTGGTGAAAATTAAGTAACTAGAAAAGAAAACGAAAATATTAAATTTATTATCATCATCTTATAGAAGGTAAAAGTCAAGAATTTCAATGATTTGTAACGGTATGTCGTAAAAAACGTATTTTTAGAGATAGAACAAAATAATGTACTGCGTCTTAGAGTGCGAGTTCTACATCTTAAAAAGATCTTTAATTAAGTCTTCTATGGCATATATTTATCTCCTAAGCGTAATCCACAGGAACCATTTTTATCTTTTATACATAACAAAAAAATAATGAACTATTTACGAAGCTATTTTAATAAATACCGTATTAATCCTTATCCATTTAAATAAGCTTGATACATTGTATATTTTATGCAGATCAAAAGTGCCCTACATAGCATTTCATTAAAATGAATATCTTAGAAGATATGAGAAATTTAAAATGTGCGGGCCGAGCGGCGGGCGGGCGTTTGAGTATGCGCCCAATAGATGGCGCTATGTTTTGATATTTAATTATAAGAGTAAACCAACGTTCGGGCAAGAAAAATTCTGCCGGGTTAGAAATTAATTTGTGTAATTCTTGTGACCATTTTTACTTATTCTTCTTACTTATGAAACTATTATAACACTCTTGACTTATACTATTAATATATGTATAGCACTGAAATTTTTGTTCCTGATATAGTAGAGCAGGTAATTTATAAGACAATATCATTAGAAGGAGCTTAAGTAGAAAATAAGGAAACAGGGAGGAATTTATACGGCGTGTTAACGTGAGAATTATGTTCCAGGTAATAAGATGTCAGCCGCGTCTTTCCCGGCCTTTTCTTACAAAGCGCTGTTTTTAATGCGAATATTGTTACACGGAACGTTTATTTTCTTTTAAAATATTGTATTCGGTTATTACTGAGTTGCCGGAATATCCCTGTTTTATCCCTGTCCTCATAACAAGCCCATAGATTAATATATACTGGAAATTTGAGTATAAATAAAACGTAGGAAATTTGTCGTCTTCTCTGTCTTTCTTCTTTCTTCTATGTTCTGTAAAAATAGCAGTATATAAAAATAAAGTATATAATAATAGACCAAATATTTCTTTTAAATAACAAACAAACACTTAGTAATGTGTTTTATTCAATCCCTTTGGCCTGTTCTTGTAATTAGATTTTTTTCTATTTTACTTAAATCTCTTATTTTATTCTCACGTCAATTATTTACGGGATGTAAAGTCACCTATAATACTGCCGTATAGCTGTATCCAGAAGATCCAGAGGCAGACCCAAAACAAGATGGAAAGATGCAGTGACAGAGGATATGAGGAAGTGTAGAGTTTGCGAAGACGTTGTCAAGGATAGGGCGAAGTAGGGGAAGAAAATTCGGAAGGTTAACCCCACCACCATGTGGGACACTCAAGTAAAGGAGAAGAAGAAGAAGATAGCCGTATCTCTTAAATCTTACATTAAAAACGGCCAAAGGTGAGTCAGACTCGCACACTGAAGGTTCCGTACCACCACGTAAAAGATTACCAGGCTATTTCCAGATTTATACTTTTCAGCCGATATGGCCCAAACAACGGCAATGCATTGAAGAAACCATAGCGTGCTAGGTTCAAATCTTGAGCCCGCTAAGCTATCGCAATTGTCACTTCTAATGCAAGCTTTCAAACGCTTAACTGAAGTATTACCTGACTTAACGTCGTGTGTTACAACATATTGGTGCAGTGCAATGTGTGTAGACCTTTAGTAAGGCAGCTTTACAATTTAGTGTTCATAAATTTGAATTTAAGTGAAAAATAAATAGATTAATACTTTGTACGGAATTACGTGAATTCTTGATCATCATGTTTTGTCACTCAGGCAAACCGCTTCATTATCATGCCATCTTTTTCTCGCCCCGATTTGGTAATTGATTAGTTCCACTTATATTAGGAGCCCCAGATATAGCTTTTCCTCGAATAAATAATATAAGATTAACTTAATGCCTGTGTTATAGGTAACAGCCGCCTGTTATACACAAATATATTTTTTTTAGAAATATATAAATACATACATATGGATAATACACCTATACTCGAGGTGGGAATCGAACCCACGACCCCCGGAGCAGAAGGCAGGGTCACTGTCCACTGCGCCAACGTGCCAGCCAAATAAAAATAATAGCGAAATAAAATATAATAAATAGCAAATAATAAATTTAATAAAGTAGATTAAACCAGTTTTGATATGCCACTTTATTAAGTGGCCACTTTATTAGATGTATATATTATTTATTAAAAAGCAAAAAATGTTGTAATACTCAGGGATTTGTGACTTTTTTTTCCTAAGGTTTGCTAAAAGAGATTAGATAGATGTTAATTATGTACAGTATAGTACAGTCAAATTTGGGGTATCTTTTAAAAATAACTTTAATCGATCATTATTGATAATTAAACGGTATTATAACGTTTATTTTATTATCATAAATAAAAATAAATATAATACGGTAAATTATCAGTCTCGACATTCCACCTAATTAACGTATATATTTTTATAGAATAGCAAAATGTACGACCGAATAATGAGGGATTTGTGAGTTTTGTTGTGGTTTTCTAAAAGGGATTAATAGTTTTTTTATCTACTATAATATCGCTAAAAATCGGGGGATGTTTTTAGAAAATAATGTGGTTTTAAATATAACGGACTGACGTTAATAAAAAGGTATAAAACGTCTATTTTATCATAATAAATAGAAACAAATTGTAATACCGTAGATTTTTACTTTCGATAATGAAATACATTTTTATAGCATAACAGTTTAACTGAATAATGAGGGATTTGCGGTTTTTCTGATGTTTCTCAATAATAGAGATTAACATCTTTTCACAATATTGTCACATAATATTTGGGGGAAATGCAACGAATAGACCAATGGGTTTAAATAGAAAGGTTTTTTTTTTAACTAAAATGCGTCGAAACTTTTATTTTGTTATATTGTTAATAAAAAAACCAAGTAAGTGGAGAATATCAAACTCAATTTTTAATGATAAATAAATATATGGTATAAAGTGAAATTATCAAATGGAGCAAAAATTTTTTTTTACTTTTTAAAGTAAACTTTAAAGATTCACGTTTTAACGTGAAAAGTTCATGAAACTTCATATGATTATTTTTCTAACTTTATCATTATTATTTACGAAATACAAACAAAAAAAAATCAAACAGTGTTGTTTTTCCCGAATTTTTTTATTGATTTACTGATAATATATGTGTTGGAAAATGAAAAATTTCAGCTGTATTTATGTATGTATTTGATATTTTGTGCTTTATTTTCGGTATTTAACTTACTATCTCTGTGTCAAAATTCATTAAAATACTACTCCTTCTTCCAAGAGTTACCCCGGTCTAGTACCAGGGCCCGCTTAAATTGCTGAGGATTTTCCTGTGTGCTGAGTTAAGATAACCGATTGCGTCAACGTCATCCCCCAAAACCCCCACGATCCCTACAACCTAAGGACTTATATCACTCAGTGACATTAATCGGGTCCATGGTTTTACGTTCCTTCCGAAACACGGAGTAGGTCGGATAACAAATACAAACCAGCCTTAGAATAGGTCACCCATCTATCACCCGGTTGCAGGAAGACCTACTTAACCTAGCGATCGACTCAAATGCCGACCACTGATTAGGCCACGACCTTCTCAAATACAATTTTACATATACGTACGTATAGAAAACAAGAGGATAGATGGCACAAGGGTAGGCCTGGCAATCGACTCAAATGCCGAACTCCTTAAATTTTTAAAGAAATTCGTTAAAATACGAGTAGCAATTTTAACGTAATTAAGTAACAAATAAATCAAGGATATACATTATACATACATTAATTATGTTTGCAAACAGAAATTGTGTTGACTCAACAGAAGTAGCATAACTCGGGCGCTCTGTTTTCCCTATAATAATTCAATTCGCATCGATAAATCTATATTATGTTTAATAAAATCACGTCGATCATAGGACGTGAATCGGGACAAGCCCGAACATGACCCCTCCATTAAACGATAATCCCCCCAATTTATCGGCGGGACAAAAAATATACGCCATTGTGTCGTGAGTTGTTGAACACGAAAATTATTTTATATATAAACACATTTAATATTCCTCGGGGTCGCGACCCGGAGTCCATTATTCCCTACCTTCCCCACTCGTCATCAGTTGACACATTTTCAAATTGGCCCATTCCTCTCTTACAACAGCGCTTATATCAGTGTGAGTTTTTATCTTTATTGGTTTAGCAACTTTTTGCGTTGAATCACAGCATTTGAAGCACAGCAAATATTGACAAATGACACGCTGGCTTGATCAATTGGACAAATTACTCGGCTGACATCTTTGGACACGACCTTGGTACAGAAATCACCTGACTGGTCAATACTGAAAATTTGTAAACTAACCTGATCAAGTGAACAAATATCTCGACCAGCTATCTCTGAATGCACCCTTGGTAGAGCAAGCTTTCTGGCGTTTTTTTTATAAAAAAATATGCCATCTAAAGTCTACCCAATTTATAATTTAAGAGAAACCTCAAATATATTAAAACGTTTAAAGAAGATTTAAAGAATTCCAAGAGAAACTTTTACGGCTTAAATTAAAAATAGAGCTATAAAATTTACATTATAGCCCTAAATTTTTCATGGTAATTATCTGTCAGAATAGAAATAAATTCAATTATTTAAACCAATAATTAGTACTAGTATTCATTAGTTTAGGAAAAAATAATACGGATAGAATTCGTAAAAAAGTTTTAAGCAGTTTCCTATTATTTATCCAACAGCAGTACTATTACAAGTTATTATTATTTAAGAGAAAAATAACAACAAAGGCAAATATTAATAAAACAAGCATCGATATATCGATTTATTAGGAACTTTCTATAAGTTAAAGGAAAATAAACTCAATGATAAAATATTTTTATTTTACAGAGATAATATTTATAACTTAAATATAATCTTGACTATAAATGAAATCCATAGATTTTTTTAATGTTTATAATAAAAAGCTTAAAAAATAATAATGCAATACTTTTAAACTACTATTTCAGGTGAAAGCACTCTGTTAATAGCTCTACTTGTCGCTAGATGGCGGTGGTGATATGTCAGCATCGTGATATCAAGACAAATGTGTCTATTATTTCATGAGAATTGTACACGTTCTTTAAATTAGTGTTATTTCATATTTTAGAGATATAATATCAGACTTAGAAGCTAAATATACGGGGGTGCATCGCTCCCTGCGCTAAGAACAACCCACAACAAACTTAGTCGGATATTCTTTATTCTGTCACCATTCACAATAATTCAGCAATGGTTCAAGCTATTCATTCCTAAGCATTTTCATTATCATATCATCAGAAACATAGGTATTTATAAGAGACGCTTATAGGTAGTTATATTATCGTGTTACCATAAATTATACGACTTGTGTATTATTGACGTGTATCTGTATATAATATTGATCGTAAATAATAAGACGCGCTAAGCGGCCGTATATCTAGTCTAGGTCGGTCATAAACAAAGAGTTCTTAAGAAAAACAGACATTTCGCCTATTTTATGACACAGTTTTATATCCACTATGTTATGCGAAATAGACGGAATTAATAGACAAGTTTTGGATAATTGCGCGAAATCGTGCAAGTGGGAAAATCTGCCAAGAGCTAGTCTGAGGTTGAATGATACAGTTCTGAAGATAACGCAAAAATTCGCACATCTTATCGCCAACTATTTGGTATCCAAAAACCACCACAATTTACCACTCCACGTTAGACATTTCCTGCCTTTATAATCTGTGGAATAAGTTGTCAAAAAAGAGTATACTCATTTCTCAAATATCGATATCAAATTATCGATAGTATTAACTTAGGTGAGCTATCTTTATTATATAAAAACGGTATACATATCATGATGTACCTCTTTATATACAAATCTATACATAAATATATACTGTACTGTATATCTGTACTCTACCCAATTCACATCTTAAAAAAACCTTAAATATTTTGAAGAGAAAAATAAGATATGTATAATAATGCAAGACAGACTGTTTTGTTATTAAAAGGAATAATGCTAAAAAGTTTGCTGTGTTGTACTAAACTTTCATGTTATTTATGTATGTTGTATAAAAAAATTACCAGTACTTTGAGACGCACCAAAATTTATCCTAGCTTGACTACGGGTCCCTCAAAATATTTTAAATTCCCACGGCCGCGATTCTGTTATTTATGAAGGAGATTAAAAGAAATTTGTCGCGTTTAATTCTGTTGTCAATTGAAGGTGTAATAAATAACTGAAAATAATTCGCATGTTATCTTAATCCGTGCCAATTGAAGACGTTTTTAGCACCTCGCTATTTTGAACAACGGTTACCTATGTGTTTTTCTCAACGGGCAATCAAAATAATATAAATATATACAATGATATATATACAAATATATTAAACTAAAATTAAAATTAAAAATATAAATCTTGGTCGCGCGAAGCCGTCCTTGGTGTCCACTTCTCGGTGATGAAGGGGTTGCTCCTCCCCCGTTCCGCGTGTGTCTGGTGCGCCTTCTGAAGGCTTTAATATACGAGCTGGAAATATATAACACAACGTCAAATTAGAACTCATTTTAAATGTGCCCCTTATAACCTCTAATTTGAACCTTATCTCTAATCTAGGATCACGGATAAAAGTTTTTGGCCGTATATAAATTGTGTTAAGCGACCATGACCTCTATCCTCTTAAATTCTTTCTTTTAGTTTCATTGTTAAAATTATAAAAGTGTATGTGACAATATACGACAAAAATTTTGAATTTCGCGTATGAAACTCACTCCCCTTCGAAGTTTTAGGGATTTTAAAGAATTAATAGCTTTTTTGTTCTTTGGTAATAAACCAAATGGATTTTTCAAAATGAAAATATATAAAAATATATATTTTGATTTTACAATTTTAAACGTTGTAAATATACATATCGTATTAGCAAATTCTTTTAACTTGATATGATCTCCTAAGATGAATTGAAATGTACATTAGGAGACTATTTTATGTAAGCCCTAAATCTAATACTTAAGATTTGCAATATTTATTAGCAAGATATGTCTATGTGAGTCATTTATTAACATAAATTCCTTGTACGATAAGTTACCGTTCCATGGTTAATTTTGCAATAAATAAAAAATATGTTTTTATAATTAAGTTATAAATGTAAAAGAATACATACATATATGCAACAAGAATACAATTTTTAAATGTAGCGATATAATAAGTTTCATATAGTAAGTTTTGAATGGATTTATAAAGATATAGACAGGATGACGAAGACTGTTACGGATGTTTTGTTAATTGTAAGTAAAGGGAAAATAATGAAATGCCTACAATGGATGATAATAAGAATTTGAGTACATGCGAATAAATTGATTTAAAAAGAGAGGGAAATTAAATCTTCGCCGTATTGAAATAAAACTACCGTATTATAACATAATATGTCCACTGAATTGATAACATTAATACGTACGTAAAAAGTTTTATCTCGTGTCAGTACTTTAATAAATCGGCCTCGAAGTTAGTGAATAAACTTATAATTACAAAACTCAATTAACTGATAAATTCTGCGAATAAAAATATAATTCAAAGAAGATTAATATTGAGTAGTTTTATTTCAATACGAAATGTCAAGTTGTCGCAAAAACTGTTCGGACGACATCAATAATTTCATGCATAATAATTGTTAGCTGTTCGCACTTAAACTTACCGAATCCATCGAATAACAAACTAAAACTACGATTTTTGACATTAGTAACATGTATATCATAATTTGTATATCACAATATTTAGCCACGAAGTCACGAAAAACCAAACCGCTGAGTTGCGTTTATAGTAAACGATTGCAGGATTAATAACATAATTGTATTAACTAGCAGCGGCTGGGAGTATTACTGATAATTAAAAACATAAATCAAGGTTGCAGCCGCGCATTCATACCGACGGGAAAATTTGCAGCAATACGATTTTATTAAGGACAGCATAACCACGACTTCGTTTTAGTTTAATTAAATTTAATTACGAAGGTTTTTGAAGGAAGGAATGAAATATTAACGTTCCTTTTTTAAATTATAGTAGCCAAATTATTTCTTATAATCTATCTACTTAAAAACGGTCCAGCCGTTTCGGAGATCGCCCGATTTAGATTATTTAAAAAAGATTAATATGTAAAATAAAAAACTTAAAAACTATATCTACGAATTGTAGATTTTTCTAAACTAGTATAATCTTAGGGTATGAAAACTTATACGAACTAAAAACTTATTATGATGTGAACTGTCCGAACCCTTTTTTGGATTTTGAATATGATTGGAATATATTATAATAAAAAAATAGATCTAGAATCTTATGTAGATTCAGAGTACGTGTAAAGTGATCAAAACATTTAAATACTTCTTTATAACTCAATTAGTCATTTAAAATTTGTCTATAATAAAATAATCCAAGTCAAATAATAATTTTGTTACATGTGAAACTATCACGCACGATATTGTGGTTGTACTATTGATAATTTTAACATGCTGTAAGCATCAAAGGAAGTTAAAATTATCTACAGCGTCCTTTTTTTGGCAATCTAGGGTCCAAGGTGAAGAGCCTCTAGTCGATAGAATAATGTAGGTAAGGGAAGTCGGCAAATTGGATCCGTAACTTCGGAATTATCTGCATCCAACAATGAGATACAGCTGTTTTTGTCTTTTTAACTAAAATACGTTTTTAGTTAGAAAGACAAACAATTGGTCGTGTCGAATTGCTTCCGAATGCTGATTGGAGATAAATAGATGTTTCGACTTTCGTTTGGAATTAATAAAATATGGCTAATTCATAAGGTACCAAATGATAGCTCCAAAAGCCGGTACAGTGTTCTACTCTGATAGCTGATTTGGTAACGTCATGGAGTCATGGCGTCACACCCGGAAAGAGAATACTATTAGAGTTGATGCAGATGATTATTTTGCGTAACAAACCTTAAACTGACGCGCACGAGTTTTTCCAAGAGTCCTAAAGAACTTCTTTATATTAAGAGTTCATATTTGGTGGGGGTACATTCGCGGGTAGATAGACTCTCTCCATAAAGTCGTCTGACGCGCTTGAGTATCGCGCAAAATCCCTTTTGGGCGCTCCTACCACTAATCTTTAAAGAGCGCAAAAACATTTCCAGTATTCTTTTTTTAAAGAGTTACTAAAGTTGAATAAGCTATTATAAGAATAAGCCCCTTCCTCCTCTCCTCTCCCCTCCCACCACCTCCAGCCTCTGTTTCAAGGCTTTTAACATACCATTTAAATTCAGTTCCAAAGTCACGATAATCCAAATTGAAAATAAACAACACTTATAAGTCTTCCGGGGGCGTCCGTGGAACGGATTATGCCATTTTTCGTAAGCTGCGTCATAAGGGATCAAAGAATTCGCATTTATTTAAATAATCCAACGCGTTATTATTTATATTTATATCTACACTAACATATTTCTATTTATTAGTAATTAACAGCGTTACAGAAAACATTAACATTAGAAAATAACAGGTAAATAAGGCCAAAAGTGATTACATTTATAAATTTAGGAAATAGATTAACAGAGTGAAGAAATAATACGCAATAGAAGAGGAAATAATACGGAAACAAAAGAAAAAGTACAAATAATGAGAGTGTGTGTTCTTGTCCGTGTTTGTATGTGTGTATATGTGGGTGTGTGTGCGTGCGTTTGTGTGTGTGTGGGTGTGTATGGGCAACTTTAGTATCTCTTTTCTTAATTGAGCTTTGGAGAGGTAAAACAAGTCAAGATTAAAATATTGTTTATTATAAACTCTTGCCAGACGTACTGTGATCGAATTTTGCGTATATTTCGTGTTTGATTTAGGAACAACCAATAATTGCTGAAGAGTTTGGTGGTTTACTTGAAAGCGCTAATCTTAAGAACTACTGGTCCAATTTGAAAAATTCTCTCAAAGTTAGGCCGTATGGATGTAATTTTGACGATCTCCAGTGTCAGTTTTCTAGGTTGAAGAAGAAATTCTTGAAATTACTTCAATAAAGTTGTTAAGTCAGTGGATGAATGGATGAAATCACATGCATGAATTAGTTTCCTACTAATATTATAAACGTGAAAGTTTGTACACGTGGATGTTTGGATGTATGTTTGACGCTCTTTCACCGAAAAACCACTGAATGGATTTAATTAAAATTTTGCAATACGATAGTTTATACACCAATAATACATAGGCTTTAAACTATGCAGACAGTGTGGGAATTTTCCAAAATATAACGATAAATGTCAAGTAAGTAGGACAAAATTCGGCCATCTGCTAGCTATTCTGGCGTACGCTGCAAAAACCGTTAGAGTTGCACGTATTTTAAATTTTTATTAAGAAAATCTTCTACTTCATAGCGTTATCCCGGTTAAGTACCAGGGTCCGCTTAGATTACAGAGGATGTGACTGTAGGGCGAGTTAAGATGACCGACGGCCATCTGACGTCATCCTGGAAACCCTTCGGTCTCTATAATTTCACAACTAATATCACTCAATAATATTAACCGGGTCCCACTGCTATACGTGCCTTCTGAAACACGGAGGAGGTCGGATATCAAATTTAAACCAGTGCTATGGGTGATCCATCTATCACCCGATCGCAACAAGAGCTACTTACCCTAGCGATCGACTCAAATGCCAACCTCTGATTAGACTACGACCTCCTCATGTATGAAGAAAATGTTTACTTTTAATAGTTTTGCAAAGAAGCCCGCGACAGCATATATCTTTCTTTTATGTTTAAGGCATTAACGCCGAAATAGTGAATCATTTCGGAACGGGAAAGGGAATAGAAACGGGGACAATCATCGTCATCCACAGCCCTTTCTCTCCCACTGCTGGGCAAAGGCCTCTACCCACTGTTACCACTCCTTACAGGCTAAATTAAAAGCTTGTATTAGGAATGGGTGCGACAATACCCCAACGGCGGTGGGGTTTGAACCGGGCACCTTGCGGATTTTAGTCCATACCTTATACCGTTGAGCTATTCAGGCTTTATATATAACTTATTCGTAAAATTTAAATCATGAAGGACTAGTTTCCAACCTTCCATCAGCTGTTCGTGGTCCCAAATCCTCATGGAGCCGCCCACGATCTCGCCCACGCCCGGCATGAGCACGTCCACGGACTCGGTGAGGCGCGCGTCGTCCTGACAGCGCGGCATGTAGAAGGACTTGATCTGCGCGGGGAACTTGCACAGCAGGATGGGCACGCCGATGGCGTCCGTCATCTTGCGCTCCGGGCCCTCCGGAATGTCCTGGAAGGTGTCTTACAATTAGCAACTATACACCTTTATAATATTTACGGACTGGCCCATCTTCGCAGCAGAAATATGAAGTAGCGTCACGCTTGCAGTCCTTTTGGTCTGCAGCCGAATTAAGTCAGTGCCCCTCCGGATACCAGCACCTCTGTATCACATAAGATCGGCATGATGTGGAGACAAAGTTATTACGATATGTGATGCTATTGTTCGTTTTGTGAGGGTTCCCGGTGGTCCAAACCCCCTATTTTATGTTTCTAGGGGCAAACGAGCAGGCAGCGGGCACCTAAATGCCTACCGACGCCCATGGACCTCTGCACGAACAGAAGGCTAGCAGATGCGTTGCCGTCTGATTGTGCAAATGTCTATGGGCGTCAGCAAGATTGTAGGGCCGATGTCTCACTTACAATGTGGACTTTACAAACAAAATTTTTCTTTAGTCCGTACCTTTTTCTAGCTTCGATTTCGGTCTCAGTAATGTATAGAGTTGTACTCACGTCTCCAAACTCGTAGTGGGAGCCGTCCTCTTTGGTGATGTCGTGCTCCCGCAGATACTCGATGGCTTCCAAGTAAGTCATGCGCTTGAACGGCCGCTGCGGGCGCTGGAGCGTTATTGGTACAATTAGATTTAAATGCTGATGCATTAATTATTGGGAGTACAAATTAATTCAGTTCGTTTCTCAAGCTATAAAAATGCCTGTATTTCAAGGGATATTGAATTAGAATAGAATTAAATTATTCAAAACATTGTTTATTATTGCTGACAAATCTTCAACATCTCCCAGGCAATATTCGAATCCTGTCACGGAAAAACTTCGTCTTTCGAGGTGACCCAATTTCGAACCGAATTTTTGATTTCTCCAAAGAAAAATGGTGCGGAGACCTGACAAATCCTGTTTCATCCCACGAAACACCCAGTAGCCAGGGGGCAAAGTCCAGAGAATACAGCGTGGCGATAAACTATCCCAATTGATCATTTATAAAAAAAATTTGGCAACTTCTTCCACGTAAGGCCGAGCGTCGCGCGTCGTCACGAAAAAAAATAACTTTGACATGGCTGTCCATGTACTTCGATCGTTCTTTTGTACTTCCAGCTTTGGTTCAGACAATTTTGAAAATTTAATCGCAGTTTAGTTCATTGAAATGTTACATTTTTGTGGAGGAAAATTGAATGACAGAAATTTCTTGGTCCGTTATTGCGGTGCTTTAATCCATGTTTTCGAGGCTATAGCTGTGTGGCATCAGCCACCATGTTGGAAAAGGGGTTGAAATTTTCATTGCCGTAGTGCCCAAATTACAATTCACAAAAGCAAAAGATTGTTTGTCTGTAATATCGGTTCGGTTTACCAGGGTCCAATTAATAATTGAGAAACGACTTCCTTCTATCGTGACACTATATCTCAACATCTCTAATCTACCCATAAGCATACGTTACCTGAAACTTGGGGTTGAGTTCGTAAACCAGGTCCGCGTCGGGCGAGTCCATCACCCTATCCACTACGTCTACCACGAGGTCCTCGATCCTGTCCAGCAGATCCTCGAATGAGATGAAGGGACACTCGGCTTCTACGTGAGAGTACCTGATATCAAAGAATAGCCATCAATTAGCGTTCTGTAGGCTCTCAGTCCGCCAGCTCGTCCCACCTAGCATTTCCAAAGTATTAAATTTTTATTTAAAGTACTTATTATGTGATACGACAGTAAAAATTTAAAACGACTGGCTAGTATCCGCGGCTTAGTTGGTTCGAACCATCCCACGCAATGGTGTGGTCGAGGGTGCGGACGAGGGTACCCTAAAAAGTTTTACTTCAGTCGTGTGGTCTAAAGCACACTCGTTTTTTGTTAGGAAATATATTAGAGAGATGATGTAAGTTGTTCGTCGGAAGGTCTATATATAGTGATCGTAAGTAGAAACTTCGCTTGCGTGAGTTAGTTCTTGTACTGCGGCGTACAGCGCCATCTAGTTTGCTTTGGTGTAACCATTCGACATCATTGCCCTCTTGTTATGTAGCGGCCGCTACATTTATTATCAGTTTGGGGTCGTCCCCAAATTATGTCACACGAATTTTACAACTTTTCGCCCCTACTCCTCTTCCCATCCTTGTCAAAGTTTGTCACATTTTAGAAACCTCTCTCCCCCTTGATGTGACATCGCAAATGTAGTAGTTATATGAATGTATTATATATAAAAGGAAACAGCAGTTTCAATTTAATTGTTTTCAATGAGCATTGGTCACGAAAACACTAGATCCCGATGAATGTCACCAAGTGATATTAGTCGTAAGATTGTAGCTATTGTGAGGGTGACCTCAGACCAGAATAACGCTAATTAGAGTAAGATGGATTAACCTCTGGCTGGTTAGATACATTAACCTGGTGGGATACATTAACTTCTGGCTTTTTGATAACTCGTTTAAACTAAACTAGTCATTAAAGGCCGGCAACGCATCTGCTCGCATGCGTGGTCGTGCAGATGTACATGGGCGTCAGGTCACTTAGATGCCTGCTCGTTTGCCTCTTGTAACATTAAAAAAAATGAAATAAGATGTATATGACGCCACCTGTGCCTCGGACCATACTACAAAGTGCACCTCGGCCGCGTCATCTCGGCTGTAACATGATCGCGCGGTGCGTTGACGCGTGATATCTCAACATGCGATATTTAGTCCGCTACCTGATAACCACCTCGGGAACTTCTGTCCGTCCGTCCGTCCCGTCCGGTCTTCTCACGCATAATAGAGTCGATTGGAAGTTTGCTCGCATCTGTGAACATTTCTGTATGACATGCCACATAGATAGTATAGGTTATTTCAACCGAGTTCAATGAAAGACGAGGTCAATTGTCAATTCGACTGTATATTTGTTGCCTCAGTACTTTCGACTGGATGAACCGATTTTGATGAATCTTTTTCTATTTGCGTTTCTTTTTTATGTACTGTACAATTAATTGACAGCGTGGCTGAATTGGGCTTTAACTGAGAATTATGTATTTTTAAATAATTCAATATGTACTTGTTTATAGTTGTAGACTGTTTTGTATACCATTAGTAATAAATAAATAAAGAAATTAGGCTATAAGGGGGATTAGGGGGGGGGGATATTATTAGGCATTCAAAACATTGTTAACATACATATTAGGAAATAAAGGTGCACACACACTAGTCGATTTTTCACATGGCAAGGGTGTACGACGGCTGAACGCGTCTGATGCTTTAGTCAAAATGGTAGAGTCGTTGACCGGGGTAGGGGAGGCAAAGGGGCGTGGCCTCAGACGAGACGGGCAAAAGTGTTATTTATAAAACACCATCGATCCGGGCCGGACGTTTGCTAGTTGAAGAGATGGAGCGCTCAAATTCATTATGGCGATTAATGTTTTAATAAATTTTGGTTGTTATGCAGTTTGGTTGCTTTTCTCAAAAATGCATATTTGTTTTTTTTTTTTTTATATTCTCGAAGCTGTTTCTTGCCCTCTACTGAGTGCAATTCCGTCGGGGAGGCTTAATTTTTTTAGTAATATTTTCAAATTAGATTCCTAAATAAAGTAGGGCATTTTGGGATACCTAACTCGGAAAAAATATACTTGCATTTTTGGGAGAAGTAACCATACTGAATAATTACCTAAAATTTTAAAAAGTATGCAAATCTATAAATTCATACGTGAAACGACGATTGAGCGGACGGAGAAGTAGGAAATTTTGCACGATCGCAATTGAGAAGTTAAGATGGCCGACTGACGTCTGACGTCATCCCGGTATCCCCACAACCTCACGACTAATATCACTAAGTGACCTTAACCTCTAAACTTTCCGTACACGCAGGATGTCGAATAATTGCAAATCAGTGTAAGAATGCATCACCCATCTATCGTCCAGCCACAGTAAGAACTGCTTAACCTAGCAATCGACTCAAATGCCGGCCACTGTTTAGGCTACGACCTCCCTATTGGCTGGCCGGCTGGCTTCCTATTTGGCTGACAAGTTGACGCAGTAAGCAGTGACCCTGCCTTCTGCTCCGGGGGTCGTGAGTTCGATTCTCACCACGAGTCTGGGTGTATTATCCATATGTATTTATTTATATATATCTAAAAAAAATATTTGTGTATAACAGGCGGCTGTTACCAGTGTTCCCTCCCCTGCCTAGCCAAATCTGGTACGATCCTACTAGTGCGGCTTTAGATGTCCTTTCTAGTAATGAACAGTATTCTTTAAATTGTTTCGTAAATAGTTCATTATTCTTTTGTAATATGTTAAAGATAAAAATGCCTACCATGGGTTATACTTAGGAGATAAGACAAATATCATCACTGAATTTTTTATAGATCTTTTTAAAATATACAATTCTGTTCTATCCATACATAGTAATTGAAATTATCGGCGTATATCTACAAAATATATATGAATTATACA
Source organism: Charaxes varanes (assembly GCA_024363005.1). Taxonomy (NCBI): domain Eukaryota; kingdom Metazoa; phylum Arthropoda; class Insecta; order Lepidoptera; family Nymphalidae; genus Charaxes; species Charaxes varanes. The sequence goes on along the minus strand of JANCMC010043217.1, from coordinate 11,784,057 downwards.
TATAAACTTTCCCCATGAATCACTCTATCTATTTGTGAAAACTGCATAATGATCCAGGCAGTAGTTTTTGAGTGTATCACGAACAGACAGGCATGGTGTAGAACTTTGTTTTATATTATATAAAGGGTCTTAATAATTAATTTCCAAGATGAAGATTTATAAAACACATTTTAGTTTAATAGCCTGAATACATACCCATAATTATCTAAAATTTGCATTCCTTTTTTAATAGGGCGAATTGCAAATAAGCTCATTTTTCCAGTCCCCAATTTGCCAAATCTAACAACATTTGGTGTGCAAGAATGATTAAGGAGACTTAAAAAGGCATATGGTGCACTCGCCAGGCTGATTTCTTCTGTAAAATTACCTTCTTTGTCTCCTATATTTGAATTGATTCCGTGCATATTTGTAGGACTTGTCATTAAATGTAATAATAAAAGTCCAGCCACAGTACTTCTTATTTTATCAGCTTCCTTCTGGCAATCTGCTTTCAAAAAACCAGTCACCTCTAAGAACCTCAAAAAAACAGCAGCTGTTACAGCTTTTTGAAAGATGTCAGATATTGATCGCTTTTCTATATTTGTCGCCAAAGTGTGAATAGATGCATAGTATTTTGAATCATATATCCATTTATCATCAACTTTCACATGTCCACGAAATTCAGTATTGTAATTATTATCTGCTTCTTCAATTGTTTGATAAAAACTCTCCCAATCCTTGTGATCATGGCGTGCCTTTATAACAGTTCTCAATGCAAGTAACTCTAATTTTGTAAAGTCCATATTAAATAAGTTTGCCATAAGGGGACATTCAATTGAATGGTATTCCAGCCAAGCCTTGTCTTTGCATTCTTTACTACAATACAGACAGAAACAACATTGATCACAAGGTAAAAGATGTAAATTTCGAGATAGACAATAGTTACAACTGAAAATAAATTGAGATTTTAATAATAAAGTAAAGTAAGGGTCTTCTTCCACTAATACTTCTCCGACATTAATATCCTCTTTTGCAATTACATGCCTGCCCATTTCTTCTGTATATAATACTTCTAATTTTGTACTTGCACTCAAATATCTACAATCTTTTTTACTTTTCATCTTTACCATTTCATCTAACTCTGGTCTCTCTGTTGATTCATTATTTTGTTTCAATATGGCTTCTCTACACATCTCTTGTCTTTTAATTAATTTTTCCAATACCCTATTATGATGTTCCAAAGTTAATACTTTGTTTATGTCTTGCAAACATTCATTATATTTTTCCAATTCATAGAAAACAGCTGATCTATTTGACAATGCTAAGCAGTAGCTTTCAGAATTTATAGGAGCATTTAGGAGTGCAACATTATAAAGCTGCCAAGCTTTATGGTATTCAGATTGTTGAAAGCTTTGGTTTCCTTGGTTACGGTAATTTACAGCAACTAAATCATCTTTATTAACTTTCTCAACATTTGGAAAAGCATTTAAATCCTCAAAAATCTTATATACAAAAAGTACTCTTTCACTGTTTGTAGTAAAGGACAACAAACACTTAGAGATATTTACAATTTTGCCCTGTGATGTTAATTTTGCAACAATTTCTTCATAATAAGAATCAATAATCTTCATTTTGTGTGCTTTTAGAATATATATCTAACAATGTCTCACTTTGCAACACCAATTATTGTGATAAATTTAGGCTGTGAAATGATCTATGTCATTGATCAGAGGTTAAGAACGCAGAATATACCTTTGGATAAATCTGAAAGAGGTAAGAAATTCGTTAACTTAAAAAATCCATTTTTTTTAATTAAAGTCACACATTACTTGATATAATTATCTTAAGAGATAATATTTAAAAAGTTTACTTTTTCAGTCCTTACAGATATAGTAACTGTGCTATTGCATCCTAAACTTTTAGAGGAGCTATTTATACCTCAGCCAGTGGCAACGCATTCTGTAATCAAGCAACTTCTCCAAGACATTTCTGCCACATCCATTATGAAATTAGACGATTATTCTATGGCCAAATTATGGGATCTTATGACTATGATATTTAAATGGCAGTTATTTGTTGCGACAAATCAAAATATTTTTGACATAAGTCGCCGACATTTACGCAGTGTGGCAGCACTAATGCCAGAAACATTTTCAAAGCGTACCTTTGAATTTGTAATAAAAAAAATTGAACTATTAGCACAAAAATTTACAGATGAAGATTACAACGCACTATGCAACACCCTAATACTTTGGTTTTCGGAGTACCATACAAAAATATCTGTGCTTCTTAGATTAGGCCTACAAAAGAAGGATGGTACATTTAGTTTGCCGTCAACAATAAATCCTAAAGTCCTCAGGAATTTGGGAGAAAATATTTACAAATATGATTATACAAAGAAATGCGATAATTATGAAAATAATAGCATTGAGACAAGTGAAATAAGCTGCCTTTTGGCGCCGATAGACCAGGCACGTTATAAACAAAACTGTATTCAGTTGCAGCTACCTATAGATATAGAACATAAAAATAAAATAATAAAAATCGACAAGCATACTGAATATACTAATATTACGACACACATAAAAAATAAAAATAACGATCTTACATACACAGCAAATTTGCCGAAGTCACCAAATGAGGATCTTCTAGAAATGCTCAACGGATTCGCATTAGATGAGTAAAATTGCTAATATACTATGGCGTACACTGAATGAATAGCTCAAAATGTATTCAATCAAGAAATACGTTTCTGCTGTCGTTTGTGAAATAAGAACTGAAACGACTGATACTTGTACTCAATACTCATTCATTCCAATTTCCTACAATATACATATACATTACCAGGGGAATCCCCTATCAACGAGTACAATATTTTTTTAAAAGCTAAAATTTAGTAGATTTTGATAAGTCATCAAATGAAGATCTTTAAATGTTCATCAAATTTGAATTAGATGAGTTATATTGCTATTATAATATGGCGCGAACTGAATATACAGCTCAAAAAAGCTCGGTGAATATACAGCTGAAAATTTATAAAATCCCAACAAGAAATGCGTTATTACTATCGAATGTAAAACAGGAACTGAAACGGTTTGTATTTGAACTCAATACTCATTCATTTGAATTTTCTACGATATGCTTAAACATTAACAGGGGAACCCCCTAAAAAAGAGTACAATATTTTCTTTATTAAGGTACAATTCAGTAGACACCGATGATCATGGTTTTACATTATAAATAGTTACTTAATTAAAAGGTTAGTAATACAATGTTATATTTTAATTAATATTAATTATAATAAATATGAGACATTGCTCGCAATTTGAAATTTTTATTTCCCTACAGTTCAATGCAAATATAAAACCACAGACAACATAAAAGTCTCCGATTCATTTTTTTAAAATCCTTATTCCTTACATATTGTTTGCCGTGTCTGTCTGTTCACAATAAACTCAAAAACTACCCCACGCATTATCATGCGGTTTTCACCAATAGATGGAGTGATTCACAAAGGTTTATATCTTAGAGTATACATAAACCTATGCTTATTCATACTCTTAGGTTTATATGTATAGTAGATATGTATGTATATTATAACAGATAAAGGCATAGACTCTCAATTATTTGTAACGTGATGTCGTAAAAACGTATTTTTGTTTGTGCTTACATTGCGTGCGCCGACTAAATCTTACGATATGGATCCAAATAATGTGTTGTGTGCCTTCCAAAGATCTATAAAAAAGTCAGCAGCGATGCCATACATCTATCTTCCAAGTATAACCCACAGTAACCACTTTTACATATTACAGAAAACAATGAACTACTTAAGTACGAAGCTATTTTAAAGAAATTCTTATCCAATTAAATAAGCTAGATATTTTGTACATTTTATCCAGATCAAAATTGCCCATGAATTAATCATATCATTAAAGAGAATACCTTAGGAGATATGAGAGATTTAAAATGCGGGGCTAGAGCACCGTCGGCGTCGTTTTGATATTCAATAGTAAGAGTAAGCCAACGTTAGAGCAGGACAACGTCTGCCGGGCACGCTAGTAGTAAATAAAGTACAAGATCAGAAACATAGCAAAATAGTGAATCAACTGATTAATATTAACCAGAAATTAGAAGTGGAACTAGTTTATTTTTTAAAATTTATTTATTTAAAAAAAAAATACAAAGTACTGACTGCAATAGTGCACAAATTTCAAATAAAAAACTTCAAATTTCAAAAACACTTTATTAGTAATTCATGGTAGGTAAGCGTATCACAACTTTGTTATTTACTTTTCGCAAATTGCGTAAAAAAATCACATTACTTTGTAATAAAAAGTATTCCTTACACCACAGTTCGAAACTAAGTAAATGAAAGTGGATAACATATTTAATACGATACGCGAGCCTATTGTTACGTAAATAAAGAACCGGACAAATACGAGTCAGACTCCCACACTAAGGGTTCCGTACCATCAGGTAATAGTTAGTCACAGTATTTTAAGATTTATACTTTTCTTAAAATTTATTTTAATTAAACCAAGTCATCGCATTTTTTTTCTTTTAGGGGATGTAACTAATTTACCGTTTTTGGATTTTTCCTGTAACTTATACTTCAAAATATAGCTTCTGCCAAATTGCATGATTCTAGGCCAACAGGGAGTATCCTATAGGTTTTGATTCCCTTTTCGAATGTACTAGTATGGGAGTTGCAACATATGTAAATGGCCATATCTTTTGATTGAGTATACTGAGACAGTTGATTTTTACACAGCTTGGCAACGCAGAACTCAGTATTTGGTATTCATTTTATAGCTCTAAGCGTTCCTGCAAAAAAAAGGGTCAAGACAGACAGACGGGCGGACAATGAAGCAGCCCTATAAGAGTTCTTTTTTCCTCTGGAGGTACGGAACCCTAAGAATTTAAAGGTTCTATAAATGTAGAAATTTAAAAACAAACAGTTTTTGTATCTTGTTTTCTTATGTTATCAATAAAAAAACATCAATTACGTCTTGAAAGTATAAACTACTCCAAAAACATTGGTAATTTTAAGTGATACAGACGGACGCTTAGGCCGACCGCCGCCACTCTCGCTTGCATGCTCGGCTTAGGCGGAACGTGACACTTTTTCGTGCATGCAGCCAGCGTTCATTGATTACGTCTATACTGGTCAGTAATGTTCGAAGAAACTTAAGTAGATACTGATGATACTTTAATGTCACTTACTTTTTTACATTCATTAATAAAAATAAACTACACAGTTTCAATATGACAAGTCTAATGTGGCATTTGATAACTTACCTTAGTGTCTTAAATCTTAGAAAGCACAGACACCCTGTAACCATTAAAAAACTATATTATCTCTTATTATTTCTACTTTATCCCAAATTAATATTTAGCCTAGATTGTTTCGTAATTTACAATATTTGTCTTCCACCAGTTATACTTTAGTCACAATAAATATTCAACCGCTGTCATATGCTTTGGTATGTCTATACATATATAACAATCACTCACTAAAACATTGTTCATTAGTCTCGCTAAAACTCCTAAACGGCTCAACCATTTTCATTTCCGTTTGTTTTATTCCACCAATTTCTCGGATGATTTAAAAGAAATTGAATAAAAAAAAGTTGAAAGGTTATATAAAAATACGAAGAAATGTAGATTTGTTCGCTACTTTAGACTACATAATAGAGATGGCGCTTGTACTAGGACTTTTGACCTGGCGCGGTTTGTAAAATTATTATTTTATAAAACATATGTCAATAAAAGACATAAAAGAGCGTTAATAGGCATGACAACAAATTTCTAAAAGTACCTTTATAATATTCTCAAATACCTACTATCGTCAAAGAATTGAACATTTCTGCAGAAATTAACTTTCTTAAATAAAAAATAAATATATTAAATTTAAGGATTCAAATACGCTATAAAACATTCGAAGTTGTCATGACGTCACTTTATATCTATAAAGTCTGAAGTCACTTTATGTCTATACAGTGCGTTCTACTAAGCGCCACCTTGACGTTTTCTCCGCGACCGTAACGATCGTAGTCGTCAAATGTCGAATATCTGAACGGGCACTTTAAAACATTGCGATCACTTATTGGAACGCACTTAGCAGCAGAGCGTATGACGTTACCGTATAGTAATACGGTAACGTCATACGCTCTGATGAGTGTTTCAGCTATCATGGCGGATTGTTGTATTTTGTAGTTTCCTTTTTTTCTTAATCCCTATTAATCTAGCTCGGTATACAAAAATAAAAAGGTTTGTTAAGCTTTATGTAACTTATACTGTCAAGTAAATACATAATTTAAATGATTTCTAATTACTGTCGTCATGCCTATTGATCAATATAGCAGACAAGCCAACATTCGGACAAGTCGGGTCTGCTAGTCATCATTAAAAGAAAACTTACTAAATATAGCCGTTTAAACTAATACATCAGTATGGACCTTGTGACAAAATTTGCAGGAAACTTATACGCTGCGAATGTTCTCCAAATAATATATATGCTGCACGAATGTTCCTCCAAAGATATATGCAGCACGAATGTACCTCATAAACGTATGTGTACTTTACGGTGTACCAAAGTTCCTCCAAAATGACATACGCTCACCGCGAATATTCGTCCAAAAATATATACATAACGAATGTTCGTCTAAAAACAAATACGGTACGAATGTTTCTCCAAAGACAGAGTCGCAGTATTACTTATTTCCTACTACTAATGGTACACAAATTGCGAAGTTGCAATACGCTGGGGAAATCAATATACTTGAAATCACGTAATAACATGTAAGGGCTCGTGCACACGTAGTGTATTGCGACGGTAAACAATCGATACAATCAGGTGCACCTAGGTATAAATCTTGGAATAAATAAAACAAAGTTTTTTAGTTAACTATGTTTTTACTTGCACTTGGTGAAGGATGAATGAACAGATAACCTTACATATGAGACAAAAAGCCGGTTGTTATCTATTTCAATGAAAGCGTCATGTGACTGAAAGAAGGTCATGAGGGAGTAAGGAGTGGAATTAGCACCCCCTGTGAGAAGAAGAACGGAAGTAAGTAGACATAAATCAGAAAGTGGGGATCTTACACTCCAGATAAAAAGATAATGTATGTGAAGCCCGTAGAGCCAGGGTAGAGTGGCATAAAAGAAAGGAGGCCCAACAGGGGACGATTAAGGGCTTATCATGATGATGTGAAGCCCTATGCGCTTCTTTATCTTCTAACGAAAATGAATAATTTCGCAGATTTATAAAGTAGTTCTCAAAAACTAGACAAGAAAATAACATGTCACACTAAGTAAATCCAGGGTGTGGATCTTCTTTTTTATCTCCCTAATTACTGGTTAGTTTAATTAGAGGTAACGCAACTCTTGCAGTTCCAATACCTTACTGTGGCAACGCTGTTACGTTTGTGTCATTGTCTTGCGTTTCGTTCGGTTTGGGAGAGTTTCCGATGGCCTAAGGCCCTATTTAAAGATCGGCAATGCATCTGCTAGCCTTCTGGTGGTGCAGATGTCCATGGGCTTCGTTTAACACTTAAATGAACCACCTGCCTGTTTGCCACTTGTAATATAAGAAACAGTTATTGTACTACTATATTAAATGACAAATAAATTTAAAATACATTTGTTTTCTACAAATCTCAGAGGAACAGTTCAGTTTTATTTATAAATAAAATTCACGGAAGGTCTAACGTGTGCGCAAATCCAAATCCTGTTATGAATGCAATTGAAAGTTTTCCTCGCTCAGAATTTTACGATGGCATATTTTACGAAGCAAAGTTTGTTCTCGTCGGCCATTATAAAAGACATCTGAATTATTATGTACGTTGTTTAAGTAATATTACGGACGTTTTCTATTTTGTATTACGGACCTTGTCTATTTTGTATTACGGATCTTGTCCATCTTGCATTACGGACACGTGTTATATTACGGAGGTTGTCTATCTTGTATTACGTCTATTGGGTCATAGTACGGGGTTATTATACGTTGTGTTATAGATTTATTTTGTGTTTATTTTAAGGTGTTTCTAGCAACAGGGGAAACAGACTAGCCCTTGTCCTCTTTTTAGTGTTCCGCAGTTCTACAAGGGACACTTATAGTTTCGTTCTGTCTGTCCGTTCGTCTGTCTGCCCATGTCCAACTTGTACGAATATGAAAAAAGCTGCTTGAAATTTGGTACAGTTATTTATTGCGTATAGACGTTTTTGGCATCCTAAAATAGTAATAATTTTACATTTTAGGGATGGCTTACATACTTGCAAAGAGGAAGTGAATTGTTCCTAGGGTTCCGAAATTTCAAAGAAAAAAAGTAACCCTTATAGATCACCTAGGTGTCCATCTGTTCTTCAGTCTTTCCTGACCCTTTTAATGAGAAACGCCTAGACTTTTGACGTTGACAATAATACTATATACTGAAGCCTATGGACCCTTGAAGCTGTGGAAAAATCAATCCCCTAAGTGTACGCAGTCAAAAGATGAGGTCATTTATGTCACATTTGCGATTTTCAAGAAACTTCATACCTCGCACAATTCCTCTGTGGAATCAATTAACAGCATCTGTATTTCCGAACGGATAGGACTTAGGGACCTTCAAGAAAAGAGCATACTCATTTCTCAAAGGCCGGCAACGCATCTGCAATCCCTCTGGTGTTGCAGTTGTCCATAGGCGTTTATTTGTATTTAATTAAATATTAGTCCCTTTTAACGTCCGTAAAACCTTTATCATGCCGCGTGGTGAGTTATTGCTTTTAGTCTTACATATGATTTTCAATGTCGAGCAATGTTATTAAGAATGTGCTTGTTGTCTAACCTGTTTTAATTCTTGTATATTGCAGGAAAATACACTAACCATAAGGGACGCAACCGCAAGTTCACTAGTCCCGAGGAATTAGAAGAACAAAGGAAGCAAGAGGAACTGAAAAAAAAGTAAGTAGATTTTTTTTTAGTTGCATAGTAATTGAAATGCCGTTTGTTTGACATTTACATCATTGTTTTGATGTCAAATGTGATACCAGAGCATGAGGTTAATTATAAAATTTAAAAGAAAATTTTGCATAAATTGAAACTTATTATCTTAATATCATAATAGCTTGGTTATATTTGTAACTTTATAGTGGAGTTACTACTTCCCTGATACCCTGGTTTACTATACATTATTTTAATACCCTATGTCTAAATGTTGTAGTAGATTATAAATTCAATTTTTTTCAAATTCAGTTAATATGAATAAATACATAAATATTTTTTGTAATTATTGATTATTATCATAATGCTAGTATATATTAGTGAATGGCAATGCAATATTTATCTGTATACTTCATCAAAATCTGTACACTTAATGTTTAAAATAAGGTTAATACAACTATCAGTCGAAAGTAAAAAAATATTAAAAGTAACTTTTCTTAAGGCGCATGCTTCATATAAAGAAATATTGTAGCACCTCATAGAAGTAATGAGTTTATTTATTATGTAAATAGTTTTTATTCTTACTGACAAAATTAATCAACAATATAAAATGAAATGGCACTGATGTTGAAAAATGGTAACTTGGAAATATCCTCTATATTGGCAATATAATCTATATTGTCTGAAAATCTGATGTTCTATGACAAAATGAAGGCACACCCTGAAATATAAGAGTTCTGAAAAAAACTATAACATAAAAAGTTTGCAACTTTTTTTTTTGCAAACATGTGTAACCATCCTTTCTGATTTGTCCATATTTTTAATTTTATTTATAGATGGAGAAAGGAACATGGCGATGAGAGTTCAAGCGAGGAAGAATCAGAAGGAAACAAATCTGGTTCAGATGATAGCGATAGTGAATCTGATGAAGATGTAATAATTGTTGGATATTCTTTGTCTCTCAGTTTATTTGAAACAAATTGATAGTATTGTAGATCTTTCTTTGTTACATAAGCCTTAGTTTGACTGCAATTGCATCATGCATGTATTGCAATATTATATTCTACTCACAAGGCGTAATCTCAGTGAAGATCTCCCCCTACATAACTTTTAAAAATAATCTTCAAAAATTTGCACAAACTGCAGTTACATTTTTTTAAAGTACAGATCAAAAGAAAATAATTTATTATTAAGACATAAGAGATAAAACTAGTATTACTGTATGTAACATATCAAATTAATGAAAACAAATAAAATTTTCTTCATGTTTATAAAAAAAAACATTTTGTAGAACACTACAAATTTATATTTCATTATTTTCAAATTTCTCTTTTGTTTTTCAGCATCCAACTAAAGCAAAGGGTGTGTCTGGACTCATTGAAGTAGAGAACCCCAATCGAGTAGTGAAGAAGAATAAAAAGTTATCTAACTTAAATACTGTTGGGGAAGGAGAGAAACCTCAACTTTCAAGGTATTTAAAAGTCATGAGACAAGCATATCACATATTTATGTATCCCCAAAATTAAATTTTAAATCTTTTGTATTACACATATATTAAAAGTTGATCCATTCTTACTGGATTGCTGATACTAGACTGAGAAAACGTTAAGTATAATATTTTAATTAGAGGTAGTACCACGGTTGCAGTCCTTTTGGTCTACAGCCAAATTATGCTGGCGTGTCCGAGTAGCCTCTTTCTCACATAAGATTGGCGTGAAGTAGCGGGAATGCTGTTACATCAAGTAATGGTATTGTTGTTGCGTTTTGTAAAAGTTCCTGGTGCCCTAGACCCATCATTAGAATCTGGCAATACATTAGTGAGTCTTGTGGTGGGGCAGATGTCCGTTTTGCCCCTTGTTAAAAAAGAAATCTTGTTTGGAATTTAAATATTATTGTGTATCACTTCAGACGTGAGCGAGAAGAGATCGAGCGCCAGCGCGCGGCGGCAGCCTACCAGAAGGCGCACGCGGAGGGCAAGACGGACCAGGCGCGCGCCGACCTCGCGCGGCTCGCTTCAGGAACCTCCTAACGTTTAGGCCCCTTCTCATGGTTCGGGACCTCATCACGTTTAGGAACCTCCGGTCGTGTCTCTATAGTGGACTCTTTCACCGGTGTCATAGGTATCCACGTTACTTCTGCTCCAGTAGGCCTGGAACAGAAAAAGTATGCATACTCCAAAATCTTTCGTTTATGGTCACTATAAACTTTATGCTGAATGATTTTTTTGTTATAAGAAGTATGCTTTTTTAACTCATATTTATTTCGTGTTTGCTCCAAATAAGCTTTAAGCCTGTGCGAGTAATGAATACGATAATAGCTCAGCGGGGTACTTACTGATTTTAGTTCGCCATCTATACTTTTGAGCGACTTAAACTCAACCACAATGCAAGTGGAACGTGCACCTAACATGGCTACCCATTGCCACTTATACCATAAGGGCATACGGAGCCTGGACGCCGCTAATCCTGTCCAAAAAGATATTCGGTAGCCACGTTAAGTTTGTAGTATTGTGAAAAGTAAAAAGCTTTTCACAACACTACAAATTATTCCATACAATTCTGTGTCCTAGGGACTCGAAATGGGCGACGACGACGGGTCGTGCGCGGTAAGTAAGTCACCTGGACTATCCCAACAGTACAGCCGCACTCAACTGCATGTGTCTCATAGCATTAGAGTGCGGCTGTTGTGTGTCGCGCGGGGGGTGAGTCTCCTAGACCGAGAGAGACGAGATCGCACCCTGCAGGGGCTACTCACGCGTGGTGGGGCGCCGGCTCGTGCTTGGTGGCGCGCGCGCGCTTGCGCAGCTGCTTGTGCAGCGCGCGCGCGTGAAGGTGCGCGGCGCGCGCGGCGGCGGGCGGGCCAAGCTCGTCGGCCAGCTCGCGCCGCCGCCACGCCATCTCCGCGCACGTCTCCGCCTCCGCGCCCTCCTGCTTCTCGTAGCTCATCACCAGCTCTGCGAACATTATTCAATCGTAAGCCAATAGTCGTGTTCTGACTGAACGAGCAACTTGGACAGGCAGCCTCGTGAGGCAAATTACTCGGTCAGTCAGGACTTGCCTTGTTCTAGCAAAATGCACACGCTCCAAATTAAAAACGTAGAGCACATGTCCGAGGCTGTACGTTCAGTCAGGACGCGGCTACCAAACAGTGCCAACTAATTAGATATATACAACTGGCCTGGTAGCGCAGTTGGCAGTGACATTTGCTTCAGGGTTGTGAGTTTCGTTCCAGAGTCAAGACGTACATGTATATACTTATATATTTAAGCAAAAAAAATTGTAAAAGTATATCAGTCGCCCACAACACAGGTATTAAGTTAGGAACAGTCGACAAAGTTATTTATCTGTAGGTTTACATATTATGGTACTTTATAACAATTACATCAATATAGCTAAACTTGGTTTTGCTATATTGATGTAAAAATTACAATGAAATCGCAAAATTATTGCTTTCAAATACTGTTGCACAATTTTCTTTGGAATGTAAAGGTTTACCTTCGAGCTGCTCATAGGAGGTTCCGGGCGTGTGCAGCGCCAGATCCAGCCTCTGCAGGTGCAGCCTGGCGTTGAGGGGGTCCTTGGCGACGGCGTCGTCCAGCGCCTTGGCGGCCGCGGCCGCGTCGTGCCTCACGTGGAACAGGAAGCGCGCGTACTTGATGGCGAGCGCCGACGCCACGGCCTTGCTCTTGGCCGACGCGATGTAGCCCTCGTACAGCTGGACGCACTTCTCGTAGTCGCCGCGACGACGCTCCAGGTTGATGCGCCTGAAACGGATACAGATATTCATTCTTCAAAGTGAAAACCTCTTTATGGAACTTGTTCGATCCAGGCTCGAATGAGGGTAGAAAAGAAATTATACTTACTATATAATTATACTTAAAAGTAAGACTACATTTTTAAGAATACATACTAAATTAGTTTCGTATTTAAAAATATTGTAACTTTATTTGTTAAAATTTGGATTTCATTATCTCAGTATCAGTTCGTGCAGCTGAAGCTTGGGCAGGCAATGGGCACTATGGGCAGTATAATGCGTTCAGGCTTAAACTGCACGCCCCTACGCTAAATTTGCAACCCTTGGTTGTGTCTGTTTGTGGTGAATTTATTTTAAACTCAAACTTAACCACGCACTGCAAGGTCAGCTAAAGCTCCGATGATATTGTGGAGCTTCACACTATTTGTATGGCTTTTTTTTTTAAATCTTCGCTTAAGTAAGGGGAATAAAATATAAATATTTTTTTTCTTTCACGAAGTTTTTGTTACCCCATTTATCGAGGAAGGCTATATACCATAACGTTAAACTCTTTCACCTAATTTTACGCGTACAAAGTCACGGGGAACTACTAGTCAACTATGAACCAGTATTAGAATGGGTCACCCATCTATCACCCGGACACAACAAGAGCTACTTAACCTAGCGATCGACTCAAATGCCATATATATCATCACGCTAAGATTTTTCAGCTAATTTTACGCGGACAAAGTTGCGGGTAACAGCTAGTATATCATACGATGTATCTATAAAACACAACCATTTTGATAAAAATAATTAAACAGGAAATAAGAAAACGAACATGACCGATACGCGGTTTTTATTATCAAGTGTCAAATTCTCAGGGACAAAGCTATTAATAGTCGGCACAAAGAAATAATGGCACGAAACGAGATAAAGGGAAACATTGTTCATTAATAAGATTAATCTACTAACATATTAGATGACTACTAACTAACATAGTAAAATTAGGTAAAAAGAAATAGATAAAATTTTAGCGTGATGACGTATTGCCTTCTTTGATAAATGGGCTATCTAACACTGAAAGAATTTCCCAAATCGTACCAGTAGTCTTTAAGTAAGCAAATAAACTCATCAGCTTTATACAAGGTGTAAAAGACATCGTACCGTAAACTTTTTGATAAGGCTACATTTAATGTCCTAAATAAAATCACCTCGGAAATGAGAGGATACAGATATTGCCGTACTCATCCCATTCTTGAGCGCGCAATGTATCGTGAACATTGGGAAACATTCGTCAACAAAATATTGACGCGCAAAACAAGGCAACGACCCGCGCCGAGCCGGGTAAAAATATTGAAGAAATTTGTTTCTGGTTTAAAATCGCATTGGGACAGATAATAATAATGATATTATACATTATTCAGTTAAAGAAATGATAAAAATAAATTGTACATTTCAAGAAAAAGACGAAAAATTTCGCCACTGAGGAGTCTAGAATCATGTACCCATGGGATGAGTATTCGGTACTATGTCTTTTACACCTGTATATTAGTATAGATATAAAAATACTAATGTTATTTATGTTAGCACTAGCTGTTTCTCACGACTTTATCAGTGTTAAATTAGACGTGCGAGAGCCCTTTAGACATCCTTAATACGGTTCTGTTGCAAAGTTCGTTTTTAACATACGTCTACTAACTACCTCTCTGCAAAACTTCAAGTGTGTAGCAATAATGAAGAATTTTTCTAATACTGGAGCCAGACATAGTTTGTGTTTGTACACTTTCGACCCTGAAGTCAACAAACTTTGTGAAGTTACAAGTTTTAGGTAGCTAGGTAGTATGTGACATTGTGTGACAATGCAGGCAGGGGGGTCAAAAGCTTTGTGACGGCACAGGTTAAAATTAAAAATAAATTGTAAAAAAATTGAATCTGCTCTTTTTTTAAATATATCCATAAATTGGTGACGTCACACCGAGAGGATGCGAGGGGAAAATGTGACAATCTATGGCAAGGAAAGGAAGGAAGAGGAGGGAGTTAAAAATGGTAAAATTCGTGTCAGATTTATCGATGACCCCTAAATGATCAAACGTTTTCAGCGATATCTCAAAAATCAACTTTTTTGAGTTGGGTCAGTTTATGACTAAGCATGAGATATATTTAGGAATATATTGACGTAGAGTTTTTGGTTGGCAGCGGCTTCGATAGGTGAAGAAAAGTCCTCGTTAATGATCTACTTACCAGTGTATCACTGCTGCTGCCAATAGATTTATACGGGCTGTTTAAGTTAGCTGTATAGAGTAGAGGGTACGTTTCCCGATCGGCCGTACTGTGGAAGCTCTGGCTTGTGCAACTTGCTGAACTTGTCGTCATGTTTTGCCTTAAAAGTCAAAATTTTTGACATTTTTAGGGTTCAGTATCTCCAAAGGAAAAAAGGAACCCTTATAAGATCACTTTGTTGTCCTTCTGTATATTTGTCTGTCCGTCAAGACCCTTTTTATACTCTCACGAAACACAGTTCCATATAAATAAAGTCAAAAATGTTCAAAAATTTATTTTTACTAGCTGTAGCCAAATCTTAAATATTTTAACTGGCCCGTGGACGTAGTGGGCTTCCCTGACCTGACCCTGCCTTCCCCTCCAGGGGTCGTGGGTTCGATTCCCGCCTCGAGTCTGGGTGTATTATCTACATGTATGTATTTATATATTTCTACAAAAAAAAAATATTTGTGTATAACAGGCGTCTGTTCCTATAACACAGGCATTAAGTTAACCTCCTCCTACTGAGCTTAAATTAAAAGCTTGTATTAGGATTGAATGCGACAATACCCCAACGGAGGTGGAGTTGGAACCGGGTACCTTGCGGATTTCAGTCCATACCTTATACCGTTGAGCTATTGAGGCTCTAAAAGGAGGCCATCTATCACTCGGCCGGCGTAAGAGCTACTTAACCTAGCGATCGATTCAAATGCCCGCTATTGGTTAAGTTACAGCCTCCTCAATACTATTATAATACTAAGAAAAGAAAAGAAATATCATACTAGCGGACCTGGCAGGCGATGTCCTGTCCGAACGTTAGGCTACTTAATATTTACTTCTATTATGCTATATTATCCCCTATCGCTCCAGTTCCAGAAGCGTTTCCGTTCCCAATCCCGGTCCCGTTCCCGGTCCTGTTCCCGAGAGATATTTTACCACAGACAATTCGTGTTTGACTAATGGTACCATCTTATAAATCTTGACACATATTGTCATCAGTATTTATACGATATTATTGTCACTCAATTGTTTTGCCTTCCCTGAACCTCTCCACTAACAATTGAACTTTATGGTATGGTATTAAAGTTCAAGTTTGCTTTTAAGAATGACTACAAATCGTTTGTCTAGAAGTATAGAAAAGTGTTGACTTCACACTTTTCAGATAATTTTACACATTTTAAGAATCATTTTTATCTGTATAGATAATTTTTATGAATACCGATCTTTGTAATCTATTTTCAAAATGCCGATTCCCGTATTAAGTTAAATACACAAAAGGCAGTCAAATAGAAGCCAAAGGTTTTTCACCTTACTGTTAGATCCCTAAAACAAGTACCTCCAAAATTCCTTACCAAATTCCAGACGTAGTTAACGAAATGCCTCAGTCAATTTGCGATGAGAATTTTGTAATATTAATTGGCAATAATACGAAGGTCACATTGGAATTATTCCACGGATTTTTTTCTAAAAATGTGATCCACTAGAGCCGTTGTCTACAACAGTATTTTGTATCAATCTAAAAAAAGGAAGGAATAATTATTTTTATATTTTTTAATTTTTCTCCAGTTAGCTCCCACGGGTAGTTAGGGTAGAAATACGAAGCGATCCTATAAGGGTTACTTTTATCCTTTAATGTACGAAACCGTAAAAATGATAATGAAGCATCAGAAAAACAAACAGCTCAACATAAACGAGTTTTTTTTTCTAAACTAACAGGCCCTTTATACCGAATAGCTATTAATGATAAATTATTTTTAAATAAAATAAAACCGCCTTCTAAAACCACCAGGAATCTAAAAGGCACAAAAGTAATTAGCACCTACATACTATTCAGTAGACACCTACTGATGTGTTGAAGTCGGTACCAAGCCAAATACGTCCTGCCCACTATCGACTACTGCCTCCTTTTTCAAAATCTTTTAAAAAAGATCGTACCCACCAAATGACAAAATAATTCAAGAAATTTAAACATTCCTGAAAGGAAATTCCACGAATATTGTGTCGAATACCTGAACGTAAATATTGACGTCGAATACTTGGAAATGTTTACGATCGAAATTTGGTTACTTATTTACAATGATTTCGGGTATCGAGAATACCTCAACCAATTAGGAGTACAACGTAATAGGAACTTTATTTCAAGCACAATATTGTTAAAAATTTAATGTACATTTTTACTGTAACACGTGCAATATAAGAGGGATACAATATGTTAAAATGATTTCCATAACTTCGATAATAATCTTGTCTCAGTTTCTTTACACTTCTTTTTATTATAATCTTGTCTATTATAATCGAATATAATTAATTTGTACTTGAGATCGCAGGCTGGCCGAAAATCGCCCGCATGCCTTTTTGCGTATGACAGGCTTATACCAGTACCACACATAATTCAAACTGTTTGTGCTTTTTTGACCTTGAAGACTACAAAATGCTATAAAACTTTGCGCAGTTGCACAATGACATGATCATTCAAATGAAGCTATGTCTGGCTCCGGTATTGGTACAACGCAACGATATATTATATTGTTCTGTTCACATAATAAGACTTGACAATTGTATAACATACGATAGCCTAAAATCCACAATGCGATTTTCAAGAAACTTCTTACCTCGCACAATTCCTCTATGGAATCAGTTATGCGTCTGTATTTCCGAACGGATACGACTTAGGGACCTTCAAGAAAAGAGCATACTCATTTCTCAAACGCTGGCAGCACATCTGCGATCCCCCTGGTGTTGCAGTTGTCCATGGGCGTCGGTGGTCAAGTCTATAATTAATATAAGCACGGCTTTTCAACTCACGTGATAAAAATCGATTTAGTATGTTACAAGTCTCTCTAGGCCTTCCACGTAAGCCGAATGGCATATACAAGAAAATGACAATGTTAGAATGTCAAGATACAAAAACTACATCGCAACGCAATCATTACGACACAGAAATAGGGTTAAATTCTATTCCTAGGTCTATTGACATAGCTTATCGGATTATGTACAAATGTACATAATGTGTAATATAAAGAAAAATTGTACTTATTTGATTGACAACTATTTGATTTTTTAACTTACTTTTTTTATATAACAATAAATTTTGCTCGAATTACGAAGCTAAAAAAATCCTTCACAAATGGAATACTCGATAGAATTGTTGAATTATCCTCGTGTGAAATTATATATTGCAACATTATAATTTATCTAATTAGTGTGTTATAGATGTCTTCTTTCTTAACACTCTTTTGAGTTCCACATCTATTTCTGTTAACTTTTTATTACACTTTAGAGTTCTTGAAGCCCTCGGCTTCTGCCGACTAGTGCATTATGCATTTAGCTGACTATGCTGTATTTTTATTGTACAATAAAATGTATCCTACGTTATGTCTGCTTATTGGTGACGATCTAAGAGAGTAAAAAGAAGTAATAAAAACAAAAGTATTTTACGATTACAAATGTAGAGCGTTGCTATCGTAACCCGGTGGGATCTATGAATTCATTGTCAAAATAGACGCTGTAACCGAAACGGGAATAACTCCCACGTCTCCCGACTCGTTGCTGTCATTAACTGTCGAACAGATGTTTGTATGATGATGAATTGACCTATTAACATCACCGCCAGTACGCTTGTGTAATTACCTACTATTAGGTATCGAGTATTGATTCATGAAACCTTATTTTGCTTAATGCTTTAAACCACTGAGCAGAGTTTTTGCAGCTACGCGTTTACATTTTAATTTAATAATAATAATATAATTTCTTTATTTGAGGAGGTCGTGGCCAAATCGGTGGTCGGCATTTAAGTCGATCGCTAAGTTAAGTTGCTCTGGTGGCGACCGGGTGATAGATGGGTGAGCCATTCTAGCAGTGGTTTATATTTCATATACGACCTTCTCCGTTTTTCGGAAGGCACGTAAAACAGTGGGACCCGATTAATGTCACTTTGTTATATTAGTCGTAAGGTTGTAGAAATCGTGGGGGTTCCGAGGATGACGTCAGATGGCAATCGGTCATCTTATCTCGCCCCACAGCCAAATCCTCTGCAATCTAAGCGGACCTTGGTACTTAACCGGGATAACGCTAGGAAATAGAAGAATATAATTTCTTTATTTAGCAACAAAGGCTCATGAGTGTTAGTATAATAAAAAATTAGTTGGAGTAATTGAAAAATAAATTAACATATCATATTTAATAAATATATACTGGACTATATGCCACACGGACGACTGGTTCTCTTAAAGGTAACAGGCGTATGTTATATATGACGTCAGACTTGATTATAGGGGTTCCGGGGATGACGTCAGACTTGATTTTAGGGGTTCCGGGGATGACGTCAGACTTGATTGTAGGGGTTCCGGGGATGATGTCAGACTTCAGTCAGTCATCTAAACTCGCCCCACAGCCGCTTCCTTCGCACTTTAAGCGGACTCTGGTACTAGACCGG
This sequence comes from Charaxes varanes, assembly GCA_024363005.1. NCBI lineage: Eukaryota > Metazoa > Arthropoda > Insecta > Lepidoptera > Nymphalidae > Charaxes > Charaxes varanes. Next base: position 11,764,723 of record JANCMC010043217.1, on the reverse strand, counting down.
GATAACGCTAGGTAAAAAGGATTGAGGTACTGTATTTTGAAGGCCTCGATAGCTCAGTAGGTACTGGCGTACTGCAACCAAATTAGTACTTGGTTCGATTTCCGATTCTATTGGGCTATTGTTGCACACAAATTTATGGTTATTAGGAGATGAAACGAAAGCATTAGGTATAACTTAAAAGGTTTATTAGTAAGACCGAGTATTTTCTTAAATTATAAGTAGCTGATTATTTTATAATAATAATAAAATCTTTATTACAGAAATTTCTTTCCATATCGGAAAAACAAATAAAAATAGAAACATAAATTAAAGTTTTATATGAACATCGCCATCGATATCTGCGTTCCTAGTACTCACCAAGCTCGTCTGGCTTCACCCCTATAATTCAGAGTTAAAAACAGGAAAAAAAACATAATTTTGATTTTATGTATAAGATGCAAAAATAAGCCTATTGACAAATTTACGTGCAAACGACATTCGACCTTAACGGGACAAACCAATTTCTTGGTCAACTATACCTGCGTTGATGCAACTACTTATAGTATTTTTAAGGAATGTCAGGAATTGAATCTATTATAAATAACATATTAAAATTGACTGTTATATTACAGTTTAGTTGTTTGTAACGCTCTACTATAAAGCTGGGAATTTGGGTTACAATAACTTACGTGGGAGGTACCTATATAGCCTATAGTCTGCCTCGTTAAAAAGGCTATCTAACAATGGCAAAAGAAGTGCTTGAGATTAGCGCGTTCAAGCAAGCAAACAAACAAACAAACTCTTCAGCTTTATATATTAGGAACAACACCCTCTACTTCTTTTGCCTTCGATATAGCTAGTTAGAAAATTAGCAGACAAGTTTTCATCTTCAGTCGAAGATCCAGAAGGACATGAATATGTGACTGTTAACTGCGAGTGTTATCAGAGAGAAGTCGGAGGAGAGAAAACTTATAGGAAGAAAATATCACCTTCATAAAGGTCACATAGCGAGGAAGATGGAACGAGAGAGAGAGAGACTGAGGGAGACTATGACACTTCCTCATGTTTAACAAGAAAATACACCAAATGGAATTTAAAAAAAAAACGTATTTTTTTTTAAGAAAATATAGCCAGTGAACGTCAACCTTTACGAATATACAAAAGAGTTTTAAACAAAACGAGAAACATTTCTGACATATGGAATTTCAAATTTTCGAAAATTGGTGGAACATTAGAAAACAGCTCATTTGTTTTAAGCCCATCTGTCTAGCTGGTCGTGGATATAGAGGTCGGTGGAAAAGCAGATTTAATTAAGAGAATCAATTTAATAAGATGAGGGAAATCGTACATATACAAGCTGGTCAATGCGGTAACCAAATTGGTGCTAAGGTAAGTTTTCATTATTATTAATATATTTGTCCAATTGCGGATTTATATTTTTCTAGGAGCAATATACTAGAAAAGCCCCTTATTTTTCACCCAATAGCCTTTATTTTCCATACATAGCCCTACACATTGTTTTATATTTAATAATATTTTGTTGTACTGATTTCTTTGATCTTATCTAATTCTTTTACAATGTTTTTGGACAATTTTTATGATAGATTTTCAAATGCCAACTACACAGGTGACTTCTTAAAGTCTTTATATAAATTATTTTAAATACATTTTTAATTTTGTTTGTTTGTTTGAAATGTTAAGTAGACTGCCCTCTATCTGTAGAAAGAGACTACACACTAGGTTACAGTTCGGTTATAATTCAGTTCTTATATGAAATCGTTTATTTCAATAATTAAATCACTTTAATTTTCTTACGTAACATTAAAGTGTTGCCTCTAATCCTGTATACTAACGTCCCCCCCAAATAGGATCTTGACAAGTAAAAAGCAGGCGATAGCAAAAAGTAAAAAAAATTCTAGTGTTTTTAGTCCTCGCTGTTTTTCATCCCGATCTAAACGGGAATCTGAACTATTCGGGAACCTGTAAAACACAAAGGGATTCTTCAAAATCCAACCAGTCAGTCGTACAATCAGTGCTCAATGACATATGCACATATATACGCGTACAGAAAAATTATACACGTAAAATAATCCTTGACAACGCTCTACGACAACATTAGGCATAACTAAATAAATATATTTGTAATATGTTATTTCCCCAAAAAAACTTCGTCCTAGCTTAGAATATTTAAAATAAATGTACAAATATAAGACGTTTAACTGAAAATAAACAGCAGATAGGCAGTATATATAATATTCTCGTACATTCATGGTCTGGGTTAATAAATCTTCTACCGCGTAACTCCAGCAGATGGTCTTGTATAACAGTGCAGTAACATAAACCGTACATTTCAGTTCTGGGAGGTCATATCCGACGAGCATGGCATCGATCCAACTGGCACGTACCACGGCGACTCCGACCTTCAATTGGAGCGCATAAACGTCTACTACAACGAAGCGACGGGAGGCAAATATGTACCTCGGGCGATTCTAGTAGATCTCGAACCTGGAACCATGGATTCCGTCCGGTCGGGACCCTTTGGCCAAATATTCCGCCCTGATAACTTCGTGTTCGGCCAATCGGGAGCCGGTAATAACTGGGCCAAAGGCCACTACACTGAAGGAGCAGAACTGGTAGACTCCGTTTTAGACGTAGTCAGGAAAGAGGCTGAGGGCTGCGATTGTCTCCAAGGTTTCCAATTGACACATTCGCTCGGTGGAGGTACTGGCGCTGGGCTGGGGACCTTGCTTATTTCTAAGATTAGAGAAGAGTATCGTATATATTCGCTTCCTATAGTTTATTCGAGTTCCCCACTTTCATCATCCACAATTTTTAAATACAAAAAAATAACTTGTAGCCGAATTGGGCCGGCGCGTCCGGGTACCAGTACCTCTTTCTTACATAAGATCGGCGTGAAGTGGCGGCAACCCTATCACGTCAAGTGGTGGCGTTGTTGTCGCGTTTCGTTCGGTTTGTGAGACTTCCCGGTGGCCTAAGCTCGTCATTAAAGGCCATGAACGCATCTGCTAGTCTTCTGGTTTGCAGATGTCTATGGGCGTCAGTAGGCATTAAGGTGCCTGCTACCTGCTCGTTTGCCCCTTGTAACATAAAAAAGGTACTTCTGAACTGATTAAAAAGGCAGTAAGTTCTAATAATTTGCTTACGTGTACTGCGGTGGTGGGTATTCGGAAGCCACACAGGGTAGGCAGAACGTGGTACCAGCAGGCACGCTCACTTCATTATCGGTTGCGGTCAGACGTGGAGCTGAGTTTGACGAGCTGGCTGTAACAAAAAATCTCCGGCTAAAGTAACTGCAATAATTTTATCGACACCCTCTCTCTCTTTCACTTTTCTTCGCGATACGGGATGTGGGATACCCACATGGTAATATATACCATGTGGGCTATATCGTATACATATATACGTACGTATACATATGTATTCTTTTTCTCTTTTATTTTTATCTTTGTGATAACTTTATATTTATTTTGATTTAATTTTGTTTAATTTCATATAAATTTATAATATTGTAATACCTAATTCTTAATAATAATAGTTTTTAATATAATAATTTATCTGTCAGTGTAACTGGTTCACACCGTACTGATTTGATGTAAAATAAATAAATAAATAAATATGATGCCAATTAGGCGTGATTACGTATTTTAGTAGAAACTAAAGGGCACTATAAACCTATATTTCATGGGTTTCTAGTGCCCTTTAGTTTCTACTATTGCCGAAAATATAATATTTCTGCAGAAATTTGCTTTTTTTTATAGCAAAAATCCTTTTAATTTTAAGGATATATACTCCCTCCAAAACACTTGAAGTTGTCATGACGTCACTTATATTATCAGTGCCTCCCACTAAGCGTCACATCGACGTTTTCGCCGCAACGTAACGATCGCGGTTGTCAAATGCCGAGTATCGGAAAGAGCATTTTAAAACGTTGCAATCGCTTATTAAAACACACTGACAATGTACGGATCGTCATACGCTCTGCTGGGTGTTTAAGCTATCATGGCGGATTGATGTATTTTGTAGTTTCCTTTTTTGTTAATTCCGCTCGCAATATGAAATTAAATACGTCTGTTAAGCTTCATATGTCTCCTTTTATCAGATAAATACATTATTTAAGTGATTTCTGATTACTGTCATCATGCTTATCGTCAGTTTCTGACATCATGTCAATTAAGCGTCACTGTACATGAGAATTAGGCGTTACGGAAACAGATGACGGAAAGGAAATAGGAGAATTTAAATTACTTTTATTCCAAATACGTAGTAATCTTATCATTAATCATTGCCTAATCGGTCACAAAGGACGTATTTTCTGCTTAGAAACCAAAGTGAATTAAAAAAGAAACACCAGTGCGCAAACGTTGTATGAAATCTCATCGTGGCACAGTTTTCATTAATGCACGTTTATATTTTGATATAAACTTACCACGGAGGTTTAATGTATCCCATTAAGTTTCATATAAAATGTTATGCATTAGATTAAAAAGATACCGACTGAAAATAAAAATCCACTGAATAAAACCGAAAAAAAAGCAAATGGCGCGCCTTCTATACCTTTGTAAAACTTTGATACTTCATATATTAAGAAAGGTTATAAAAATAGAAATAGACAGTGATGTAATTGAAAGAAAAATAGATTACGCACCTTGCTGACTTCAGCATTTTTAAGCGAGGGCGCGGATATGGATATGGATATGGATCCCTTGAAGGTTGTAATTAGCGGATATGGATCCCTTGAAGGTTGTAATTATCCACCAGGGGTTGGCATAGACCACTTTGAGAATCATGGCTTACATAGTATAAAGCATAAAACTCAGCTACTAATTGGCATATAAAATAAATAATTTTTTAAAGTTATGCTTTAATTGTATTTACTCCTTTCCCTGCATTTAATTGTAACTGTCACCTACTGTAGGGGTCGTAATATAACACGTTGAGAATCACGGCTATTTGTATCCCCATAAAACTAAACACTAAATTCAGGCTGGTATGCATGAAAAAATAAACTACTTTGCTTTAATCCGCAAATGAATACGAGGGAAAATCGGTGTAATGCTGCAACCCGAAAGCTACACCACGTGCGTTTGTTATGCACCTACAAAACGCTTAAAGAAGCGTTTGTAAGTTCGGCGAGTTCGGTTGCGTACTGTAAAGGTTGTATGTATAGTGTGTACAGTTTAAAAACGCCCTCAACATAAATCCATTATTTTAAAGTGTGAAAATAAATATTAATTGCAACGCTTGCTTGTGTGTATACATCGATTTTAATATAAACTTAAACTCAACCACGCGCTGCAAGATCAAGCAATTACGCAATCGTCTTAGCGGAGTTTTATCGGTTTAGCGGTTTGGAGGGACCTGCATTTCTAGACTGCACGCTACTTCTACTGTGTATTCAACGGCTCTGGTTATAAGATTACTAGCTTCCAAACCGCAACTACGTTCGCTTTGTTTTCTTCTAGTTTCATACAAACTTTACGAAAATTTCACCCGTTTCAAATTTTATTTGCCAGCAAAAAGTAGCCTATGTACTCTTCCAAGGTCCAGTCTATCTCTATACCGATTTTAATCAAAATTTGTTGAGCAGTTTAGGCGTCAAAACATAACAAACAGAATTACCTTCATATTTATAATATTAGTATGGAAGTAAGGATAGCCATTATTATTGTATTGGTTTTTAACCGACTTCAAAAAAAGGAGGAGGTTATCAATTCGGTTTTTTTATGTTTGTTATTCTACACTACGTTTCCAATCTCTAAAATTGGTTACGTGGTACTTTTTATAATGTAAGAGAAACTAGAGCTATGAAATTTAATAAACACTTTATGGAAAATACCTGATACAATTTTAATTAATTGGTAATTCATATAATTATTGTTATTTATTTTATCTAATGTCTAATTGTAATGTATATATGCATACCATTTGCATATCTCTCTTGATCACGTTTTATTAATCTGTTCTAAATGTATTAATCTAAATTATAAGATATATTTTTGAAATGATTTAATTTATTTTCTCAATATTATTTATTTATTGTTTATGTTGAATTTGAAATTGTAAGAATTCATTGTTGATTCATCTTGTATTGCATGACGTGTTCGCTTTAATATGTTTGTGTGTACACGCTATATTCTTTTATAAATATTATTTTAGTCCCTTTTATTTTGTATGCAATAAACACTAGCAAACCAGTAATAAAATAAAATCAGCAAAGAGTTTCGTCAAAACTCTGACACCGCTGGATTCCTTGGCGAATGCATCGATCATTGCCGTCGGAATCTCAAAATATTTATAACTAATATTAAGTAAAAACAAAATCGCTCTCTAATCGCTCAAACTTCTCGACCAATCTCGACCAATGCACTCCACCTTGAGGTATATACATGCATATCATTTGCATATCTCTTTTAATCACGTCGTAATCCTCTCTGGGCTTAAATAACAACAGTTGTACACTTACAAGGCTCAACAAAATGTGCTCACAATTTGCGTGTCCAAGATGTTGCATGAAAACTTTTGTGTTAATTGTTACAGCAGCCATTACCTCAGAGTGCACAAGTTTACAGCGCTTTTCATAAACGTCTCAAGAAGGTCTAACTAATTGCAACATTTGCACTACAAAGGTTCTTAACTCTCGGTACGTGCGCAAGCATGTTATTTTCATAGATTTGTATGTCCTTTTTCTTTATTTCTTAATTTTTTTAGTTTTAAGGCATGTTGTGTTCATTTCTAGCAGGTAACAGCTCCATGACGGACGGAGCACTTTTTTTGTATATAGAATATAGGTTTTGTAGCTGTTACTAGTTTAATGAACCAAATAATAAAAAAATAAAATTAAAATAATACACCAGCTTCTTACTAGAAAAATTAAGATAAATGATAAGAACAGTAAATAGGTACTATAAAAATTCTAAAAGTTAGTTATATGTTAAATTATTGTATTATTATTGGTAAGAAATAAAAGGCGCTTTTATTTATTTGTTATAATAGACCGGCACTTGACGGCAATCGCATCTAGTTGTAGATGCCGATGCAGCCTAAGATGTAAAAGATACCTATACAATCTACTCTTAAAGGTATCAAGATTGAATGTGTGAGGAAAAACAGATTCCGATAGAGAGTACCATAGTTTGAAGAAGAATCATAGCGGTTCGTTGGTGCTGCTGGGACATCAACAACAAATAGGTGCGTGGAATGGGTCTTTAGGAAGTAGAGACAGAGAATAGAAGCATTTGAAATGTGATGTCCCTCCCTACAATAGTTTTTAACATAATTTTAATAATTTAATATTAAAAATTTTAGATATTTAATATTTATAATTTTAAAATTAGTCCTAGATACTCTGCATGCAAAAAACTTCTTCAGTGGATACCTAGGTAATCTACATGGAACTTTAATAGAATAATAAGAATAGTTGCTTCAAGGATTTATCGTTCTATACAAAAATAAAGGAATGTGACTGAAGCGGGATTAGTCAATTTTGAAATACCGTATATGTTGGCAACTTAACAATTTGATATATATAATCCACGGTTTTGTAACAATTTCAGAGGAGAGGCATTCCCTGCTCGGCGAAGAGGGATCGTGCAGCGATCTATCGGCCAATCTTTGCGAGATAGAAGATTCCGAGGCAGAGGAGGAGGGTACAGAGGCGCCCGCGATACCGCCCCCGCCTCGACACACGGACGTGTGACGGCGGCGCGCGGCCAAAGAGCCGCCCCCCACGCACCCCAACACACACCGCTCTTCGCCGGAACGACCCCGCGGCTTCTAGCCCAGACTGCTCTCTTCGGCACCCAGTGACGTGCTGAGTACTGTGTTATAAAACTTTATTATACCATGGATTCCACCGCGTCACCCGAAATTGTAGTGCAAAACTATGAATGACTATCGGATACTTAGATACAAAGTTGTGAAACAAAACGCAGGAGAATATTAAGCGAATCGAAAAAAATATTAACGATCCTAATAACATTGATGAAATGTATTAGCCAGTTTATATCTGAGTTTCAAGAATTACTGCAATACTTTTAGATTCGAGCCTGCATGTAAAAAACTAATACGTAATGCCTGCATTGCGTTAACAAAATAAAAGATCTTGCGGAAATATTGACATAAGTGGCGTATCTAAATTTTTTGCATTGAACTCCAAAGGACGCAGGTAAGCTACGAGTGTGTTATGTGATCTTGAAAACTTTAGTAAATTCCAAACGTAGTGTATAAACGAAATAAGAGAGATTAGCTGAAACTATTTAGAACTAGCGATCGATTTATCGGTAAGGACGAATGAGAAGCGTTCGCGACCGAAGTGTGTGAAGTTGTGAGTGTAGTGATTACGTTTGACTGTAAAGATTTTGTATATTGTAAATTAGTTAATGTACGGACATCTACTCTCGCCACCGATTGCAGTGACTTTGTAAATATGTGCCCGAGGCGAGTAACGTTAAAATTGTGTATATATGTAGGTAGGTGCGACGGCGCGGGCGGCCACGACAATCGCGCCGCTTGTGTAATTAAATAATATGTGGTGCTCCGACTAGTTTCATATCATGACTTTAAACTATGCATTTACAGACTTCTATCCTTCTAGGCTAGCCGTTATAGTTAAGGAATCTATTTTTATATGTGTACAGTAGTGCAGCGACCGCCGGCGAATCCGACTGACCGCAAACGATCGCCGGTGGTCCGCGTCAGTTTTGTTACTATGATTGTTCGCGACTATTGAACGATTGTATAATTTATTTGAATATTGTTATATAATAAATACTGACACGACTAATGAAGCGAATAAAAGTACAACTACGATTTATACTTGCTTGTTTTATTTCTTTCCATTAGAAAACCGTAACCCATGTATATGAACTAGTAGGCGTATACGATAAAAATAATACAAAATCGTTAAATACTACTGTTTACTTGCATAAACATTTATAAAAATATATATAAATGGCATGGGTATGGTATGCAAAACAAAAAGGCTTAATTTGCCGGGGTTTGAGTTCTAGGTCAACGCATTTTAGTTGGACTATAGATAAGAAATGAAAAAAGATCCCTAAATACTTGTAGATTGTAATTTTTAGACATCCAACTGCCGCGTAACACGTTATAAAAGTATAATGTAATAACCAGCGGAACGTCTTTCAAATGATTCTAGAAGAAATATGAACTGCCGTGAATCACGCCACGATGCGATGACGAAATACGGAACTGTGAGGTGAATGTAAGCGATGCAACTGTAGCACGAAAATATTTAATTATACATTTCATATGTTAAAACTGAGGCTTTTGTGTATGACCTTGAAGATATTGAAGCTTGCGTTGCTTTATGTTATTACAAGCTTTTACTTAGTTTCACTTTTGCGTTGTCTGTCAGGCTGTAATCAAATCTTGCAAGCAATATTGGATCTGACTCAAATTTAATATAAGTATATTAAGTCTAAGTATATTTGATAACAATATAATGATGCCGGCGACGCATCTGTGATCCCCCTGGTGGTGCAGTTGTCCATGGGCGTCGGTAGTCACTTAAGAGTACCGCCTGCTCGTTTGCCCCTTGTTATATATATAAAAAAACGAACTAACATATTCCAATAGGATTTAACCTAAACTTCGCGCAGTGGTAATTTATTAAGCGTGTACCAAATATAATAAATACCTTGTTGTGCTTTTGAAGAAATTGTTGCTCTCTCTGTTCATGAGTTCCGAACGAAATTTGCTCATTTCCTCCTCCATTTTTCTCATCTCAGCGTCGAATCTCTCCCTGATGCTCGAGAACTCGGTGTCGATGACTGAGAAGTCGCCAAGCTTGATGGGGATATTTCTCTTGAGACCACTGTCGGCCATTTTCAACTGTGTATTATAGTGTAAAAACTGTCGTAACTAAACAAACACTTGCGGGGAAACGATTTTTATGTAAACACGGACCGCGATGTCGCTACGCACTGGTTAGTAGACAAGGCAGCACTGATCATTAGACGTGGACTCGGCGCCAGGGGGCTTGCGCACAGTTTTAAATAGCCTGAAGTGAACGCAGCAAACTGAGTCGTGAGTCGCTTCGCCGACAGCGTCATTCGTCCCACACTCGAGCAATGCTTCTCGCTCATTCCACATCTACGCGGCCGCGATCTTAAGGCATGAAATGTCGGCAGCATGGAGGTGGATACCACTGTTTCTTTTAATTGATGAATCATTTTGTATCTGCCTTTGCTGTATATGGTATTGATCACGCTTATTTCGAGCGTAACAATTATTCATTACTATATTTTTAACAGACAACGCATCGTTCATGATGGAATACTTTACCTAGCCTATACTTAATATATAAAGATGAAGAGTTTGTTTGTTTCGCTGAAAAGCGCTAATCTCAGGAACCGCTGGTCGGATTTCATAAATTCTTTCAGTGTTAGATAGCTCATTTATCGACGAAGGCTATATATAATCACACTAAAATTGAATCAATTTTTTTTTACATAACTTTACGTAGGCAATGTCGTGGGTACAGCTTGTGGAAAATATAAACCATACGGATGGAGTCGTGCAGATTATTAAACTGGTAGATTTCTCATTGTTATTATTTTATTGCAAAACGGCACAATAAAATTTTATAAAATAAAAGGTAATTTTAATACTGAAATCGCCAAGTCTCACGTTATCTCGCTCACCGGATGTTCCGTACCACCAGGCGATGTAATATGTTTGTTAGGAATTTCCAAAAAATAGATTTTTATTTACTCTGATAGGTTTTTTCGGTTACGATTGCGATTATAACATACAGACAAACATAAGAACCGATATACATATAAAAAATGCCAATTATTGTTTGTTTTTATACTGATATAAAACAAATACGTATAAAACAAACTATGGACTGAAAGGTGCCCTTACTTGTTTATGGAACGTAAAACAGCAGTTTAAATACTAATTTTTAATACCTTATAAGATTACACGAATCTACAAGCTCAGATCTTATTAATTTTTGTTGTGTAAATGACTTATTTATTAAAAAACAAAGTTATTTCCATTCTTGGATCATGGCTTTCATCTATGCCAACTGCGCATAATTTATTTCGCCAACGTCACATCACCTGGAAAAAAAAATTAAAAAAGAACCACAAAAGTATAGTCTGGTTTAGTATGACGTATATTACGTCATTCAGTGGACACAGTTAATGTGCCGGCATGCTTATTATCTAACGCGTGAACAATGCGATCTGACCTTCTATAGATCTACCTACGTGTTCCCATTTATCATACGCAGAACACACATAGATTAAATTTTGTTTTTAATACAACAACAACTGGGCTCGAAATGTAAATTCTTTAAATATTTCTGACTAATGTTTACTTGAATGAATGTTTCGTTGTGAGTAGGTTTTTCAATGTAATTGTTTTTGTGTGGGCAGCCTTGGAAATATCAGGGCATAGTCATTGATATAACTAATATACTCTGTGGTCATGGATTTAAAAAGTAAGGCTACAGGCGTCTTAACATTTGGTGTGGGCAGTTATAGGAATTAAAAAAGTGTCCTTCTAATGTCGAGTGCAGTTAATTTCAATAGCGTCACCTATCAAAATTAATGGAAGCAACATTGTAATCGTTTTAAGATTAATATACTTCTGTTGAAAATAAATAGTGATTTATATCGACCGATTTGTTTGTTGCTTTATTTATTTAATACTAGAGACCGCCGGATGGTCGGAATTCGGCTAACTTTCACATTAAAACTGCACGCCCCTCCACTAATATACCTTATGCTTAATTATCACTATATCACGACATTGTTGTATTTAATATACATACGATCTTCGTGACTACGCTTTGACACAATCTTATAGTAAAATGTACACATGTGTGTGTAAATCGTTTGGCATTGGTGTGCGTGTGGGTTTTTTAAATAATTTAACATATTTATAATGCCTTTATTATATGAATAAGGCTTCACACACCCTCCCCTGTATGAACTCTAATTGTACCAAATTTCATACTCCTTCATTCGCGCAATTTTCGAAAAATGGTACCGAAATTTTTCGCATCACGTGTTAACATATATCGTTATTATTATTTACATAATTTTAAGCTCTATTATTGCTTCATATATTAATATATAGAGTTGTCTATAGGAAATTTAGAAGAGATACTCTTGTCATGTTGTTTTTACACTTCCACACACGTTCATATATCTATTTCAATATATCAATGGAAACTATTTTCGCGTCGCTTAAAATTCATTTAACCAACGTTTAATTAAAATTTTTTCGTAACACTAACCGCAAAAACGAATTGTTGATAACACTTAATGAATTGGTAACACACCTATAAAGCAATATTTTACGCTGCGCAAATATTGTGTTTCATGGCAATCACAATTATTAATTTAGAACATAGTTCGTCGAACTAAGTGCTCGTTACTAATGTTATGGCTTTCCTCGGGCAATAAATGAGTTGCAAAATAACGGTCTCTCTTTGATCAATTTTGCATAACACACAAGATAAAATCAGTGTTTGCGAATCGATTTTTATGGTTTTCTTATTTATTTATTTACTTAAATTCATTAAAATAAAGCCTAGTCCGAACATATATTCATAGAAATATTGACAATATTAATTACTAGTTGTGCCAGCGAAAATTAGGTATAAAAAAATAGATTAAATTTGAGCGAGAGGATATATAGCCTTCCTCGATAAATGGGCTATCTAAAACTGAAAGATTTTTTCAGATCGGACTTGTAGTTTCTGATTAGCGCGTTCAATCAAACAAACAAACACACTCTGTAACGTTTAATTTATTCAGAACCGCCAGAAATGACGGCAAAATAGCTTCTTCCGGTCAACTAGACTTCGCATTGTGTAAAGATATGGAAAGACTCTTCAGTAACTTAGCACTATATTTATGTATAAGATTCATTTAAAATTACAGTGGAAATGAGAGTTTATTTAATACATAATAATTCTTATAACGCCGGAGCCAGACATAGCTAAAAGTGTTTAAACATTTTTGTCCTTGAAGTCTACATAGTTCTACAAAACTTTGTATAGTTACACAAAGTTCCCGGCCAAACTACATGATCATTGAAATTATCATTCAAATGAAGGTATAGCAAATGCAGGCATAAATCTTACTGAACCATAACCTTTGCCTAACCATAGACAAAATAAACAAGGTGGAAAGAAAGTAAAATTTTATTCATAAAGATTTTAGTAATCATAACACAGTACATCATATTTATATTATCGTTTTTCATTAGCCCCAATACAGATAGAAATTCACAAAAGAAGACTGAACGATTTTTATGGCGCTCGCGTCCCTTTGCCTAACGCGAGAGCTGTCTCTCGAGGTCGAAGGACGAGCAAACTAAAAATGACCAGGCATCACGAGAGAGAGCGAGTATAACCATGACACTAGGGCTCTTCCATCCTCGCCGTTCCTTGTGGAGAAAGAAGAGGCACCATAAGCCTGACATAGCTTCATTTGAATGATCATTTCAATGATCATGTAGTGTGGCCGGGGACTTTGTGTAGCTGCGCAAAGTTTTGTTGTACTTTTTAGTCTTCAAGGACAAAAATGTACAAACACTATGAGCTATGTCTGGCTCTAGCATTATGCCAGTACCAGGCATAGCTCACAAGTGACAGAAAATCCCCGGCCACGCTACATGATAATTGAAATGAAGCTATGTCTAGCTCCGACATTAGATTAATATCGGCAGGTTTATTTCACAACCCGACATCGCGTCAGAATTTATAATCCACAATGGGATCACAAAACCCACACACATAGGATTTAAAAGTATTTTTTGACTCGAAAAACAACTCTGCTGGTGTTTCCGAATCTAAATAACGTAAGAACCCTCAAAAAAGCAGTAAACTAATTTCTTTAAGACGTTTGCGAATCTCTTTGGAATGCATTTACTGATATTTATTTGCGGATTAACATAAAAAGCTCATTTTAGACCATTTCTCACCTTTTATAATCACCACGAAATTGTAAACAATTTACAAAATCTTTTATAATCAGAATCAAATGAGATTCCGCAAAATGCATTAGTGTCCGACCATAACTTAGTAGATATTCGAAGTAAGTTTTTTTTTAATTTCTTTAACGAGCAGGCAACATGCTTTTTTGATTCGTGTTGAATATTTTTTTTTGGAATATAATATTTAATTAAACTTTTCTTCTTATTATTTAAATTTAAGTACATTGTAAATATCTTTATTTCTCTATTATTACTATATTATAAATAAATAAATTCGAAATTAAACTTTATTTTAAATATCTTTAGAAAGCTGTTTTAATTTAAAGTATATTGTAATTTTTACACGAATTCTTTTCTTTACAAATACATCGTTCTGTAAACGTACGAATCTATTTTGGCGAATTTTATAGCTGTCATTCCGTGAGCCTGCCTAGTCTCTCTTGCACATAAACATAAAAAGTAACATATAAACAAACCATAGCCGTGAAATGAAGCCAATACCATCCATTAGTACAGATTATTTCGCAGAACTTTGTTTTTAAGGTTCCGTAGTATTACAAAGAACCCTTATAGTTTCGTTCTGTCCGTCCGTCCGTCCATATTAGACATAGAGACTTGAAATTTTTGTTAGAACATACTAAAAACTCTTTAGGAAAATTATTTTGAACGAAATCGGACATCAACTTTTGAAGTTATTAAACAAATACGTTTATCGCGTATCAGATACGGAACCCTTCCATATAAGCGTGTCTTGACACGCTCTTGGCCATTTTTATTAGTGTAGTGGTTCTATATTCTTTGGGAGATAATTTAATTTTGAGGGTTCCGTACCTCTAAAGAAAAAAGAAACCTTATCATTTCGTTGCCCGTTTATTTATTTGTCAAGCCCATTTTTCTCACGAATGCGTAGAGATATAAAATTGAAATTAGTACCCAATACTGAAGTCTGCGGTCTCATGAAGCGGTAAAAAAACTCTCTAAGTATACGCAATCAAAAGATATGACCATTTATGTCGCATTTCCCATACTACATTTAGTCTCCATTTATGTCGCATTTCCCATACTACATTTGGTACATTTTAAAAGGGAATCAATACCTTTATGTTACTTCCTGTTGACCTAGAATCATGAAATTTGGCAAGAAGACGTATCTTGAAGTACAAGTATAGGAAAAATTCCGAAAACCGTAAAATTGTAGTTAAATCACGAATAAAAATTGCGATGACTTTGTCAAGTTAAAAAAAAAACTTATGAAAAGTATAAATCTTAAAATAACCTATTTAAATATTGCGCCTTGGTACGGAAACCTAAGTGCGCGAGTCTGATTCGCCCTTGCCTGGTTTATTTTTTCTTAATTTACTCATTTTATTAATGCTACAGCCAATGGCTTACTACCAGCAATATGAAATGAGACCATTTAGAAAGAAACGGAGATAATTAATGGGAAAAACAATTTGCGTTCGTGGTAGTTTTCTAGGCTTACAAACTAATAATAATAAATAATAATAAAATTTATAGACCAACTTGTTAACCTATATGGAATATAAATAACTAGCTGTGCCCGCGATCTCGTCCGCGTAAAATTAGGTAAAAAAAATAGAATCAATTTTAGCGTTATGATATATAGCCTATAGCCTTCTTCAATAAATGGGCTGTCTAACACTGAAAGAATTTTTCAAATCCGATCAGTTATACTTGAAATTAGCGCGTTCAAGCAAACGAACAAACACACTCTGTAAAGTTTAGTTTATTCATAAATGACGGCAAAATAGCTTCTTCCGGTCAGCTAGGATTCGCACTGTGAAAAGATGTGGAAAGACTCTTCAGTAATTTAGCACTATATTTATGTATAAGATTCATGTAAAATTACCAGCTTTATACATTAGTGTAGATATAAAGTAAGACATTGTGTATTTCTAATCTCTAGACAACATTATTACCATCTGCCCGAACGCCATTTGTTACCTCCCTCAGTCGGCTCTTTCAACATGCAGGAAACATTAACGCGGCTGTTTTTAGAATAAGCAAGGCGTGCAGTATCAGGAAACGCAGCGTAAGAAAGTTTTAGTGATTTCACCTGGTTCTTAACTATTATTATATGTTTTGGCCCGACAGTGCCGGCTACAGGTAAATTTGAGGATGGAGCTAGATCCAATTATGGGGCCCCCCTTATTTGTCCTATTAATATAAAATATATTTAAAATAGTCGCTTTATAAAGTCGCTCTTAGCTGAGGGCCCCCTGGGACTCGTTGCCTGGAGCGGCGGTTCTGTTTGCCCTTCGGTAAGGCCGACCCTGTGGCCCGGCCGCCATCTAGTTTGCTTTGGTGTAACCTTTTCCACTCGACATCATTGCCATCTTGTTATGTAGCGGCCGCTACAAGTTGATTGTTTCATGGGAAAGAACTGCCATATACCACTTGTAATTTTTTTTTAATTTTCAGACAGAAACGACTGAGGCTGTAAGTACCTATAGTATTTCAAACATAATATATAATTCTTTTTTTCTATAATAAATGTTTATATAATTGATGTTAATGCACATGGAGACTTAACTTAGCCGATGCCAAATTTGTATTGGAACATTCGGCTACTACGTGAATTTTAGAAGATATTATGATCAAAACAGAAATAATTATATTTATAAGTAACTAGCTATACCCCACGACCTAGTCCGCGTGTGCCATTCGTATCACTTAGAGATTTAAAAATGGTTTTTGGATAAGGATTAATATTGTTTATTTTTATCACAAATAATGCATTATTTTTCTGTTTATATTCTATGACAATATAATATTTTTTTATTTCAGACTGGAACGGGTGAAAATGCATCAACTGTGGTGCTTATTTTCTTTGTATTACAACATGTATTTTGGGTTGGACAAGAACATCATTTATTAATATATTACAAATTATATTCTTTTATACGAGAATGAGCAAACACGACTGTTTACCTTGTTATAAGCGATCGACGAAGCCCTTGACCACTTGGAATATTAGAGTACTCATTAGTAAGTGATTTACTTTCGACTGGCCCGTTGGCGCAGTGGGCAGCGACCCTGTCTTCCGCTCCAGTGGTCGTGGGTTCAATTCCCACATTTTATATGTATATATTCATATATTATTAAAATTGTGTATAGCAGGCGGCTGATGCCTGTAACACAGGCATTAAGTTCGGTCTATCTTAGGAACAGACCTCCGTGTGCCATATATTCCTATATATTTATTTATTTATTATTTACTACCAAATGCGTTATAACAAGATAAATTTTCAATCGAGTTTCCATATAAATCAAAACATTGAAGAATTCAAAGCAAAAAATCAGACATATATTGTTATAAAACATATATTGTATTTCCTTTGTAGCCACCAGAAACTGCATTGGTAAGTATCTTTATTATAAAAGAGAAAAAGCTCTACTTTATTGTAGAGCTTTTTAATATTGGTTTATTTAACCTTCTTCTTTGGGTGCCTCTCCGACTAGCGAAGCACTCAGCAATGTATACTTCGCTTTATTCTTTGCGAGGCGAGACAGTTCGGCTTTACTCACTCAAGCCGTTCACTCCCGGATGTGTCATGACCAGGTCTTCTTTCTGCGACCAATGATCCTTGAATGTTTAACCAGAAGGTTAATATCCGTCAGGTATTCAAGTTGACACATTGACTTACACATTCCACTATCGTCTTAACAACAATATAGTTGTTGTAGTTGATTGAAATATTCAAACCCTCTGTTTCATCTGGCGCAAATGGCTGAATCAAACACTTTTGAAATAATAATGTTAACGAAATCATTACAATTACGTATGTCAAGAGTTTAAATTAAAAAGAATTTTGAGAAATGACTCATTAAGAAGAATAAAATAATATTCTAGCTCACTGTAAGTACCTTTTATATATGTATATTTACCTTACGAACTGGTAGACGTGGTCTAGCCCGGACATTAGATTAATTACTATGGAATATTTACGTTTGGAATAAATATGGTAAAATACCGTTACGGAACACTAACATATAAGTACATCGACCCAGATGAAAGTACAAACGAAGCGCAAGAACGGCAGATTCCAAATATAAAATAGAAAAAAATGCACGTCAATAGAAATAAATGGTTGTGACATAGGACTAAAGTGATAGACGAAGACAAAAATAAATATTTAAATACCTTTTTGGGCGATTGTAAATCAGATATATATCAAATCTTAAAATTGCAGTTCGTTAGAATTAAATTATATTTTTAATTCATCCGTCATTCTTTTGGGCTCTCCAGCTGCGTCCTCCTTAACTCTCTTAAGATATAAAATATAAATTAATTATCTTATTAATTCAGTTTTATATACTTCTAAACAAATTCAACCCTCTTTTCAGTTAGCGGTAAGTAAATATTATAATAATTTTATGTAACATTAAAAATTATGTTTATATTTTGTGTATATGTCAATTTATCTTTACATTTATCCGAAATAGCATATCTAACATACTTTCCAACCAAATTTCAGCCTGATTCTGTAAGCATTTTTCACTTTTATCGTGTGTATTACGAATATTTCGTGAGCCAGTGGCCTAAATCTTTCTTTCACACCAGCAAAGTATCTGCGAGCCTTCAGGTGGTGCAGATGTCCAAGGACGTCATAAGTCACTCATAATATATTAAAAAAATGAACCATGTAGTACCCAAATCTAGAGATTCGTGGTCGATTTTCCACCATCAGGAGATAATCGATCGATATAAATCGATATATAGATCGATATAAAATCGATAAGTAAAAGAAAGATATCTTCGTTTTGCTGGAACAAACTACATTATTTCAAGTGAAATTATCCATGTCATATAGACAGGCATAGAAACTAGGACACCGGATAGACAGCTCAAGGATATGTCAAGGAAATATCGAATAAG
Source organism: Charaxes varanes (assembly GCA_024363005.1). Classification (NCBI taxonomy): domain Eukaryota; kingdom Metazoa; phylum Arthropoda; class Insecta; order Lepidoptera; family Nymphalidae; genus Charaxes; species Charaxes varanes. The sequence goes on along the minus strand of JANCMC010043217.1, from coordinate 11,745,846 downwards.
CATCGAATCGATAAGTACATGTGAGAAATTAATATTAGAAGAAAGAAGGATGTTATGTCAACTTGAATAAAAGATTGACTTGACTAAAATATTGTCAACCACAAAATTCGTTCCAATTGCACGCCTCATAACGCAAAACGTTATGGCTGTACTCTACTCTCACTTAATCACAATCTGGCGCTTTCCTGAAGTAAAAACCACTCTATGCCTTTGCTATAGCACATATTGAAAAATTAAATACACACAGATAAAGATAAAAGTCGTGTTTTAACACTTTTGATACTTCGGAAGGGTATTTATTTTATTAAGCGTAAGAAAAGTCTGATTTAAAACGTATTTCTATAAAAATCCGGATGTTGTGTGTGTGGATCAGGCACGATCCCGTTTGAAATAGTTAAGTTATTACGTTTTTTTAATAGCTTTAGAATTACGGCGCTCTTTTTCCACCTAATAATCGGCCGGAATACTTCCAATGGATGCGGTTCGCACTGGACCTATCATCTAGCCTGTATTCGTTTTTATAACAAACCCTATAACTATAACATTCGGGAGATGTCTTTAAATAAATTTAAATCTTTTATAAAACGTAAGCTCTTTCAAAATCCCATTATAATGTAAAAGACTATTTGAATAATAATGCTTGTGAATGAATTGCTCTAACGAGATCTGAATTATTGTGAAAATGGTGAAATCAAAAAAAATCCCGACGGAGTTTGTTGCGGGCTCTCCTTAGCGCAGAGCGCGAGGAACCCTTGTAAGCTTAGTCTGTAAGTCGTAAATATTATCACTAAATACTACTATAATCTTTAAAATTATATATTATAATGACGTTCATAAGTGCTTAAAAAAGTCAATATGAATAAACGATTTTGATTTTGACTTTGGCTAACTGTCAATCAGGCAAGACAACGTCTGCTAGGTCCTCTTCTCGGGAATCGCAAAATGTGTTGATAAGCGCATAACTCAACGATGCCTGGACCAATTTAAGCAATTTTTTTTCAAATGTTCGTTGTAGTCCAAAGATGGTTTTTACGGCGAGAAAAATCGAACGATTGCCGGGAAAACCTTAAGAACAGCCCTTTTCTTATTCCCATACAAACGTTTTCTAACTAAAATGTAGAGTCAATTTGAACTTTATTGCTATTAAATAAAGTTCATATTAAGTTACGAGCACCCACTGTTGTCTAACCAATGTAGGTATGTTCCTAAGGTCAAAGAGTCAATTTGCACTTCATTTAACGCTATACAAAGCAAATACGATTCGTAGTCATTCGTTGTTTTTACTAATACGGGAACGAGGACGGGGACGGGGACGGGAACGGGAACGGGAACGGGAACGGTAACGGGAATGGAAACGGTAACGGCGATGATAAAGGTTAATATAAATAAATAGTAAGTAGCCTAACGTTCGGGTAGGACATCGTCTGCCGGGTCCGCTAGTATTACAAAAGTTACACATCGCTTTTGAAATCTTGTGTAATAAAAGAGTCGGGCTGAGAGTAGCGGTAAAAGTGCACTAACCTGTTGTATCAATAAGTATTGTTTTATTGGTTGATATTTGGCAATGAAAGTTGTACCGCTAGTAGCGGCTTGCATGCCTTTCTGGTTACGCTGGACTTGATTGATTGTCATTAACTTACAATTAAAACTTTTCATGTGAGTATATAGTAGCACTAGCTGTTTCCCGCGACTTTGTCCGCATGAAATTAAACTTGCGATAGTCTTCTTAATCGATCTTCTTAAAAGGCGGATGTCTACTAACAATAAGCTAACTCCTAGCCAAATTTCATCTTTGTACTTCCAGCGGTTTTCGAGATTTCACGATAGGTGCTTGATGACAGCAAATAAGATAACTGGACAGATTTCCCTTTTGGGTTAATTAGAAAAATTCGAACTGAGAAAAGTTGCTTGATCGCGCTAATCGCAGAAATTACTAGTCAGATACTATTGTCACAGATGATATAGGGGAGCGACAATAACAGCTAGGGTAGTCCGGGGTCGCGTAACCTTAGAGGAACAAACTAGTAGATAAAAAGGAACATCAACCAGGGTATAAATATCTATAACACGACTAATAGAAAAGGTAGATGCACTTTCTTTTAATTGCTATAGAAAAAGTATATATTAATACTCCAAGATCAAGCATATCTACCCTAGGGGATAACCCGCAAGAACATTGCGGCTTATCCAGTGACATATATGGATTATTTAATGGTGACATTACACGTGCTTGTGACGTATACAACTGCAATGACTTCTTTTACAGCACACGACACGACACTTACTCGATCGTACGCGAAAATCGAGTACCCACTCTATAAAGATATAATTTTTATATGTACTGTTATATGAGTGTTAAATCTTCAATTAATTTCAATTCTTTGAAGGTAATAATGCTTTTTTATTGCATTACTTATTGATAATTTATAATAGCTGACCTGGCAGATGTTGTTTTAACGGATTTACAGTCAGAATAAATCACGAACGCCCTCTTTTGGAAGTGCTCCGAAGGGGCAACTCAGAGTTATTCAGTGTTTAAAAAAAATTCCTTTGAGTGTTATTTTTTTTAATTCTACCCTGGAATAATGCGAATAAAACAAACCAGATACAATTCAATTTAGCCTAGCCTGACTGGCCAATTATTTAATAATACAAAAAAATGCCGAATTGGTCGCTACTTTTAATACTGCAAATAGATGGCGTTTTTTCTATACCTTTTGACTCACGTGCTATGTCACATTTTATAAAACATACGGCCAGTGTCACGTTTTATGGAAAAGACATAAAAGAGATTGGTAACTGGCTATCAGTAGGGAGTGAAAATTCGGACAAAACAACGTCTGTTGAGTCCGCTAGTGCTATATAGAATAGTAGTTGTTAATTTAATTTATTTACTTTAATTTTACATGTTACCCTGTTAGGGCGTTTGTAAAAATATATTTCGAAATTATTTTAATGTTATGTCTAAACAAATGATATTATTATCAATTCGTGTTTATTATATTGTTGTCCGCGTAAAATTAGGTGAAAAATTTAAGCATGGTAATATATGGCATTTAGCCTTCCTTGATGAATGGGCTATCTAAAACTGAAATATTTTTTTAAATCGGACCAGTAGTTCCTGAGATAAGCGCGTTCAAGTAAAAAAGCAAGCAATCAATCAAACAAACAAACTCTTCAGCTTTAATCTATACTTATATATAAAGCTGAAGATTTTGTTTGAACGCGCTAATCTCCGGTACTACTGATCCGATTTGAAAAATTCTTTCAATGTTAGATATTTCATAGAGGGAAGGCTATAGGCTGTATACCATCACGTTAACGCTAATAGGAGCGGAGTACCAATGAAGAATGTTTCAAAATCGGCGGTTTTTCCTCCTTCTGAGAGTTACCGCTGTGTGTGCTGCGTAAACGATTAAAGTTTCACAAAAATCATGTATCACGGAATTGTTCCTCTTTAAAAGTTCTAAATAAAAGTCCGCGACATCATATGTCTATCTTTTAAGGTTGGCTCCCAATAACTTTTTTATGCTAACCAAATTTGTTCTAAAATGATGCATTATTTGCGAAGGTGTTTTATAAACATGATATTGATCTTTATACAAAACCAATTTTTTAAGTGATAAAAGTGGTCCACGCGAACGAAGTCGCGGGTTACATCTAGTTATTAATATAGACAGATATAAGACGGAGTTTAGATCTCTCAGTTAAATGTAGGGCGGTAATTCTGTGACCTACTTCTCATCTCGTGATTTTACTTCGTTTCAAACATCATTCCACAATAGCCAAGCACTGCGTCCGTTTAGGAACAATAAAAAAAGCACATAGGGTTGCCTACGCAACAAATTTGAAAATTTTATTTTTTATTCATACAATTTTTTTTATAATAATGGGGCAAACGGGCGAGCGGTTCACCGCAGTGACTATCTACGCTTATAGAGTAAGAGTGCCTGAACCACCAGACCTGAATGTACTTTGGAAAAGCAGCATATGCTTTCTATACTGGTAAGAGCAATGGTTCATATTCCCATTTTTCACACCTCTAGTGTCGTATACTTGACAAAGACGCGATTAATCAAAAATCATTATGAGCCACCATTCCACTTAGAGCAGCTCAAATCCTGAACGATCCAGTTATTTTTGATCGGCTAGATTTTAACCACAATGAGAGCAACTGAACATACATATAAATGACACTATTTAAGTTAAAAGAGTTTGTCATATTGACTTCAATTTGAATGCGTTATTATTTTTAATTAAAGGTCACCACGCTTGCAGTCCTTTTGGTATGGAGCCGAATTGTGCAGTCGCATCCTACTACCTCTTTCTCACAGAGGTTCGGAGTGAATTGGCGGCAAGTGATGGTATTGTTGTCGCGTTTCGTTCGGTTTGAGAGTTCCCGGTAGCCGAAACCCCTTTTTAAAGACCGGTCACGCATCTGCGAGCCTTCTGACGGTACAGATGTCCTTAGGCGTCGAGTCACTTAGGTGATGAACCACCTGCTCGTCCACTACAAACATTATGAATTTTCGGAAATCCACATCCGGAAAAAAATATTAATTAATGGGTAGTAAAAATATATTAGTCATCAGTATCTTTTTAATGTAATTCATAACATTTTATATGAAACTTAATAGGAGACATTAAACCTTTGAGGTAAATTTATATACAGAGCGTTAATAAAAAATAGTGCAACAATGACAATGACTTCATACGACATTTCTGCATCGTTTTTGATTCTAAGCGGAACATACCTTTGTGATCTATTTTGTAGTGATTAATTACTGAGTACTTGGAAGAAAAATTATTTGTAGACACATTCATATTAATAAAAGGATAGTATGATTGTCTATGGATGTACATAAAAAACCACAAACTTACATTATGGATTGTAGAGGTGAGGTTAATAACCTCGGCGTATAAAATATCGACAAATATGCATCAAATTATAAAATAAATCTGTTGTCATTAGCTGGTAGGACTGTAAAAATGCAGCATTAGCGTTTTTTAAATATGATTTAGGCCAATTTCAGGCACTTTTTTTATTTCATCTTCTATTTATCTTTACTTGACAGAAGAATATTTATACCTAAAATGATAACTTTTGTGTTAATATTTAAAAAATAAGAATGTAGCGAGCGTATCATTGCGTCAGTTAAGTCTTCAAAAATGTCGTCGAATACACATATTATAACATGGTATAAGAGAATTTAAATAACAATGTAAATTACGATGTCCCTCAACTATAATAGGCATTCTATATGAGTCATGTACTTTTTATATGGTCGTGTTTACATTTTAAAAGATCCAATAAAAACTGATAAGGTACCGGGGATCGGATAAAAATTACATTCTACGTCAATATATTGGAAACATTTTTGCATCGTCATAAAATTGAATGAAATACTTTATAAAAAAACCTACAAGCAAACGGGATTTCGTCTTGCTCTAACACAAAGGAAACGTCATATGTCAGAGTGGGACAAGCTAGTCAATAAGCATTTTAATTTGTACAAATACCTATAGTTATGGGATGATTAGTTAAAATTTTGTTTGATTATCTTTTGTATTAATCACGGTGTCCCTTCCTGTTTTTTCTTGACTTGTCGTGTTGATTATGTTAGGGATTTTTATATTTTCCTTGAATGTAAATCTTATCGGGAATATCATCGGATTTATCCACTAGCTAATGCCCACGACTTCGTCTGAATTTTCAAAATGAATCAATGTTTATAATTTATAATAGTGTTAATGAAAGTTATGGGTAAGATTGGCCGAAGAGAGTGAAAACTGGACTGAGAATGGGGAGGCCTTTGCCCAGCAGGGACTAAAAAGGCTAATAAAAAAAAAAATAGTTTTAATATTATTTTAGATTTTGTCACTGTGATGGTTTTGTTAACAATAAGGTATATCGGGATTTTCTACTTGAACTCTAAATAAAGTACACGAACACAAATAAACAAACAAGACAAAAACTTAAACATATTATCTGCAAGTAATATAAATATAAGATCTAAAACCAAAATTAAACAATAAATACAGTGAAATTAAATCAAGTCCCAAACCGGCAAAACTGAACTAATATTATGACGTCATTTGGGATAATCCAAGGCCACGTTTATAAATAGGTATATACTATATGTAATTTCAATGTATCATAAATAGGTATTACTTAAAATTCGTGATTGAATTAATAACGTACCTACGTCACAGTATGATTCGTCAACTTTGGTACATTTTACCTACAATTATTCATCACTGTTTTTTCCTTCCCAATTTTTCTGGATTTATTTGACTCACTAGCGGACCCGGCACACGATGTTCTGCCCGAACCTTGGGCTACTTACTATTTACTTCTATTATACCCGTTCCCGTCTCCATTCCCTTTCCCCTTTGCAGTTCTTTTTTAAATTGGATCCGCGCAAAATCCAAAGGCGTTTTGTTCCTGAATTTAGTTGGAAGCTAAAATAAATTCAATTTAGAATAGAGAACAATTAATATGACAATGCCCTTTAAAATAGGAATTCTGCGTGTCCGCGTACCCGTATCTCCAAGGCCGGCGACCCATGTGGGACTCTTCAGGTATATGTGCAGCTGTTTGTTTGCTGCTTAGTATATTTTCACAAAATATGTGCAAGTTTTACATAGCTATTGATGTTTGTATGATTGCTAAATATCTTGAACTTTATGTCCAAAGAATTGTTTTTTTTTGTGAAGAGGCATAAACATCTATAATAACGTACAATACACTTCTTGATAACTAGACCTATTAGGATATACATTCCATACATTAATGGAAACATTTTTTTTAATATGTAACTAGCTGTTTCCCTAGACTTCGTCTGCGTAAAATTAAACTAGCGAGTCCTCTTAGATCTCTTTAAGAGAACTATAGACTAACATCCTGGCAAATTTCATCTCTGTACGTCACGCAATTTTCGAGATTTTATGATACCTTTCGATTAGCTCGAATATATATATATATAGATTAGCTCGAATTCAATTTACTGCAAACATTTTCTGAATCTATATATTAATAGGTGAAGCAAAAACTTTCGGTACCATTTTATGAAAATTGCACGGACGGAGGAATATGTAATTTGCCACAATTACAGGTTACGTAGAGGAGGGTGTGCGAATGCTAATATTTTTATAAAATATGCATTTTAAACATATTAAATTATTAAAATAAAACCTAACGCACACTAATGCCAAACGATGTGTACACATACATACATGTAATTTCTGGCTGATGTCAAAGCGTAACCATGACAACCATATGTTATATTAATTGTCAAAGAGCACGTGATGCGCATATAGAGGTTTCTGGCCAAATATATTTATAACAGATAAATTACAACACATGTATTCTAGCAATAATATGGATTTTCCGATGAAATACCAACGTCATTAGTTTTTATTCTGTTCGAAGAGATGAAGTATTAACTTTCCGGTTCACTGACGCTGATAACGCTCAATTTTTTCTACGTGAAGGATTTATTCAATATACAGAGATCAAGAGAGAGAAGGTTGTGGCCTAATCAGTGGTTCGCATTCGAATCGATCACTAGGTCAAGTAGCTGCTGTATACTGATACTACATAAATTTTATTAAATATTTATTGTAATTATAACTCACCAAATTAGTATATACACACGTCGTACTCACATCTGCTCTGATCACAATGTAGTTAGATAGTTGTTACCAAGTCGACGGTCGTAACACAACTGACCTGTTTCCCTGCGTGTGTCTGTATTTATACCCTTATGAACAACTACCCTCATTTATGTATACACGACATTAGCTCTTGCTGCGACTGGGCGTTAGATGGGTGACCCATTCTAACACTGCATTATATTTGATATCCGACTCTTTCTTATTTCGAAAGGCACCGAAAATGGTAGGACACGACTGATGTCACTTTGTCTTATTAGTCGTAAGGTTGTGTTGTGATGGCAATCAGTCATTTTAACTCGCCCCACAGCCACATCCCCTACAATCTAAGCGCACCTCGGTACTTGACCAGGATTACGCTAGGAAGAAAAAGTGTCTTATAACCTTGGTTCACAGACTAACCCAGAATTTATAAAATTTTCCTAAATCCATCCACATTAAATAAGCAATCAATATGTTAAGCATGTGTTTTGTTTTGTATTTGAGATCAAAAAGAACCCAAAATCAACCGGCCCATTCAAAACATTTGGCTCGCTGAAATTTTCATTAAAACGAAGCAACCATCCGACCCAATCCTTGTCGTACGCTACAAAAATATATATTTTATTTGGTGATTAAACATGAAGCGAAATAAAGACGACAAAAACTAGAATTGCTTTAAAGTGAACAAAACATGCATGTATTAATATTATTTATAATTTATTCTTGTACCTAGCATTCTCCCGATCTAGTACCATCATCCTCCTCATTCACAGCCCTTTCTCTCCCACAGCTGGGTAAAGGCTTCTCCCCGTTTGTACCACTCATTACGGTCTAGTACCAGGGTCCGCTTAATTTGCAGAGGAAGTGGCTTTAGGGCGAGTGCCCTCGTACGTCATCCCCGAAATCCCCACAACCTCTACAATCACACGATTATATCACTCAGGAACATTAATCGGTACCCGCTGTTTGACGTGCGTTCCGAAACACAGAACAGGCGCGGATTAAAGCAAAGTAGTTTAGTTTCTCATGCATGTCATGGATTTCCGCAAAGTAACGCCTGATTCTATCAACACAGGTACGGCCTAGTTTAGGCGCTAGTGTCACTAGTTTGTATTTTTTATGCCGGTAAATAATTAAATATTATTTCAGTTTTAAAGAGATTTTGTTACGAAAAGGATATAAAAAGTATTAAATAAAGTCTCTTCCCGTTCTTGAACGCTTTAAGCTGCGCAACGAATTTTAATACGGTTTTCATCAAAAATTAGTGATTCAATGGGGTCGCTAGTTTATTTAAATTTTATTCAAGTAACCGTATAACCAACAAACCAATGGAAAACAACTGCCCTAACCTAAGACGCCGGAAAATTACTTATAAGATAGTGATAGATCATTATTTTATATGAAACCAGCGATCCGCCCCGGATTCGTACAGGTGCAATGTTGATACTATTTTATTAATTGGTGAAAACCACATTAAAATCCGTTTCGTAGCTTAAAAAATCTAAGCGTACAAGAACGGAATAGCGATTTTTTTTGATTGGACAAACTGGTATGTTATACCTACGTATGATTTTATAAACCAAGGTTGTAACAAAATTATGGCTAGCCTGATAGTATACTGCTACTATAGCCTGTAGGCTATGCCCAGACTTAGCAAAACTGAGCCGACGGTCAAAAGCAACATTAACAAATCACATCAAAATATGTTTCAAATAGACTCTTACTAGCTTTTTTGAGTTGTCGAATATCTTAAAAGCCTCCGTTGATTCAGTCCAATCAAGCCACGAGAAGAATCAGCAAGAAACTTGTTATGCACACTTTTAAAAAAATAGTACTTATAAAAAGCCAGTTTAACACATTTCCACGTTAACTATAAAGTACAAAGCTGGAACGAATCAAATTCAAGCAGTTTTATCTTTAATATAGGTAAGACTGTATCTATACTTATGTATAAAACAGAGGAGTTTGTTTGGTTTCTTGAACGCGCTAATCTAAAGAACTTATGGTCTGATTAAAAAAAAATTTCTTCAGTGTTAGCCTTAGATAGCCCATTCAACGAGAAAGGCTATAGGTTATATATCATCTCGCTAAAATTTTTCACCTAATTTTACACGAACAAAGTCGCGTGTAACAAATAGTAAAAGATAAAACTGATATATTAAAGAGAACAGATGGCGAAGACTATATCACAACAAAAAGATTGCCGAGCCGCTTGTTTATTCAAAAATAACAAAAATGTTTATGGTTTAAGTTAATAAGTTTGTATGGAAAAGAGTCTACATCCGTCTAGTGATCCGTCTCTTGGTCTATCAGCCATAATGGCTGACTGCGCGGAACTCTGACATTGCTCGAAACAAAACACGGAAGATATATGTACATTTATTGTAAAAGAGTATTGTACAATTTAAAATATATACATAATTAGTTCAGTTGACGTTGACAGCTCGGTTCGCGCGCTTTTCCGTGCCGCCATCTTGGGAAGGAACGTTCGGAAAATGTGATTTGTAAAGTTTGTGAATTACGCTACTTTTTGTGTGACTAATTACTTGTGACGATGAAGATAACAAAGAAAACTAGTAAGTGTTGCTTTTTTTTAAATATTTTTATTTTTATGCACAAGATATTAAGTCTCTACTTTTCCTTGTCTTTACATAGACACTTTCCGTCCTTATACGTTGAGATCTTTAAATTTTCATAAATAAAGAGACTGCTTCAAGAGGGAGGTCTATATGTATATTACATGCATATATGCACCCGTGAGAGGCCGGGGTGAGTCCCTAGTTTTTATATAATAAGGAATATAAATGTACCCACTTCTAACATAGTAAAAGAAACAAAAGAATTTCAACAAAGTGCTTTGTTATAGAAACTTATGTCTGCGACTGGCCAAATTAATGATTTTCCACAGTTTCGTAACTCATTCACCAGTTTACTCCCCAAGTAAGTATGCGTAAAGAAGTATTACTTCAATAAAAAAAAAACTACTGAGCCATTTCTTATTTTTAGGTATGTCTAACATCCCCGCGTCCCCTCCCATTAGGCTTAAATTAACAGCTCCCCATGGTTTCTGCGAAACGTGGACTTCTATAGAGACCTTGAACTCCAGACGATAGGAATATTCTTTAAAGACCCCTCGGAACGGTACTTGGAGAAACGCCATAGATACCCCCAACCCCTTGGTTTTCGGCTCCTGCAACTACACGCCCAATCCCCAAGCTCCAAAATCTTTTAGGCGCCCCAAAAAAAAAAATGTTAAGTCCTTTAGACATTAATAACTAATAATTAATTTGCGTTTATTATGATTACTTTTTGTTACAAATCACAAATTAAGGTTGAGATCTCCTAGTGTGAAAATACCTGTGTCAGAAAATCCCGCTCTTCCAAAACAGATGGCGAGTACTGGCAATTTTCTTTCTTACTACTTAGTGTGTATGCATATGTGTGTTTGTGTGTGTATTAGTGTGTGGGTGCGTTGACTGAATACATTATACACAGATATTCCGAAACAGTACGCCAAGAAGATGTTCAGACATACTAACCCTTAAGCTGAGTTGCAGACACATAGCGCTCCAAAGACGTCTTTCAGCTAAGCATAAACTTTGCGTTAAGAGCACCCAGCATTGATACAGCAGAGGATCGAGATTAGATCTATCGGATTTCATCCACTTATCTATACATCGTTTCTCTCGTCCATCTTGTACGCGTTAAGCTATCGACGCTCAAGAATCGATGAAAAATTCCGATATACCTCAGTACACTTTATCACAATAAACTAAGTGGATAAAATTCCCAGTAAACGCGAGGCGCTATGAAATTCTGCTTCGGATAAAATCAAAATTCCTCTGTATAAGTTTAAAAATAACGATCTCGCGTATTGGATCATGGATCGCTGCTAACTGAACCGTGATCTTCCGCGCCGTCGCGTCGCTGTGCCGCGTGATCATCCACTTCATTGCATAATATCGCCAGTATATTGTTAGAGTGATATTTATGTAGCAATTATTTTGTACCCGACTGCCCCAGGATGTGATAGTTTTTTTAGTGGATTTTGGAATTGTTTGTTCTTGTGTTCCTGTGCAGTAGTGTGGGATTAAATGTGACTATACCCTATTCATTATAAATTATAAAAAAAAAAATCTAAAATAATATTTTTTCTTTCTAGTTAAGCGTAAGGTTTGTGCTATGAGAGGTTCCGAAAATTCAACAGGACCCTTCCATTTGTGATCACAATTTCCTGTAAAAAGACCCACATATAAAGGGCGTAAAAGACATTGTACCGCAAACTTTGTGATAAGGCTTACATTAGATGTCCTAAATAAAATCACAAAACGTATTCATTTCGGAAATGAGAGGTTACAGATATTGCCTCGTGCCATTCTTGAGCGAGCAATGTATAGTGAACATTCAGAAGCAATCTTCAACAAAATGTTGACGCGCAAAACAAGTCAACAACCCGCGCCGCGTTACCCCTGTTACATACTTTTAAGTTTTGTTTACATTGCGGTTTGATGTAAAAATATTGAAGGAACTTGTTTCTGATAAAATCGCATTGAGACTGGTATTAATAATGATATTATACAGTATTCAATTAAAGAAGTGAAGTGAAAAAATTGTACATAAGAAAAAGCCGTCGAAAAATGTCACCACTGGGAAGTCTAGAATTATGTACTGAACCCATGGGATGTGTATCCGGTACGATGTCTTTTCCACCCTAAATAAACAAGTATAATGCAGCCTGCAGCCAACGAATAATAGAATAACTTTTTCATCTTTATTAGGAGTTTTAAATTGGCTTATAAAACATTGTAGCAGCCGTGTGCACAAGTTCGGGTAAATTTACATTTTCTTCAAACTTTCCCTTCTAAAATCACGTACGGGGGGATGCCCGAGTTCCAGAAGTCGCCTCGTAAGTGACAAATTTAACACCGCTCTAAGTGTAAAGCAAACTTGGAGTGAGGATCTATACGTTTTGTACAATATAGGGTGACTGGTGAGACACGTAGAACACTTAAGGAGGATACTCGGTACTCGATTCTCCGTATAATTATGTAATAAGAATAGGTACTTAACTTTTGACCAAATTTCCTTAAAATTAATTAAAGTGTGGCCTTTCGTTCCGTGGTTTATTCGTTGTTTAAAAAAGTTAGTTCGTGAATGTATTTCCCAGATTCCCAGATTTCCCATGTTAAAAACTGGTCAGTTATAAAAAAGATTTAATGACAGCTGTCAGCCGCGATATCAATAATAAATAAAATTATTGTATTCATTTTTCGGCTCTACTTATTAAACAAATAAGTGATAAGTGAAATAGGCATTTTTGCCTGTCCTAAGCCAGGACTAAAGTGTGAAGGGAAAACGGACCATCATCGTGCGTCCACGCTAGATGTCCATGCGTTCCATAAATAATTATTTAACTTTCTCTTAATCCCACGTAGTAGGTAATTGATATTTCATGTTAATTTTTTTCATCATATATGATCATCAAATATGAGGTCTACAACCTTACGACTAATATCACAAAGTGACATTAATCGGGTCCCACTGTTTTACGTGCCTTCCGAAACACGGAGCAGGTCGGATATCAAATATAAACCATTGCTAGAATGGGTCAACCATCTATAACCTGGTCGCAGCAAGAACTAACCTAAAGCGGTCGACTCAAATGCCGACCACTGATTAGGCCACGACCTCCTCTCCTACTCCTCATTATTAGATACCTATTTTAATATAATTATTTTACAAGTGTGGCCCGCAAACATCTAATTTCTTAACGATGTTACCCCAGCTTGCCAAAAGCTTGCCGACCTTTTATATAAACCGCAATAAGGAAGAACTTTTATTTAGCTAACTGCTTTATTTCTCCTCTGTATTTTGCTACACTCGCATGAGCGGTGAGCACGCCACTTGACACTTAAAGCGCTTCAAGCGCTTCTCTCGTGAGTGATAGACGTGTACAGTAAATGCAAGTAATTTAAACTACTTAGTAATTCTCATAACTTTCATTATGTTAGAAAATTTAGTAATAATCTATACTAATATATAAAGCTGAAGTTGGTTTGTTCGCTTGAACGCACTAATTTCAGGAACTACTGGTCCATTTGAAAAGTTATTTCAGTGTTAGATAGCCCATTTATCGAGGAAGACTATAGGTCGTACGTCATCACGCTGAAATTTCTCATCTAAGTTTTCGCGGACAAAATCCCAGACAAAAGACAAAATGTTTGTAAAGTTAGTCAATATCATAGAGAATATATAGACCACAATCCGGAGTATTAACAGTAGAAGGAATAGAACGAAATTTGTTAAACACCTGGTTCAACCGGGTCCTCGTCCGGCCTTGTCCTGATATTGTCGCACCCACTCGTAACACAAGCTTGTTAGGACTACTATACTCTTCTCATAAGGTCAGTTTATATTTATATAATGAAATAAATATAATGAGAATGCAATGCTCGTTGTTGCAAACGCTGACAGATCCAACGAACGTGCTCTACTCATAAAATGTCGACTGGTACGCTATCTATAAATCGGGTATTCGTGCGCTTACTCAGAATTGATTTCAATATTTCAACTCTATTTGAATATTGTTCTATTCTGTTTGAATAGTTTTAACTGTGCGATTTGATCAAAATTTCCTATCCTGCGCTAGTTCATCGCTAATACGGTTGATACTGCGTTATTATATCGCTAATACGAAGCTGATATTGCGTTTAAATGGCGCTAATATAGCACCAATATATATACGATGCTATTACAACGCTAATTCAGAGCTAATACGGTACTTATACTGCGCTATTATGTAGCTCATACGAAGCTGATATTGCGTTTATATGGCGCTAATACGGCACTAATATATATACAGTGCTATTACAACGCTAATACAGCACTAATACGGTGATTATACTGCGTTATTATGCCTCTAATATTGCGTTTATATGGCAGTAATATATATATACGGTGCTATTACAACGCTAATACAGCGCTAATACGGTGCTTATACTGCGTTATTATGTCGTTAATATGGCGCTGAATTTTCTTTGATGAGGCGCTAATACGGCACTAATGTCATATACGCGGTGCTATTATAACGTTAATTCAGTGTTAATATTTGCCCCTAATGCAGCGCTAATTCAGCGTATTTTACGATTAGTTAATTATTCAGTGTTATTACTACGCTAATACGACGCTAATACGACGCTAATACGAAGCTAGTACGACGCTAGTATTGATCTAATAATGCACTACTACGTCGTTAATACTATGCAAAATCAAAAACTACGTATCCATACGTAGTTTTTGACTTCGCAAACAATCAAGTATGTAAATCTCATTACTTATGCAGGCAAATATATTTTAATACATTGTAATGATATGTTAATAACAATACAATTGATAGAATGTAGAATATCTCGAACGCAATATGAATAAAAACAATATTCATTTTGATATTCTCTATTGTCTGAGTTCAGTATTTTATTTCTGCTCTGTCTATTCTTTTAAGCAAATAGAAGCAACCATCGTTATCCAGACAGTTGGATTCCAAACAATAGTTTCAAATGCTATGTTGTTTAGTATTGTGAAATCCAATAAGTATCAATAGGGATGAATATCACAGCATGCCATAGATTCACCTCGCGAATAACAGGTTCATTTCGTTCCAGTGGGCTTTACCTGTCAAAATTAATTTAAAAAGTTGTATGTTTCTTGTGTGATTGTTTTATTTTTTGAAATTTTCATAACATTATGTATGTATTTATATATTTCAAAAAATATATATTTGTGTATAACAGGCGCCTGTTACCTATAACACAGTCATTAACTTGTCTACTTTAGGAACAGACGTCCGTGTGTTATAGTTCTGTATATTTATATATTATTTATTAGTAGAATCGCCAGTTCGTTTGTTGGCATTGATATCATCTAATGTGATGCAAGCTGATGGTAAAATCCGTAAATGTCCGGAAGAGTTTTTATATTATTTAAAAACTACTTATATACCGCGACTTCGCTTGTGTGAAATCAGTGATTTTGTTAAATTTACAGGCTTTAAATTTTTTCGTGTCGATCCCGAATTAATTGTCTGAAACTAAAATAACTTATGCTTTTCCTTGTAACAATAGCTACCTGCAAGTGTAAGTTCCGTCGAAAGCGGTTAAGCCGTTCCGGAAATGATCTGGAACAAACTGACGGACATTTTTTTCGAATTTGTGTTTTTGTTATAGGCATCATATATATTATGATATGCAATTTGTAAAAGAATTTAATTTCGAGGTTGTAAATAGACTCTCCAATAGACATGACGACAGTAAACAGAAGTCATTTAAATTCTGTATTTATCTTATAAAATAAAATGCATAAAGCTTACGAAACGTATTTATTTTTATATTGCGATCGAGATTAATAGGGATTAACAAAAAAAGGAAACTACAAAATACAACAATCCGCCGTGACAGCTAAAACATTCCGCAGAGCATATGAAGTCACCGTATATTACAGGTGCGTTCCAATAAGCGATCGCAACGTTTTAAAGTGCTCATTCAGATATTCGATATTTGACGATTGCGATCGTCTGCGTCGGTCGCGGCGAAACCGTCGAGATGACGCTTAGCGAAACGCTCTGTTAACATTATGTGACGTCATAGCAACTTCGAGTGTTTTGGAGGGAATTTGCTATAAAAGTTCCGCAGTGATATTAAATTTTTTGACAATAGTAGATACTTTAGTACTTTATAAACCTATTTTTCGAAATTTTGTCGTCATGCCTATTTTATGCTATAGACTAAAAAGCGAAACGAATGAAAATACGTAAGATATATTTATTTTATTACTTGCAGGAAAATATCTAGGTAAACACTTTTGTCACGGCCATCAATGGCCTTGTTTTAACTTCAGTAGTACGATATTTATGACCATCTTAAGGCGCCCCGACTTATCTCATAAACAGCGTGAAGACGGGCAAAATATAAAAGAAACGCTTAAGTTGCAGCATTAAACTGATTGACGGCGTACACTTACAAATCGTATCTCTCCCTCGCACTTCGTCTTATTGAAATATGATGAAAAAAGAACACAATATGCCTTTGTCGTTGTTTTTATAATAGCTAAAATTCATATTTTTTTAATGCCGGAGCCAGACATAGCTGAAAGTGTTTGTACATTTTTGTCCTTGAAGAGTACAAAGTTCTACAAAATTTTGCGCAGCTACACAAAGTCCCCAACCGCACTACATTGAAATGATATTGTAATTAATAATATTAGGATTAGTGTAGCCATGTGTAATATTCAGCTCAACACTTCCAACTATTTTATGCGCAATAGAGATGTTACGAATATTCGGCAACCATACGATATTCGGAATATTCGGAAAATTTTCCGAATATTATGTGCTCGGACAAATATCGTATATTATGCAATTATTTGCTTATTTGGGCAGCATATTTCATGTAAACTTTGACTTTTTGGTTAACCTTAAGCATTGTGTTTTTTTGCAAAGTCTCTAATAATAAGCTTGTCGTGTTTGGAACCTGGACAATGCTCGAATTTTTTTAGACTATGCGGAGTAATGTGGTTTGACTATGCATCTTTAACCGAATGTATCACGAGGAGTGTTCCAAGGAATTATTCAGGTTTATACCGGCAGCTGTATTACATTATTCGACATCTCGCGAGGATTTGAAATATCACCCTCATCACCGGAATCTTCTAAAGTCCCTAACCGTGCGTTCCCAAGAAATTTCTGAACTCGCACAATTCTCTTGTGGAATCAGTTACTAGTAATAGTATTTCCGAACCGATACGACTCAGGTACCTTCAACAAAGGTGCATACTCGTTCCTCAAAGGTCAGCAAAGCATATGTGAGTCCCCTTGTGTTGCAGTTGTCCATGGGTTTCAGTAGCCACATGTTTTCACATGTGGCTCCTGAAACCCCTGCCTGCACGTTTACCTCTAGTTACATTAAAAAAATGTTCAAGAGCGTGTTAAGCCACGCATTTAATGCATATTTGCCTATCTCATCTCGTAATTAAATTGTAACGGAATGAAATGGAATCCGTTTTAAAAACATAATTAGTTGGCACTTCATAACGCTGGCTGATAAACCTACAATTGTAAACAATGGTTATATTTTATTTCTTAAATAGCTGTGCCGATTTAATCCACGTTGAATTAGGTAATAAATAGAGTAAATTTTAGCGTGATGATATATAATAATATAAGCCTATAGCCTTCCTCGATAAATGGGCTACCTAACACTGAATGAATTTTTCAAATCGAACCAGTAGTTCCTGAAATTAGCGCGTTCAAGCAAAGAAAAAAAGTCCCCTGCTTTATATATTAACATAGAGTATAGACAAACAATTCGCCAAATTTAACAGTACCCTTTCAAAAAAGGCTATTCCTAGTTCTTGGGATCGCTACTTACTTACATATTTTTGGTAGTTCAAAATTAAAAATTTCTTTATTCACACTGCTAAGGTGTTGAATGCTGCAGTCCCTGCGTCAGTGTTTCCTGACAAATATGATCTAAATACCTTCAAAGAAAGAGTGAATAAGTATATTCTAGGTAAGTGCGCTACATTCTAGACTGCATCATTCCTTCTCGCCAGGTGTGATTACAGTCAAGCGGTAGCCAACCCGTATATAAAAAAAAGAATTCCTTACAAGTGTTTGTGGTGATCATCATAAATGCTATATACATTTTTTTAAGACAATAACTTACTATATTGATGACAAAATTTACTTAATTTATACATAAATATATACAGGACTATGTGACACACCGATGTATGTTCCTAAGGTAGACAACTGAGTGCCTGCGTTATAGGTAACAGACGCATCTTATACACATTTTTTTGTATAATTATATAAATATAAATAATACACTCAGACTCGAGGCGGGAATCCAACTCACGACCCCCGGAGCGGAAGGCAGTCTACCAACTGGCCAGGCACACTGCGCCAACGGGCCAGTCAATTTAAAAGCTAAGTTTACAAAGTTATTAGTACATAGTTGTCAGTAGTGACTTACAACTATGAAATGCCTTTTCACATGTACTTCTCTGTGTCATATAGATTAGAATTTAATTTACCAAATTACTTTTCCATTATGGCAAAAGATTAGGTTTGAAAAAAAACCTCCACATGAACTCTGTAAAGTTCATTTGCGGCGATAAACGACTAACGTGTTCCACGTAAGCCCCCACAAACAGTTTCACTATTAGCATAGCGTGTTGTCACGAAAATTAGACTTTTTTCGACATTTCCACTACATACTACACCAGTTCGGACTAAATTCATTTAAAAATAGGTCATTCGTGAAAATAATGATGGCACAAATATGGCTGATTGTTTTTAGGTAATTAAATTAACGTGGGAAATTAAACAAACAAGTAGCGAAGGCAAATCGTACATTGAAATATCAACATCCTTTTTTCCATTCATCATCATTATCATGAGCAGCTCTTAATCACCCACTGCTGGGCATAGACCTCCCTTCTTTTATGCCAGTCTCCCCTGTCTCTTGCCAGTCGCCACATACCTTCTGTCACCCTCTTTATGGCGTCCATCCATCTTGCCATTGAACGACTTTGATTTCCCCGTACACTGTAAGCCATCACTACCTGCCATCCATATTATCCAAGACTACCTGCCATCAACACGTCTAACCATATGTCTTGCCCAGATCCATTTGAGTTCGGCTACCCTATTTTCGACGTCCTTGACATTAGTACAAAGTCGAATTTCAGTATTCCGAACTCCTAATACAAGCTCTTAATTTAAGCTTAGTAGGAGGGGAAAAAAGGAATATTAGACATACCTAAAAAGTATTCCTAATATTCTTTCAAATAAAAAAAAATACGACAGTATGGACACCTGCCAGTGACCGCCGACGATCAGGTAGGCCGAGAAGGAGGTGGCGAGATGACTAGGACGCCTTTGCGGAAAAGGTGTGGTTAGAGACGGGGCCTTTGCCCAGCAGTGGAAAATTATAGATTAATCAAAAAAAATATTACTCTAAGGTTCAACCCGTAATGAACCCTTTAACAGTTTCCACGTAAACAACTATTAGCGTGGCATGTTAGCACGCAACAAACTTTTTTGCTCGCAAATGCCTTTCTAATGGCTATACTCCACGTCAATAATTTCATGACAAAAAAGAACCAACTGTGGCGCCGTAATTTGGGCAATAAAATGAAAAAGAAACAAATACAAGTTTTACGTCGTACAATGCTCTTCTGTAACGGTAAACAAGGCACCTGGCGGAGACTAGAGCAAGAATACAAATACATTAACCTAAAGTAACTGCCTTAACATGGAGTTTGCAATAGACGTGCTAAATAAACACTAATGGCTATAAAAATGGCTTTTTCTAATTAGAGGTAGCGCTACACTTGTAGCCGAATTGGGCCGGCGCATTCGGTTACTAGTACCTCTTTCTCACTTAAAAGCGGCGTAAAGTGGCGGCAATGCTGTCACGTCAAGTGATGGTATTGTTGCCGCGTTTCGTTCGGTTTCTGAGACTTACCGGTGGCCTAAACTCGTCATTAAAGGCCGGCAACGTATCTGCTAGCCTTCTATTCGTGCAGATGTCCATAAGCGTCGGTAGGCACTTAGGTGCCTGCTGCCTGTTCATTTGCCCCTTGTAACGTAAAAAAAAAGAATTGGATCCGGTGGTATGAATTAGGAGTAGCTATGGGACAGGTTAAATAAGAATGCCTTCTATATCCAGACCTTCTGTTTCCTTTTAGATTTCAGTACAAGATAGTAAAAGATACTCTGAGACGAATATTTTTTCTAGTTGGGATAAGCGCTCTATATCTTTTCTAACTACGTGACGTGACTTACCTCTTGAGCGTGTTCTCATGCAGATAGACCATCAAAGTGTTTTCAGGCCATTCTTGTCAGCGTGACTTTTCGACCCGACAACTAAACCATAATTTACTTTAACCAGGGCGTTGTTTAATTATGTCGATAGGTGCGGTCCGATGGTCAAAACGTAGCTTCACATCGCGTGTTTTCGTAACATCATATTTTTTTTTTCAAACAATTGAAGAATGAGCAAAAAATGATAAATAAGGTTTATTTTCAATCGCCTTAACCCAGTTTCACGATCGACCCCCAGAATATTAAAAGGTCCCCGAAGAGTGTTTTAAAGTTTATTTTGGTTTCGCCGACCTTTAAAAGTTACCTATTCTCGCTATTTCGCGTTAGCCAAAGTATTATTTTTGCTCAGCTTTATTTGTAGTAAGAAGTATTTTTAGAATACTTTACTACGGGCAGCCTTGAACTCGTAACTCGCAAATGAAGACTTTATATATTATCTAATACTAGATTTAGGAATATATAGCACTACTAGTGGAATGTATAAATCCTATAATACCCAAATTTGTAAGACGAATATGGAATCAAAGTTTCAAATACAAATAATTTTATTTCAACCCATAGG
>JANCMC010043217.1:11696266-11723011 GCA_024363005.1 Charaxes varanes | reverse complement strand
AGACCGCCTTGCAAACTATGCAAAACAACATATTATGGAACGCTAAATTGTAAAACAGGATACTATTGAATTATGCAATACTAGCAACCCGCCCCGGCTCGCACAAACGCAGTGCAGCTATGCGTGTATAATGCATGTAAACCCTTCCTCTTGAATCACTCTGTTTGGTGAAAACCGCATTAAAATCTGTTGCGAACTTTTAAAGATCTAAGCGTACAACAACGGAAAGCAACTTTGTTGATACCATGTAAAGATGAGTCTATAAAAATTAAATTATTTATTGAAATTAACAAAACCTTTGGATATCTAGGTTTAGGTTTAAAGATGTTTAGTCTTAATTAGACAATACAGTCACTTACTTAAGAATATGGTTAATATTTACAATATAATATTACAATTATTCCATCCCGTTCGTTCATAATTCACCCAATACATTCATAGTTTTGAGGTTAGATGTTTTGTTAAGAAAATTTTGAATGTATTGAGTGAATGCATGCGTCTTATATCAATAGGAAGTTTATTGTAAAGCTTTTGCACCTTCAAAAGTTAGTGTTTTTTTCTATATGCGATTATATCTTCGATACAAATCCATAGAACACATCCAACGTTAAATCGTTAAAGCGTCGGTGTAGGCTTTTAAAAGTTGTAAAAAAGCACCGATCGCATGTACGATTAACTGCCATGGTACGCCATAATATAATGGCGCGGCAAACCACCAACATGGCGTCACACCTGACGGGTCGTCGACCCGGAAACCAACACGTAGGAAGTTGTAAATGAATCAATTAAAACGCTGTTACAATTCTTTCACAAGCAATGTTTACTCAGTATTGAGTACATTCATATGGAATGTTTAGCCAAATGCTGATGAACTGATTGTCTTTTTTTTTTGCCAGTTCGAAAGAAGTTGTGAGTCAAGTTACAAAAATAAACATAACCGTTAAGCCGTTAGATTCGAAATGTTCGTGCAAGAGCCTTAGATATGCAGAAAAGTAAAATTGAAATATGAATAAAATAATAACATTTTCCCTTTTACAAATGACAATTTTTATCACAAGAGAGAAAATACTATTATTTTATTCCACCTACCTTATTATTATACAATGGCCACCGACGACAAGGAAGGCCGAGGAAGAGGTGGCATGGCGATTCGGATGCCTTTGCGGGGATGTTTTGGATGGGATTGACCCGGGAAAGACGAAATTGGACCAAGAAAGTCTTTGCCCAGCAGAGGGATACAATCCTCAATCTCACAAATTACCTAAAACCCAAAAAATAAATAAACATCTCTAAGTCTAAATCATTCGTATAGGTCCGCTTTCTAGCGATATCGCGATCTTGGGAAAAAGAAGAATATATGTGACAAAAAAAGGCTGCAATGACAACAAAGTTGTCAAAGTTGCGATCAAAGCACTATACAAACTTTCTTTTTGAATTACTCTAGTCTCTAATATGATGGATTTCCATAAAACAACGTACCAGTACAGATATAAGGAATTGTTTCTCCCATTGCTTACAATATCGTTTTCTAATTAATTAAGATTTCACAGAAGTACAGGGCTGTGTGATGGATAAATGTTTACGTATCCTCACTTTCCGATGTGCCTCAACGCACGTTTCGCTTCGACACCGAAGCATCATCATGACTTTACGAATAACCTTTGTAGAGTCTATACCGAATCCGGCATCATCAGGATGCCGTATTTGGTGGTGTACATGTCGGATTGCAGCATTGCACCGATTTTCCTTCGTATTCATTCGCGGATTTAAGCAAAGTAGTTTAGTATTTCATGCATTATTCCCGTTCCCGTTCCATTAAAAATAATATAGTATGGTGGTTGATTATTGTTAAATTCTCTACTTTTTCGCGCAATTTTCTTATTATTTTTTTATAAGAAGCTTCTCCTAGTACATCATAACATTTAATTTTTTCTATTCCCGTAGTAAAATTAAATGTCATAATGCTTATTGATATTTATATGAAATAATTTTCATTTAATAACTCGTCTGACTTATGAGAACAGAGATTATTCGCGAAACTTGCAATTCCCGAATGTCGAAACTTTGCAAGTTATCATAGTTCCAGATGTTAACCCTAGTTAAATTAATTCAGAGCGAGAGGAAGGTCCTTAAAAACCTATACTCCTCAGTAGAGTCTAATTTCTGTACAATTAAGAGCTTGTTTCCCCAGTTGTTGTTAAATTACTAGACAGCGAACGCAGGAACGAACAAACTTCGTTCCTATTCCTTACTTCATCCTAATCACTATTACAACATTCAAACCTCATCAATTATCGGAGCTAAATCAGTGGCCGGCATTTGAGTCGATCGCTAGTTTATGCAGTTCTTTCCGCGGCCGGTTGATAGATGGGTGACCCATTCTAACACTGGTATTTCAAGCATTCGACCTCCTCTGTATTTAAAGCAGTGGGTCCCGGTTGATGTCAATTCAATTTAATCCAATTCTTGATTTTTGGCTCTTCTACGCCAACTGGGCATAATTTACTCCGCCGATGTCACGTTACTTGAGGACAAAACAAAGAAGATTGATCGGTGAAGGGTGAAATAAGAACAAAATTTTGACACAATACCAAATAGCAGAAATTTCGGTGTTACTGAGTCATATTAGACGTGAGATTGTGACAGTTCCGGGAATAACGTCAGACGGCAATCGGTCATCTTAACTGCCACACCCTCTGCAAATTAAATAGACACTGGTATTAGACCGAGATAACGCTGGGAAAAAGTCTAAAACCCTCTCAAAAAATTTTAATTTCAACTATTCTAAAGGTCCTGTAAGGTGATCGGAACGTCAGTATACCTTGTGGACCTTCAAACTTGACGTATGCTAGTACGAGAACGCATTACAGAAAACATTCTGTAGGTACTTCCCATGGATTGTCGATGCTTCGAGATATGTGGCCTACCCAATGCTACTTAAAAAACATGCTAATTTTGAAAAATAGTTGCCAAGTTTCAGATAATTTTCCAATGTTGGAGAAAGCATCGGTAACTTTAGTTCACTTGCTTATCTCTTCAGTTCGGACTCTGTCTTACATTGTAGTATCCTACATTATTGTCCAACTTTTATGTTGAAAAAATGTATCCTAAGTGGCAAGTGGCAAAGCAACATGACATTAGAAAAACTATATAATTAAAGAGTGGAACTATAAAATAATGTCGCTACGAAAGTGCCCTCAAAAATACATTTTCCCAGCTGAAAAAGATATCTGTGCAATAAAAACCAAATTGGTATAAAGTATATATGCCTGAGTTATCTGTTAATCCAGCCGAGGGCAGTACAAAAAAAGACTATTAATATAGAAATATAGCCCCTAATCTAAATTTGCAAGCTAAAAAGATCAAGAGTGTTTGTAAAATATCCGATTTCCATGAAAAAACACTTTAGCCCTAATACTAGAATGCTAATGAATTTTTTTACGGACCCAACAAATGTTATATTTTATGAACGTTAAAATGTAAAAAAAAATAAGAATTAAAAAGTATAGGTGTAGTTACGTTTAAAAAAAAAAACAATATTAAGAATATTTACGTATACCTAATACTCCTGAACTGACTGACCTTGACTTGTCAAGGTTCATTACTAGAAAGGACATCTAAAGCCGCACTAGTAGGATCATACCAGATTTGGCTAGGCAAGGGAAGGAACACTGGCAGTGAAGGTGAGGTGAGTTAGTGATCACTATAAAGAGCGCGCTCTTAAACCTACACCTGGGTCACAAGTCCCGGGCACTGCTATGGTTCCTTCTACGTTCCCATTACTTCGTGATTATCCGTGTAAATAAAAGTGCTTTGTACAGTCTGCGAGAAGAATATTGAACAGTTTGTGTTTTATTGATCTCCATCAATATAACCGGTAAAGACTCCAACGTGTCCGTTACACATTTATTTTATGCACTGTATACGTGTAACTGTAACGCCCTTTGCAGCGCACGTTGCTCGCAGATGGTAGAATTTTCTTACTTGACATTTATCGTTATAATGCGGACAATTTAGACAATATCTTTATAATTTATAGCCTATGTGTTATTCTAATTTATAAACTATATTATTGTAAAGCTTTATTAAAATCCATTCTGTAGTTTTTTCGTGAAAGAGCATCAAACATACATCCATACATCCAAGTGTACAAACTATAGCGTTTTTAATATTAATAGGATTATAATACTGTTATTGTTTAGTAATGTTAACGTGGAAATGCTCCCAAATGCCCGATTGCAACATTCATAACTCGAAAGTTTTACACAAAAAATTGTCAGCCTCCAAGTGCATAATTACCATTAAAAAAAATTATTTGCTAAAAGTAATAAGAAATATACAAAAAAGAAGCCACCACACATACCTTATAATATTTTAAGCAGGCAACTTTCAATGAAAGTAATAAAGCCGTTCGAACCAGACGCTTTTATTTATAAGGGTAACGACGTGCTGAATTAAGCCAACATTTTTTCTAAGTGGGCATAATCGACCCGCTTTCACCCATATATATTGGAGTGCCTATACTCTACGATCCATCCCGCTCGAGGGCACTTCTACAGGGCGAATATCCAGATCGAGTGGACAAAATTACCTTGCTCATGTTTTACAAAATGGACTATTTTTTTAAAGCCCTTTTATTTATACACACTCCGCCGCGTAATTATTTAAGCCCATTGAGGTTGGAACGGAGAAATGTTCAGCGTTTTGGATTGGTGAGATCAATATTCAATGATATTATGGCCATACCGCTTCTATTGAAGCGAAATTTACTGAATTCAGATTAATCCTGAAAATGCAAATATAGATTATGTATACGTTATTCGTTTTCGAAGCATGTATCGTCGTTCCTCATGTAAATGGAATACTAGGAAAATGGTTTTAAAAGAAAAAAATTTAAATGTTAATTTGATGATTTGATAATTAATCCGATGGCAGAAGTCTGTTTTTTTTTTCGGCTGCGCAGTAATCTTATCATTATTCACTATAAAACCGATCGCAAAGGACGTATTTTCTGATTACAACCCAAAGCAGTGCAGAAATGTTCTGTTAAATTTCATTGTTATATTGTTTTTATTTCATATAAGTTTACCACAGAGGTTTAAAGCTTCCTATTAAGTTTCATATGCATTGGTTCAAAAAGATACTGGCTGAAAATAAAATTGTACATAAGAAAACTGAAAAACAAATGGCGCATTCTATACCATTGCTAATTTTGATACTTCATATTTAGCAAGAAAAGTTTTCAAAAAACGAAAATATATATAAATAAATATATACGACACTCGGACGTCTGTTCCTAAGGTAGACAACTTAATGCCTGTGTTATAGGCAACAGCCGCCTTTTATACACAAATATATTTTTTTAGATATGTATAATTACATACATATGGATAATACACCCAGACTCGAGGTGCGAATCGAAGCCATGACCCCGGAGCAGAAGGCAGGGTCACTGCCCACTGCACAAACGGGCCAGGCAATGTATTTGAAAGGAAAAATAGATTACGCACCTATCTGAAGTGAGTAGTTAATGCACTCGTGTTAATTTAGTTTACCAACAACACTCTTGCATTAATAACTCGCTTTGCGCTTGGTGTGTGCATCTACCATTACCTAACAGAAAGGTGGTAACAATCAAGCATTATGGGCAAGTGGTAAATCCCGCCACAAGTAGCGAAGTCTAAATAGCGGAAATGTAAAAGTCCAAATAGTTCCACCGACGTAAGTGCCGGCCAGCGGTATTCGCAAACGCTCTCAACAAAAGAATTCCACCAAACCAAATATCCGCTAACACATTCCTGGTCAAACGCGTTGAATGTTTTGTTGGTTCGTTAATTTATTTTAAAGTGGGATATTTCCGACGGCGGATCTTTCGCGGACATGCGAACGATTAATTACCGGGGATATTAATGCCAGGCATTAGTCAGGAGCGGGCTGTGTCAGCGGTGGTCCGGACCGCCCGGGTGGACCATTTTGAATTCTGTGTGCTTTGTTTCATTCCCTTTTTTTCGGGAAAGTTTCTTTAAATTACTTAAATTATGATTATAATCGTTAATTACAAGCTAAATAGTATTAATAGAATATGTGACAATAAATAAGGAAAAATGACAGCAGATGCATTATATTAAATTATGTAATTCAAATAGACATTTTCTAGCTAAATTCTTGCTTTTAATTTTATATTTATTTTAATATCCTGACATGTCAGCAGTAATTGATAAAACTCTTCATTTTACTTTATTTATTGATAAATTCTTGACCTCAATAAATAATTCAAAGAAACAAAAAAAAACAAACATTTTGTTTCTTTGAATTATTTTGCTACGCCTAGAATAAGAAGGGTTCATATTTGTATTGTCCGCATGATGCAAATGAATAATAAATGAAAAATAAATAACACTTCACAACTGATACTGTAATGTATACACAGAAGAGGGTAGTTGTTCATAAGAGTATAAATACAGAGACAATCGGGTAAGCGAGGCAGTTGAGTTACGACCGTTAACTGGGTAACAACTATCTAAGTACATTGTGTGTACGACGCGTGCATACACCAATTTGGGGAGTTATAATTACAATAAATATTTAAGAATATTTACGTAGTATTAGTGGATACTAAAGATATGTCCAAGGGACTCCGAATAATATCGTATATTATGTAGGAAATGTTTGTAGCAATAAATTGTTTGCAAGTTCAAACTAATAATTACAAATTGGACAGCGTCCAAGTCTCGTTGCACAGAAATTATCCCATTTAAATTCATTGTGGGCAAATAAACATAGTTTTAAAATTTATAGCTATTATGTAATTTTCCCTGGCAAATGCATCCTCTAACATATTATTCTTCTTCAACAAAATAAGGATTAAAGCATATGTTTCTATGTATATGCCTTTTTCTCAAAGATATAAACCTTCGTGAGCTCATGTAATAGGGTAGGGATGTTTTAATTAATTGTTAGTCTTGTAATCTTAAAGGTACTTTTTCAAATTTGCTAGTACCTTATATGTATTCTTCTTCTTCTTCTTCCTAGCGTTACCCCGGTTAAATAACAAGGTCCACTTATATTGTAGAGGATATAGCTGTGGGGCGAGTTAAGATGACCGATTGCCATCTGACGTCATCAACGGAACCCCCACTCTTTCTACAACCTTACCACTAATGTAACAAAGTGACATTAATTTAAAATTTTAAGATAAAACTTTTTATGGATTATTTGAATTATTTTACTTTGCCCTTTTTTTACTTTTGACATTGTTGCCATAAAATTTCTATTTTTAATTATCTTTGACATATTGTATTTATTTTTGACATTAAGTTTTAATTATTTATTTTAGAAATCATTTTTGTCAATTAAATTATTATATGGGCGTACTTTACCTGAAATAAATAAATTATTATTATATATTAATCGGGGCCCACTGTTTTACTCGCCCCACAGCCGCACCCCCTACAATGTAAGCGGACCCTGGTACTTAACCGGGATAACGCTAGTAAAAAGTAAAAAACTAAATTGGACAAGATGCTCTCAAGCTATGGCGTGCCCAAGGTAAATAGGAATTCATTTATATAGCATATTCCCACACATTTATATATAGCGGCCACGACATACACTGTCTTTTCTGAATTTCGACTCGTCTCTTATTAGCCACCTAGTCGCTAGCCGCGACTTCGTCCGTGTAAGCTCAAGTGAAAAATTTTAGTACGATGATATATAGCCTATAGCCTTCCTCGATAAATGGGCTAGAAATTTTCAAATCAGACCAGTAGTTCAGGCAAGCACACAAACTCTTCAGCTATGTATATTTAGTATAGATTAACCAATCTCTTTTGTCTTATCCATAAAACGCGACACTAGTCGAATGTTTCATGAAATAATTATATTACATGGCCCTCAGTTAAAGGATCTAGGACGAACTTAATCTATTTGAAGTATTCTGAAGTATGGAGCACTTTTTCTTTCTTTTTTAATACGGGGGATAAATAATTGATAAAATCAGGTATTACTTTGGGGAAATCCATGACATGCATGAAATATTAAGCCACTGTGTTTAAATCCGTTAATGGAAATGGGGGAAAATCGGTGCAATACTGCAACCCGAAAGCTACACCATCGAATCCGCCACCAAAGCGCACAGCACTACACTGATTTTCCGATGTGTCTCAACGCACGTTTCGCTTCGACACCGAAGCATCATCAGGAGATAGACTATACAAAGGTTATTCGTAAAGAGCTCCTCTTTACGAATTCCGCTTTACAAGGGGAATGACTTCATTTTATACTATGTAATGATTTAATTTAATGTAGGTACAGTCTGAATTTTTGCACTATCCATCTGCTACTCCCAACATATATTTAGATATATTATAATTAAGACAATTAGCATAATTAATCATTTTGTGAATTCCTAAATATATTAAATAGATAAGATTTCCAGTTACTGGAAAGATGTAAACGCACAAATCGTCAATACTCTGTGCGCTTAGTTCAGTTCGCTGTATGTCAGCTTACGTAATAGACGTTTGCGCGCGTAAATGTATAATTTAAAGTCTGAAAAAAAAAAATGAATTTATTAACGTCTGTAGTGTTTCTGTTATTATCACTGATTGGTAATAATTTAATGTAAGTAATTACATTTATAGACATGTTTTATTTCTTACACAAGCATTAACTTACGTGAATGAGCGTGTTAAGGTTTAGGAAAATGAATTATAAGATCTAAATTATATTAATTCTGAACACAGTATTAGTCACCGGTAGTCAACTGGTATTTGCAAGCAACGCTTACCTACGCTTCCGTTTGAATATTTTGATATAATTATATTATTTATAGACGGAAAAAAATTAATTAAAGATCGCCTGGTGGTCGAAACTCGTCTACAAACCTTTAGATTTGCGTACTATATCATATTTGAAGCTATAACCAAAAATTCAATTCTTTATACAACGACATTGTAATGTGACAATTAATATTTTTAGCGTCGTCATGACTACGCTTTCACACAGTCTTATAATGAAATGTATACATGTGTGTGTAAATCGTTTGGCATTGGGGTGCGTGTGCTTTTTTTGAATGAATGATGTATTATCAACACTGATTACATAATTATTTTTTTCTTAAGTACGGAAATATTTTTCATGTTTAATGCATGTAAAACATACTTTTTCAAAAATGGATATAGAGATATAGTGCAAGCAAGAACTAATGCGCTTTTATAACTGTTCACCAGGCACTTAAACTGGTCTTGATGACAAGAACATCGCATATCTCTTTGCAGATACGCGTCGCCGAAAATCGTCATCGACAATGATGCCGGTGGAGACGATGCTATGGCGATATTCTTGGCGTTATTATACGAGAAACATTATAATGGGTAAGTACTTATTACTTTTTATACGCCCAAGAGTTGACAAAAGATTCAAATCATTTTGTTTCATTCCTTTTATCTATGTATATAAAAATGAATCGCAAAATGCGTCCATAAGCGCATAACTTAACATATCCTAGACCAATTAAACCAATTCTTTTTTTAAATGTTCTTTGAAGTAGAAGGATGGTTTTTAGCGCGAGAAAAAAATCGAATAATTACCGGGAAAACCCTAAAAACAGCCTTTTCTTCTTCCCCTACAAACGTTTTATATCTAAAATATAGAGTGAATTTGAACTTATATGGGGACGGGGACGGGGACGGGAACGGGAACGGGAACGGGAACGGGAACGGGAACGGGAACGGAAACGGGAACGGGAACAGGAACAGCAACGGGAACGGGGATGATATAGGATAATAGAAGTAAATAATAAGAGGCAGAACATAGTCTGCCGGGTCCGTTAGTATACATATATAAAAAGAATGAAACAAATTGATCCGCCAAGAGTCCGAGAATGGGGGGTTTTCCGCACGTAATTTGTCTCACCTTTGTATGTATAGTCGACCAAGAAATTGGTTTGCCACGCTGAGGTTGAATGTCCTTTGCACGGCAATTAGTTAAAAGGGTCATTTTTGCTTCTTATGAAGTACGTTAATTTCTAACAATAAACCTTAGCAAAATTCTCTTTAAGTAGGAACTGTCATCCAAAATGGTAAAACACTCTCTTAGTCGACTACACAGATAAATAAAGACAGAAAAATAACTTTACCGTAGATCTTATTAATTTTTCAGACCGAAATTGATTGGACTTACTACGGCTAATGGGAATACTATTGAAGAAAATGTTTGTACAAACAACCAAAGAATACTCAAGGTTGCTAAAAGACAAGATGTAAGTAAGTACTTCAATCTTTATCTTAGATTGTATCTCTATAGTAGTAACATTGAAATTGATAAAATTCAAGACACTATACACGCATTATTTTGTGTTAGTCATAATGTACCCACTGTGTATCAAAGTATTAGTTATAAGCTTGACAAACTAAATTCAAAAGCGGATTAGGTAGTGGCTTGAGACGAATTTCTTAGCATTCCATGGATTCACCGTGCGGGTGCCGGGTCCATCGCGTTGCAGAAGAAGGAACCATTATACGTTTGTTTATTATGGTGACTGGCCCGTTGGCGCAGTGAGCAGAAACTCCCTTGTCACACAATGTTACATCTTAGTGATATCCTCCCCCCCTTTATGGATGACTTCTAAGTAACTTAGTACATTTACCGTCGAATATTAGGAGAGGTCATACTGGAAATAAAGGATTAAATAATTTCAAAAATTTATTAGAAAATAATAGGTGTATTTATTTGGACCCAAAACAGTACAAAGAAATGGGTAAAAATTATATATGAGCTTTATGTAAAATACATTTAGGAAATATAATACATTTATACTTATGTATAAGCATAAAGGACGTTAACGTTAATATAATTCTACTGCGCAAATTTAAATTTTCAAACATACATAAATAACATAATTAAATAGTATTTTAACGTATAATCAAAAGAATAAAAGATGAAATTGTTATTTTATCTTTTAAACCTTCCCGGAAATAAAAGAAATATAACAAAGCAAACGGGAATTAAAACGGTCAGCGGTCTTCAAATTTTAGCGGGACTAACGAACAACAATTGATGTTATATATGTAGATTACAGACTTGTACTAAATCATGCTGCTAAAGCTTTTACATTAGTTTTGTAGTCACTCATGAATTTGTGGGAACAATTTACTAATAAGTGAAATAAGTTGAACTATGCCTGCGTCCTCATATTGTTTGATTTTTACTGAAGCATTTTTAAAATGCAAGGCTTTTGAAAACACACTTTCCAATGTTCAGATTAAGGGATTAAGTCCCACGATATATATTTTTTAAATAACATAATTTTATATTATAAAAAAATAGTGGAATACTACCACATTTTTTTTAAATAATATAATATATAATCATTAATCACATATATTTTTTACACTGTGTAAAATTTGTGGACCTGTTCGTGTTGAGACAATTTTAAAGATCAACTGAAAAATAAAATATTTTGAATGAAATAAAGGAACTAGGAACTAGCAAATACTTATAAATATTTCATAATATAAAAAAAATATTGAAAGTTGATAGACAAACTCTACATAATCTTTCTGTCGTGAGTCAGAAAAGTTTTTTTAAGCCGTAAGACGTTTTAACGATAAAATTGAAATGAAATATTTTTATTCGGCTTTTATTTTACAGATAAGATAAGCGTTAGTATACACAAGACCTCGTTTTAACTGTAACGCTTCATGACTCACACTTATCGTCAATGTTACGTCGACATTTATAACCTTAGACTAAAGCCGCGAATTCGTTAGGGGACAAAAGTCTTACAATACATATGTAGATGTCGGGATAGTTAGCATGAATTCTTGATTTGCGAACTTTTTCGTCCAAATTATTTAAGTTTATCCATGTATAAAAACAAACAAGATACCAAAATCTTGGGGTTACTGCAGTTTCAAAAGCCACACAAAGAAAAGGCGAAAATAAATTGTGCGAAATTTATTAATGTGGCTACTACGCATGCCGCAGATCATTTTTCCCCAGTAAGAGATTACCAATCTGGTTTCGGCGGAACCTAGGGGTTTCGTGCAATTGTCATCAGTCTTGCCAAAATTATTTACTATTTGCTATTAAATCTAAGGTAGGCTGGCAGAAAATACTTTTAGCATTAAGCTCACCTTTTGTGCAACATTTTTATTTTAGTTGTGCAATAAAGTTAATAAAAAAATAATAATACCAAGGTTATAAATATTATTTCCAAATTGATCATTGATTGAAATATGGGATGAAGATTGTAATTGGATGCTATCCCAGATGTACCTACGCATTCAATTGTCGGAAATAATACCGAAGTGTAAAACAATTATTCATAATATATTAAAAAAAATCATTCTTTACATTAAAACTTAAAGGTAAGAATAACGTGTTTAAATTACGTTACGCATTTCTTGAAAAAAATTGTTGATTTGTAATCATTTGATATGGGGGTTCCATTAACTAAAAGATATTTGGTTGGTGTTCTGTTATCTTTAAAGTTTAGGAACCTCTGCGCTAGTGAATACTCGGCTTTACGTTACAAGTTACGACATATCTACTATCACCTAACACAAAGTCGCCAAACTGGAAGTTGTTCTCATATATATAACATGTACTTCCAACAAGAATGTTATTTAACTACAAACTAAGCCAGCAGTCTTATCCGGAATACTGTTTCTTAACGATCAACAAAACACGTATTCTCGTACGCAAATGGGACATCTGTCTGAAGACGCAAGGCACTTCCTCAAGCAGTCAGCGTGAAAAAAAATGACATTGACAGCTTCCTTTCAACATTCTCTATCTGCCAATCTGAGAATTATTTCGATATCTCCATCCAACACTGAAATACAGCTATTTTTGTCTTTTTAACTAAAATAAGTTTTTAGTTAAAAAGACAAACAAATAAAAAACAAATAACATTTTAATATCATTAATCACTTCGTTAACTATTATTAAAATACATAATTTGTTACTATAATGACAATTTAATCGATTTATAAGCAGAATAAGTTGCAAATGACAAAACGGTTTTCACGATTTCCCTAAAATCAGCTTTTCCTGAGTTAGGTCAGTTTACATGAAATAATTACATAATAAAATACATTATAGTGGTACAGATACTCTTATTACTATACCAGAGCTAAGGTGACCTTCATTTGAATGATCAATTCAATGTTCAAGTACCGTGGCTGGGGACTCCTTATAACTGCACAGTTTTATAGAACTTTGTAGTGATGCCACAGACACACGCACACACACACAGTTACTTCTCTTTTTACGTCGGGGGTTTAAAAAAGTTGAACTGCATTGGTAACGAATATAAAAAGCATATTTCAAATTGTTGCTTAATGTGTTTGCACTACAAGTAGGGAAATATTACTATGATATAAAAGTGAAAGGCCACCTATCGCGAAATCTCGAAAACCGCTGGACGTACAACGTAATTTTAGCGGACTAGGACGCGGGGAACATCTGTTATTGTTATATTAATTAAAGTAACACTAAATTCTACCCGTGTATTAGAGATATTAAAACGACGTTGTACGAGTAAAATTAGGTTAAGACATTAGCGCGATGATATACATATATATGGCTGATAGTCTTCCTCGATAAATGGGCTATCTAGCACTAAAAGATTTTTTCAAATCGGACCAATAGTTGCTGAGATTTGCACGTTCAAGTAAACAAACAAATAAACAAAC
Organism: Charaxes varanes; assembly: GCA_024363005.1. Lineage (NCBI taxonomy): Eukaryota > Metazoa > Arthropoda > Insecta > Lepidoptera > Nymphalidae > Charaxes > Charaxes varanes. The sequence continues at coordinate 11,709,311 of JANCMC010043217.1, read as the reverse complement.
TCTTCAACTTTATATATTAAGTATAGATATAGATGTACTTTTATTAGTGATGGAGTTATTATGTCTTAAAACAATTCTTAACAAGGCTATCAAACTTTCAAGTAAACCAATAACCCCAAAGGCTTAAGGATCCGGAACTAAATACGAAATTATTAAGGCGGGCGATAAATTAACCCTACTTCCTTAGGCCGTGGTCTCTCCGACCCAAGCCGTGCAGTCCGTTATGGTTATAACATTATAACGACATAACCTTTAAGTAAAAACCAAAAATATTTCCCTAATATAATGATGAGTTAAGATTTTTACAACGGATATTTCAAAATGTTCGTGCTAAATATGCTCTTAAAAAAATAACGAACACAAATCATCATGACTAAGATAAATGTAATTAATTTTTTTTAAGATTTATACAACGGACATTCAAATATGTTCGTGATAATTATATTCATAAAAAAATAACGAAAAGAAATCATCATGAGTAAGAAAAATGTCATGAATATTTTTTTTAATTTTTTAAGATTTATACAACGGACATTTATATATGTTCGTGCTAATTATGCTGTCTATAAAAAAATAACAAAAAAAATCATGATTAAGAAAAATGTACTTAATTTTTTTTATCAATGTACATATGTATGTATGTACATACATTAGAAGTATTAAACAGATTAATTTTATAGCCAAGTTTGGTCTTTAACTGGTAACACCCTAATATTGCTTGTTATTAGTATTTAAAACATTATTTAAGAAGCTATCTAACTTTAATTAAATATTGTCAAACGAAAACTTGCTATATATTTACGCAAAATAAATTCGAATTTATCATTTTGTATCATATTTAGTAAGTAGAGAAAATATAATCAACTAACCGCATCTACAAAAACCGCGGTCTCTGCGATCCCAGCCGTTTTATCAGCTACAGCACGTTAACATGATAACGGCATAACCTTTATCATATAATTGTAAGAACAGAAACGTTAATTCACTAAGTGTTCTCGCGCTGGCGTTACTTATAGACTTACTCAAAGTAAAACCTGATCTATCATTTCATATCAAATATAATACGGTCAGAAAGTATCATGAACTAACTCCTATAGAACCCGCAGTCTCTCCGACCCCAGCCGTTTAATCAGTTATGGCAAATTAACAATATGAAAACACAACCTTTATCAAATAATTGTAAGAACAGAATCGCTAATTCACTAAGTGTTCTCAAACTGGCGTTACCTATAGACTAACTCAAAGTAAAGTCTGATCTGTCATTTTATATCAGATATAGTAAGGAGAGAAAATATAATGAACTAACCCCTACAGAATGCTGTTGGTCAGAGTGACCTTCACAGCATCAACGGGCGGGTGTTTGGGGCGAGCCGAAGCTCGCGGAGGTCGTCGCGGATCGGGGGAAAATGGCAGAACCACTTAGCTTACCTACATAAAAAAAAATGTAATATTTAAAATATCATGTGTAAATATTCGAAAAAAACTTATTTCATTTATTCGTAATCAAAAAGAAATAGAGATATATAGCAGGAGATTATTAATTTATGATGGTATACTTACTATACTCACTGGAAACAACATGGCGGACAGCAATCCGTGTGAATCTGCGACATATTTTTTTTGTGTACTCATCCTCTGGTTCACGCCTATCGTTAAATTTTGGTACAAGTTGTATATATAGATTTCGGATAGATACAGGATATTAAAAAAAAAAAACAGGAAATTAATGCACAAATAAATGAAACAAAATTCAAAGTTATAATATTTATTGAAATGCAATAGTTATTCACACATTAATAATTTAATCAATAAAATATTAATTATAATAACATTAGGAAACAAGAAAGAAAGTGGTGCGATTTAAGACAACACGTTTACATATATCGCTCTCTTTCTGTGCGCGTGTTAAAGAGCGAGACGGCTGTTTAATTACAGCTTGTAGGCTTGACGCATCATTAGGTCGAAATAGCAATCATTGTCTATGGACACGCTTATACCACTGTAGTAGTTCATAAATTCTTCTAGAGTTATCTAGAACAAGAGAAATAAAAAACGAATTAAAATATTTCGTATCAAGTAGAAATGAATGGAAATCATCGCTTTAATTAGATTAAAAGGGGTTTATTCCACTAATTTCTGGGAAGATATACAATACTTTAAATAGATGACGTTCGTACTAGATTTTTTGACGGACGTGACATGAAAAATTGATTATTTCATAAACATTCGACCAGTGTCACGTTTTATGAAAGAGTTATACAGAAGATTGGTGAATTGGCTTAAAGCAATTAAGCCAAAATTTAACGTCAACTGCAAGACAATGTCTGCCGGTTCCGCTATTTTCAATAAATTCAACCGAAAACTGAAGAATACAATTTAAAACTACAGAAAACACCAAACTGCTATCAACCATACGGCGCTTGTTTAGGGACAAACAGTACCCGTTGTATTTAAGGAAAATTGCCCGATTCTAGGACAATCAATCAAAAAGAGTTAAATACCAGCTGTTTCCCGTGGCTTCGACCGCATAAAATTAAATTTGCCCTTTGACTTCCATATTCTGCTGGCCTTAACGAATTCAATTCTTATAAAAGCTTGAATCTTCAAATATTTTAAAACCTGCCACTGATTTGGAAGAGTCGAGCCACGAGAAGAATCAGCAAGAAACTCGTTAGCCGTGAAAAATGCGTTTATAGCGAATGTCTAAAAACTTTCAACTGCCTCCTCGCCCAAATTTCATCTTTACACATTCTGCGGTTATCGAGATTGTGGGTTAGGACAGCTTTCGCTTTTAGGTATGTCATTATACAGATTATGAAAGTATGAAATTATGGTTAGTCAAAAAACATGGCAATACAAGGTCATCCAGCGTTAAATATGTCTTACCTTTCCATCAACGGAGCCCTCGGTTTCAAAATTGGCGAGGAATTTATTCAATATCATATCGGCTGTGTCCTCTCCGCTCATGTATCTGAAAACATTGAGATATATCTCGTAGTGACACATAATGTACATATATACGAAGCTGAACAATTCGTTTGTTTGTTTGAACGCGCTAATCTCCAAAACTACTGGTCCATTTTGAAAAATTCTTTCAGCTTTAGATAGCCCGTTTATCGAGGAAGACTATAGGCTATATTCCATTACGCCAAGACTAATAAGAGCGGAGCACCAATGAAGAATGTTTCAAAATCGGCGGATTTTTCCCCTTTTGAGAGCTTCGTAAACGGTTAAAGTTTTGCAAAAATCATGTGTGACGAAATTGTTCCCCTTTAAAAGTTCTAAATAAAAATCCGTGACAGCATATGTCTATCTTTTAAGGTTGGCTTCCTATAACTGTTTTTATAATAACCAAATCTGTTCTAAAATAACGCATTATTTGTGAAAGTGTTCTTATAAACATGATATTAATCCTTATCCAAAAACTATTTTTGAAACTCCTTAATGATAAGAGTTGCCGACGCGGACACTGTCGCGGGGTACAGCTAGTGTACATATATAAATCCTTACTCTCTGTCTACTTCCTAGCGTTATCCCGGTTAAGTACCAGGGTCCGCTTAGATGATAGTATTGTAGTCACCTTTTGTTCGGTTTGTGAGACTTCCTGGTTGCCTAAACTCGTCATTAAAGGCCGGAAACGCATCAGCTATCCTCCTGGCCATGCAGATGTCCTTGGGCCTCGGCAGTCATTTGGGCAACGAACCGCCTGCTCGTTTGCCCCTTGTAACATAAAAAAAAACATGAAGCGAAAACTTTCGGTACCATTTTTACGAAAATTGCGCCGACACATTTTAATATATAATAATAATAAAATAAAATCACACGCACACCGTCGTTACGTGATTTTCACACACATGTATACATTTTACTATAAGATTCTGTCAAAGCGTAAACACTGCGACGGTATTAATTGTCAAATATGACAATGTCATCGTTGACTTGAAGTGTTATATATAGCTGTAAATATGCATACGTAGAAAGCAAACCTTAAGATTTGTGGGTGAATTTCGACCAGCTGGTGATCTCTCGTAAGGATTGAATACCCAAGTCAACCTAATATACGGATTATTTTGAATAACCTATACTATTCCACTGCTAGGCAAAGATCTCTACTTCCTCAGACCACTCTCCTCTTTTCTGGAATAGTCGATCAAGAACTTGCATAAGCATTTAAACCAATACGCTAGCTTCCTCAGACTGCCTAGTCCTTTTCAAGAAAATTACTCTCTTCGCGCATAAACTCAGATACAATTCAAATTTTACTATTGTTAACTTAATGGCCGTTCATGATGTTAATTATAATATCTACCTGATTAATTTTACAAACAAGAAACGACAACCGGGTCTTTGACCTCACGCCGGCCGGCCAATTTACGATTATGATGGCGTTTTAAAAATATGGAATAAATCATTTGCGCTTATTGTAACTAAGCACGAACAGATTAAATAGGCCAAAGGGCTTCATCTATATGTATGAATTTGAATTATTCGTGACTGTGATTTTTAAATAACCGCCATTTTTCAAGTCTTTAATTCCCATTATAAGTTACTGCCAAATAATTTTAAGATCGTCTTGGTTATTCAGTATGGCGTATACGATTTTGATAGAACTTTCACTAAAAGTATAAAGTATATTATTTAACTGTATTTAAGACCCTTTACGATAGATAGATAGACGAGAGCAACTATACAGTTAGGTAAGTACAGCTCATTATCATTAGTCTTAGTCCTCCTATACAACATCCACCCAAGGAAAGGGTGATATCAAAGATAAACAGATGAAAGAAGATTGTGTTATCATGATAACAGATATTAAACAGCTTATTTTTTTCCAAAATCTCTAAGTATTATATTAACAAGCGTTGACTGATATTTAACGTTTCCAATACAATAGAAACTTATAAATAAGATGTCAGATATGTTTCAATATGCGTAGAGCGATAAGCTTCCGTCGGTACATCAGCAGAGGCAGGATTCTCACAGGGCGTAACACTAAGCCCGCTCCATTACAATCTTGACAGTTATCCCGAAGATCGACTAAAATATTTTGATACAATCGCCTGCAGATAAATGTCCTCGATTTATCACGAGCCTTCGGTGTGAATGCGACCGCGGCTGCAACGATCACGCTCTGATAATTCCCGTTTGCCACTATTTATCTTAGATTATCAGTTACATACTTATACGGTGTGATTTTTTCTATAGTCTCCGATTGTAACATCTAAGTGACGCTTAGTTTTAATGGTACAGTATTAATCAAAGTTTACGGTATAGTATTTTTGGTGTTAAGATCGAAGAACGGTCGTTATGAGGTCCGAGAGCAGATTCTCACGCTCGATTCTACAAATTATTAGAAAACATTATCGTATCATTTGATCGCAGCACGCTGGGCTTCGATAGAAAAATTGAGCCAGTAACTTTAGTCTTTAAACAGATGTCAAAGTGTTAATAATAATCTTTTACGAAATAATTTGTTTTACAATCACTTCTTGATCGTTTATGAGGTTAATATTTCAAATATATATCTCTTACCACTCTTTTAATGTCATCAACCCGTTAAGCAATGGATGGATCAAGATTTTTTTAATACAACTAGCTGAACCGGCAAAGTTTATTTAGCCGTATAAATTATTTCCATAAAATACTTTTTTAGTTAAACAGAGAGTATATGTGTGTGGGGATGTGATTGTAATTGAAAGAGGCACTGAGCGTTGCAGACGATGATGGCTCATAAAATAAATAATAAATAAATATATACAGGACTGTATGACACACGGACGTCTGTTCCTAAGGTAGACAACTTAATGCCTGTTTTAAGAGCACGCTCTTTATAGTGATCACTAACACTCACCTTCACTGCCAGTGTTCCCTCCCCTGCCTAGCCAAATCCAGTATGATCGTACTAATGCAGCTTTAGATGTTCTTTCTAATAATGAACGTATGATAGCAATATATACTTACAAAAAATAAGTAAAACAGGCTTCTGTTACCTATAACACAGACATTGTCTGCCTTAGGAACAGGTGTCCGTGTGTCACGTACTCATATATATTTTTTATTTATTCGTCTATTTATCTGTTTTTTCGTTTATTTTTTGTTTATTCATTTGTTAAGACATGACCTCCCACGTCAGTTTATGTCATAATCCGCAGGTGTTTCGCGCTTCTTAAAAACTAAAAGATGTTTTGCTTAAATTCACAAATATGCACGTGTTTAACTCGTGGTTTAGAACTACTCTTTGTTCCACCCTCGAACTGGACTTATTAGGTTAGGTTAGGTTAGGCTCTTGTACCTAACATCGGACAGGATTCACTATAGGATAGTAAGTTAATAGTTTTTTTCTTATTATATTATACAGAATGTTATATTATATACAAGGATTTTATATAATCTCCAACTTCGAGACGAATCATTCTTGTAACTTTTTTTAATATATAACATTTTTTTCAATACTTTAGTTTTCTTTCGGCACTACGCTGCGGCCCAACATAATTCATTTATCTATTTGTTGATTCATTTATTTATTTGTTTATTCATTCCTTTATTTATTTGTAGGCGTAATCTTTCACTGGCGGTCGATATAGACCGCTTTAAGTATATTAGTAAACGTTACAGACGCATCAAACTCAGATAGGATCGAACAAACGACCTTTCGGATCCCATTCCGCTATCATCGCTAATATACCATCAGATACTATCGTATCTTATCTAAAAAGGCTATCCTGACTATATATAGAGTCGAAGCCATAATGTGACGCCAATAAAAAACAGGTAGACCGGCTCGAGTTGTATTTTTGAGTAATGGATTCCGTACAAGTTATAAATTTCGAAGTGAATCTTCTTTAGCATCCCTTCTTTTATGTAACTTTAATAACAACTAATTATATTAATTTTTGTTAATAATATCTCCATTTTTTTTTATTCCACTTTAGCCGCAATAGTCCAACGGTTGATAAGTGAATTGAAACCCGAAGACAGTAGTTTCTGTCGACGTACGAATGCGTATAGATGTTTTAGTCCAAAAATGCACGTCCCTCCACTAATTAATAGCAACGCTTCCTTGTGTGTGTGCAGCGTTTTTAATGTAAACTCAAACTCAACCACGCAATGTAAGCCAATGATATTGACGAGCTTGCGTGTTTGCATCATTCTATTTTGCTTGTACATATGTTGCTGTGAATACTTTGGAGGAGCGCGCATTTTTAGACTGTACGCACTCTACCTAAGTCATCCTTTAGAGCGTAGCCTCGAGTCTGGGTGTATTATCCATATGTATGTTTTTACATATTTACAAAAAAATATATATTTGTGTATAACAGGCGGCTGTTACCTATTAACACTGGCATTAAGTTGGCTATCTTAAGAACAACCGTCCGTGTGTCATGAAGTCCTCTGTCCTACACATATTTATTAATAATATTTACTTAATAATAATTTTATTTATATATCACGACATTACATTCTAAACAACTCTAAGATAGAAATATATAATGTACTTAAAATTGTGTTCAAAATTTTACAAAGGAACCCTCTGGCAGCTGTCAGTCTGTGCGCACAAAACGTAATAATCTAAACTACCAAATTATATGAAAAAGTTTAAACTAAGGAAAATTAGTATACAGGATGTTCTCAAAAATAAAACCATTAAATATGTTTTAATAATAATAAGGAATGATTAACTTTAGAGTACAGTAACATTCATCGTTGCAGAGCTCTTCGTCTAGATTCTTCTAGAATAGCTTTTATGTAACTTAGAGCCACACGTAGAAAATTACAGATTCTTTAAACAACGCTTGTTTATGGGGTGAATCAGATCACTATTCTCCAATTATATCCATACTAATATATAAAGCTGAAGAGTATGTTTATTTGCTTGAAAGCGCTAATCTCAGGATCTACTGGGCCGATTTGAAAAGTTCTTTCAGTATTAAATAGCCCATTTATCGAGAAAGGCTATAAGTTATATATAAGGACGCATATATGCCATATCATGCCCTGCGTGCCCTAATACCTGCACGCAGGAAGACTTGATGGCTGCCACTCATAACGCAGTTGATGTGGTAATCTTATTATGATAAAAATAAATGAAATAATATATAATGTGACATCAATCAGAATCCCATGTTCTAATTGCCTTCCACAACACGGAGGAGGTGGGATATTTGAAAACCCAGTTTTGGTGACCCATCTTTTACCCGGCTGCGGTAAGAACTACTTAAGCTAGCGACCTCAACACTTCTGCTATACATACACACTCAAAGGTAGCTGGCAGAGATCTCCCAAAAAGATAAGCTTACCATGGTGAAAAGGTTGTTATTGTTAAATTATCTTTTTAAAATTTTGTGGTACATAAATAAATAAATTCAATAATATTATTTAAATACACATGTGATTATATTGTACGCGGCAAATAATCCCCACCAACGGTACTTTCGAATCTCCGTCCAATTTTCTCAGCTGTTCCAACACGAAATGAAACAATCGACAATATTTCCAAGCTATTACAGACGACGCAAGGTGCGCCGGAAAATTGTCTACAAATTTTTGTTGGCCGATTTCTCCTTTATTTTTGAGCTAACTGCAAGCTATTGCGAAATAGTTTTCGATGTTTATTGTGTAGTTCTTTGGAAAATAGCTGGCGTATTAAAGCTGAATTTTTATTGGTTCTAATACGGCATTATTGACGTCGCCACACTACGCGATACTTTAGATAGGAATAAACAAATTTGACTTTGACTCTCACCAATTATACAAACCTAAGCTTCTTCTTCTTCTTCTTCCTAGAGTTATCGGCCAGGACCACAATCTTCAGCAATGACTGAATAACCATAGAGAGAGAAGCAGGGCTTCAACAGCTTTATAGTAAGGATAGACAGAAATTTGGGTAAGGACCTGGTTTACTCCCCCCAACCTATCGAGCCTTCATTGTATCCACTGCTATAAGCTTTATATTTAGTAGAGGGGTAAAGAGAAAGCAGTATTAATTTTTAATTTATGTTTATCTAAAAATTGGGAATATTATTTGGAATAAGCTAAATTATTAATAAAAATTGTTTTGTCAGAAGTCAGGGCGTGGAATGATGACACATAAAATTTGAATGTTAATTTTTACAAAGCACATGCAGTTTAAAGCATTTTTGAAGTTGACCACCAGGCAAATACAAAATAGTACATATTGCATAACAATATTTTAGAAGTCAATAAATTATGATGACTTCTTTTACTCACTCCCAATCAAATTGAACTTTATACAAAATGGTCTGATCTGACTTCTTTACAGTTTCTGCTTTTTTCTTCTGATTGTTAACATTTTTTGAATCTTCATCTTGACTGTCGTAATGAACTTTGGGATCAAGAACTATTCTCACTATTTTGCCTCCAGACCAATATCCTTCCTCATTATCTTTTATATCAATAAGATCTCCAACTTCATACAGTGTACTCCTTGTATCTAAAATGAAACATCCATACTATCCATACTAGTCCTATAAATTTTAAAGTAACTGTCTGTTACGTTTTCATGCCTAAACCACAAAACCAAGTTCAATTAATTTTGATATAGAGATAGATTGGACCCTCAGGGATAAACATAGGTTAACTTTATTGCACAAATAAAATTTGAAAGGAGATACAAAATTTTTAAGTCAAGACAAAGTAGCCGATTGCAGCTACAATCTTTGCATAACAATATGTTTTCACAACAAAATTAGTACAATAAAGTAACACCTTTACTTTTATAAAATCATCTCAGACATGATCAATTTCAGTTAGTCCAAGTTCTTCCTAACATGCACTATCTAGAAGGTGCAGCACCTTAACAGAATGATTATAATGTACTTTGACAGCAGAAAGATAAAATGCTGAAGCACCACTACTTTACCATAGCTAAGATTTGAAAACAAATAAAATACCATTGCTCTTTCAAATTAAATCACCATAAAAACTTAAAGGGGAACAACAAAACAATATGTTGCCATTAGAGTAATGTTATTTTGTATCATCTAATTAAAATTGATGTATCTTTAACAAACCTTCATAAATAATTTCTTCTTTATCTGGTTTAGACGAGACATCTTCCTTTTGGTCAGTCTTAGACAATTCATTGTTTTTAGAATTCTCCACTGGTTGTACTCTTACAATTAGTTGTATAACATCATTCAATTTTATATTGTAGTCAAAGAAAGTGTAACCATCTTCTAACTAGAAAAATAATAAACAGTATCACTCATTACATAACATAAAAACAAAATATTATTATTATTAAAGTGACTTCGCAGACGCTATTATGCAAAGATGCTATCATCTCAAGCGATGTGAATGATTAGGTTTAATATAGAGCATCAGTTATCTAAAAGACCTACTAAAGAAAAGTTCACATAAAATAACCAGTCAAGACTTCCTACTGTAACAGTTATTAGACTAGTTTTTGTTTGGGTTTCACTAACCCAACATCAGAACCAACACCTATTATCGGTTCTGATGTTGGTTTTAGTTTCTGTAATTGCAAGTAATACCTATATTACATGCAATTACAGAAACGCGTGACAGATATTCTATAATGTAACAAAAACGAACATCTCACATTTATATACATCGGGCCCAGTAACGTAATTTTTTCTCTTGAGTAGGAGATAGTTTTATAAAAGATGATTTTGTTTTGTTTATATACTAATACGCACAATAACTATAAACGTGCATATTTGCAGTAGACATATACAATTAATAATATCAAATCTAACTAAATAGCCATTACTATTTACGGCTCTGTTCTTCTACCAAAATTTAAACCAAGGACTATCGCTTACCAAAAAAAAAAAAAGATATCACACGTTGATTAGGTACTCGCGGAGAACTCGTCTATGGATTCATTATTCAATTTCTTGAGTACTTTCTCTGTCACGTTAAAAGAATAAAACTATGGTTACGAGTAGTAATTTAAATCGTGTGTAAGCAATTGAATATTTGACTTTCGCTTTGTTATACAATAGGCCATTTTATGACGTTATAAGACATGACCGATGTCACACGTTTGTCAATGTATGTTAATTATAATATATTTAACGTAGGTACACGACGATTTATACGACGATGAAGTCAAATGCCCAATATTAAACAATTTAATTTCAAAAATAAGCCAGCAAGACATATAATGAAACTAAGTGATACCATGATGTTTGGTTAATATGAATTAATTAAAATCTGCCGTGCAAGTTACCAAGAAACACAAAAATTACTGAAAGCAATTTTCTCCATTATGATAACGATAAAGCCAACTTCAGATTGTTTGATATGCTCAAACTGTATTTATTAATTTTCTTTTAATATTTCTAATATTTTACCGGAAACACATAACACGATTTATTTAAAACAACGTTTGTGTTTGATCCCTAATGTATTCATTAGAGACCAAACACAATCAAATTTTTCATTCCATTTAATTGTTCATGATTACGGTTGACATTAAGAAAATATATTAAAATAATTAACGATAAAAAGATAACCGTTCTCGGAAACGATTATAAAAATCCGAGTAGCAAAATGCTTTAATTATTGGCCTGTTAGATAAGGGTGTCGAAAGTGCAAAGATATTCAACGACCTTTGAGATAGCACCATTAGAGATTCTTTTTACGATACACTCGTACATTACTTTATATAATTATTTACTTTACAAAGACCCTTTACTAATTCACTATTTTATGATTACAATTTTTTTAATGTCCTTTCATAACGGCTGTGAATTTTATAAGTTCTTAGTGCTATACGTACTTAAATATGATGTACATCGGTGTTCAATTATTTAAATTTATATACATATATTATCACTCTGCAATTAAGTACTTATTAATTTATTGAAGCTTTATTAATTGTTACATATTTTTCAACATCGTTTATACCACTGGAGATAACATAATATATATACTAGCGGACCCGGCAGATGTTGTCACGCCCTATCGTTGGCTTGGTTGCTACTGTATATACGCAACTAGCTATTTCCGCGACTTCATCCTCCTAAAATTAAACCTGCCCTTCCTCCTCAATCTGTCCCTATAGAAAAATCCGTTTTAAGCGGATGTCAACTATCTATAGACTACCTCCCTGTCAAATATCATCTTTATAAGTATCGCGGGTTTCGACATTTCGTGTTAGGTAATCTTTCGCTTTTATCCTTCTAATAATATAAAAACGAAAGTTTGTACACATGGATGTATGGACATCTGGTTGTATGTTTGACGCGTTTTTGCAGAAAAACTACTGAATGGATTTTAATAAATCTTTACAATAATATAGTTTATACATCAGAATAACACATAAGCTTTAAATACATTGTGGGAATTTTCCAAAGTATAATAATAAATGTCATGTAAATGGGAGAAAATTATGCCAGCTGCGAACTGTTCTGGCGTGTGCTTCAAAAACCGTTAGACTTACACGTATATTGTATGAAGGTAATGTTTATCTTAAATAGTTCTACAAAAAAGCCCGCGACAGCATAGATCTATCTTTCATGTTTTTTCGCCATTAACCCCAAAATAGTGAACCATTATGAAACGGGAACGGGTTCACCATCCGCCTAACTCGCGATATTGAAGTTCTTGCTAATAAAGTGAACAAGAGTTTGACAAGACACACTTATATAGAAAGGTTCCGTATCTGATACGCGACAAAGGTATTTATTAAAAAGAATTTTATTTATTTTTAAAGGCTTAAATTAATCTTTAACATTCGCCTCTTCGAAGTCGGTTAATAATTAAAACTCGCGTAATTAAATTTCGAATGCAGCACTCGGAGTGATCATCTCTCACGGCGCTAAGAAGTGTCGTATTTCAAACGTTTTAATTTTCCCAAGCTCAGTCGCTCCCCGCGGGGCGCTTAAGGAGTCTAGGACATTACAGACTAATTTTTATACATCCCTTTTTACAGAATACGGATAATCGAACTGCCAATCTCGACGTAGAACAATGGAGCCCGGATGAAATGCACAAGTAATAGTGCACTTTCGTATTCTTGAATACCTCTTTGTGTAAAGAGTAGATTTAAATATCT
>JANCMC010043217.1:11587700-11696166 GCA_024363005.1 Charaxes varanes | reverse complement strand
TTCGGTCACAATATTGAAATTGCATTATTTTATATTTATTTTGTACTAGTTGATAATATATTCTCTTTGCAGGATACGGATAATTGAACTGCCAATCTCGACGTAGAACAATGCAGCCCGGATGAAATGCACAACTAATAGGGCACTTTCGTATTCTTGAATACCTCTTTGTGTAAAGAGTAGATTTAAATATCTTTCGGTCACAATATTGAAATTGCATTATTTTATATTTATTTTGTACTAGTTGATAATATATTCTCTTTGCAGGATACAAATAATTGAACTGCCAATCTCGACGTAGAACAATGAAGGCAGGATAAAGTCTAACTAATAGGAAACTTTCATATTCTTTACGTAAGAAGATTAAAGATTTAATAAATTAAATAACATCTGGCTGTGATATTAAATTACATACAGATATTGTCTTACATTTATTTTGTATTATTTGATCTTTGTACAAGGTATAGATGATAGGAACTGCCTATTTCAAATGGAATAAAGGAGCTCAGGTAAATATCAACTAATATAATACATTCATATTTTGTCAAACCTCTTTGTATGAAAAGGAAATTAAAATAGCTTTTAGTCGTCATATTAAATTGCAGAGTGAGATTTTTGTTTTTAAAGGCGGTTTTCTTTTTATTTAAAAATAATATATTTCATTTAAAAGTGCCGACACGGGTGTACTATGCGTGTATGTGTGTATATGCGTCGTAAGTCGTACGCGTATATATAGTGCATAGTATATGTTTGTACCAACGAACCTATTATAAAATCACATTAAAATTGAGCAACTTTTAAAGGATAGTGTATCTTCCAAGACGATATTCTGCGTTTGACTTTGTGCATTTTATTAATATTTCGATGAGGCAAAAAGATAGAGCAGTTTGCAAAGCGTTTTGCGGCTCATTAGCATTTTAATTAACTGTCATGGCCCAGACCAGCCCAGCACCTGCGTCGGGCCACTTTGTACAACACTGTCGGTTTCTTAGCGAACGTCTTTTGAGATGATAATACATTTTAAGGGTTCCTAGTCGTTTGCATATAATCTATTTTGCTTTTGATTTTATTTATAACTACAGACCACCACCTGGTCGAAATTTGGCCAAAACTCTTTACATTTGCGTACCATATACTCATTTAAAGCTATCTACAAAATTTTTACTGGTAGGACAACGACATTTTTCATAATACTTAAGGCTTAGACACCATATAATAAAACGTATTCATGTGTGTGTAAATCGTTTGGCATTGGTGTGCGTGAGATTTTATTCTAATAATTTAACGTATTGCTAATGTATACATGAATTGTACTAGTTTAATCTGATTCTGAGAATTCGTATTATAAAGTATGATAATAATTCTACGTATATTTTTTATATAAAAGATCACGCCGAACTTTGTGGACTTTTATAACAAACGATAAAGAGAAAATTACAATCCTTCTAACATTTGATTATGTTACTATATACAACCTCTGAAGTAAACTTCTTCGTCCTAGCGTTATCCCGGTGTAGCAGTACCAGGGTCGGCTTAGATTGTAGAGAATGTGGCTGTGGGGCGAGTTAAGATAACCGATTGCCTTTTGACGTTATCCTCGGAACCCCCACGATCTCTACAACCTTACGATTAATGTCACAAAGTGACATTAATCGGGTCCCACCATTATTTTAAACACACAAATCACGTGACACCGAACAGCAATATGAGCGCGTGACGTCACATCGTGCGAAACAAATTGTCTTTGCTAACGTACGCTCCCATCGACAGATGTTTGTTTAGCAATACGTTTCGTCATTCAAGACGCTATGTGGTTATAATCTATGTGGATTATAAAAACGCAAAATCAACCAGGTGTAAATTTGTTTTTCGTTGAAATATTAAGGTTTAGTCGACTGCAAGGCATAATATTAACTAGTTTCTGAAAAATAGTCAGCTAGTTTATAGTTTTACTACATTTATTCCTTAAAAAAAACATGCGGTCAAAGGATTGCTTATCTCAGATCACAGATTTATGTCAGAAATCATTGACGTCTAAAACATCAATTTACACGTACATAGAATCATGTTTTTTTTTCACTAATTCTTCTTATTTCTTTTCACTATTACTCCATAACTAGCTTTTCCCGCTACTTCGTCTGCGTAAAATTAAACTAGCGAGAGCTGTCAGACCTCCTTAATTTAGCCCCATCGAAAAATCCGTTCTTCGCGGATGTCTACTAACTATAAACAGGGGATCTCCTTTGCAAATTTCATTTTTGAACGTCCCGCGGTTTTTAAAATTTCGTGATACTATCACCTTTCGATTTTATATATAATGATTAATTTGGCAAACAAGCAACCGGCTAGCCTGATATTAAGTAACCAATGTTGCCAGTCTTAAACTGCCCGGTTTTTTTAATAATTTTTAAAAAGAATTTTGTATTGCAATTAAGTGAAAACGGGGCCGTAATGAAGCTACAAGAACTTGTAATCTCCTAAACAGGGAAGATAATTCCCGTGGCTTATTTTCAGACAGTCATGTATATTACAGTATTAGATGACCAATTTCGTCTACCACGAAAATGTCCCGACAAGCCGTAGCTCGCAGCGGGACCGGCATGTCAAAAAATGTTTATCCCGGCCCAAACGACGAGGAAAAATATCTTCGGCGGCGGTGTTTATTTGCCAAATTGACGTTTTATTAGCTTCATAACGTATCATTTCTGTGTAACGATCCCTCCGTAATATTTTACAAGGCAACACATTTACCGTTTAAAAAAAAAATATGCCTTTATTTTTTTTGTGTGTGACATCGCCGCAGCCATTTTGGTTATTTGTTCAATCGAAACAAATAAACAATAGGACGACAAATTTGCAGAAACTTTTGCTTGTACGACGCAGTTAAAATCAATACAATTTAATTCCTTTAATTTATTTATCCGAAATAATGGCAGGCTGTTGTTTCTACTATACTTATATCATCGCTAAACATATATACATTGTTATACCGAAGCCAGACATAGCTCAAAGTGTTTGCACATTTTTCTCCTTGAAGTCTACGAAGTTCTACAAAACTTTGTGAAATTAACAAAGTCCCCGGTCACACTACATGATCATTTGAATGAAGCTATGTCTGGCTCCGGCATTACAAAAACGATTTCGATAATAATTTGAGAAAAAAAAGAAAAAATAACAAATACATATTTGAAGTTTAATTTTTTGTAACTTGATTGTTTCAATAATATATATCGTTATTTGAGATTAAATAGATCCCTAGTTTTAAAATAAAACAGTACAATTAATTAAGCCTAATTAATTTTGGAAACGATGTGTTTACCTTTTATAATTAGCATATTGTAAACATATAATCAGTTGGTAAAGCCAGTATAATAAATGAAAAAAAAGACATTTCCAAATTGTTTGTAAGGTAACAACAAATGAAGCCCAAATAATATGATTTGCGTTAAAATAGACATAAAATTGCAAGCCTTCCGAGAAACGTTTCTCTCATATATTATTTACACCTATCTATATTAAAATATAGATTTAAAATAATCATATTTAATATTTGATAGTCTATTATACACAAAGACTCAGGTATAATATTGGATTTTAACTTTGATAAAATTATGAATTTACTTCATTTGTTATTGAATTTATTTAGTTCAACATGTTACAACAGGTTTTTTTTTATGCTACAAGGGGCAAACGAGCAGTCAGCAGCAGCTAAGTGCCTACTGACGCCCACAGACATCTGCACGACCACGAGGAGGCAAGCAGATGCATTGCCAGCCTTAATGACGAGTTTAGGCCACCGGGAAGTCTCACAAACCGAACGAAACGCGACAACAACACCATCACGTGACGTGACAGCATTGCCGCCACTTCACGCCGATCTTATGTAAGACAGAGGTAAACAAAAAAGGTTCTATTATTACTAAAATATTGAAAGCTGGTTCTTAAAATCGTATTTTTGTCTCAACCTATGACGTAGAATACAAAAAGCAATGATCGGTCTAAGACGGCGGAATAGAAAGAACTAATCGAGGGATGAAGGTGAGTTGATGTTTGTTCAATGACCACATTCGGCGAGTGCTCAATAACTCCATGGGGAACTAGAGCTGGAGGAGCTAATGAATGGACATGTGGACGTTCAAGTAACACTTGTGGAACTGCTGGTACGGCAGGAGCTGGAGCAGCAAAAGGTATAAGAGGAGCTTGGTAGCTATTTATTAAGGGATACCTAGGATACGTAGCAAAAAACGAAGTTTGAACAGAACCTCCAGGTCGAATCACGTATGGGAATGGTTGGCTTAATGGCAAAACTGGGGCGGGAAGAACTGGAGGTGGTAAAACTGGCCCAGATGGAAATTGTATGCCAGAAGCAGGCAACAGTGGCCTAAGATGGAAATGATTGGGAATGATCGGCACAGGCGGAGCGGGTACTGGTAATGGCTGGGCAATAGCTGATGTCGGGATAGCAACAGGTTGCGGTGGTGGTGGCGCTGCATGTGCAACAGCTATCGTCGGAGCAGGTGCCGGAATTATAGGAGCAACGTGAGTCACCGGAGTAGCGGGTACAGGTGCTGGTACTAAAGGAATAATAGGCTTTGGGGCGACGTGATGATGGTGGTGGTGAAAATGATGATCAGGTTTCGCTACAAATTTGGTGTGAGGGAATTTTAGTCCATAATGCGGGTGCGGAAGACCATGTACTTTATGACCAACAGGTACTGGATGTGGACCAGCTAAGGGTATCTTCACTGCTGCTACAGACGCCGTGGGGGGATACGTTACTACTAGAGGTTTTAGTACCGAATGAGTTACGATGGGTATATCATGGCCAAGCTTAAATGGGGGAACATGAGACAGAATGCCACGTTTGTGATGTTTTCCGGCCAATCGACCAATGAGCTTCGCTTTTGCTGCTTTTATATGTGTGACATCACCAATCGCTGCCTCCACACTCAGGCAAAGCACCAACACGATCTGAAAAGTAAATATTACGTTGTTTTAAAATACCTTTGTTAACTTACCATTTATTGTTCTGTACACATACGTAAAACGAAATCTTTCGGTACCATTAAACGAAAATTGTACGGACGGAGGAGTTAGAAATTGGGCACAATTATAGAGGATATTGTGCAAATGCTAATATTTTTATAAAGTATGCATTATTAATACATTAAAATATAGCACCACTCCCGCCATCAATGCATTTAAACTTGCATTCAGATTTATACACACATGTGTACATTTTACTATAACATTGTGTCAAAGAGAATGACGACGGTAAAAATATTAATTGTCAAATATTATAATTACGTAGAAAAAAGAATTGAAATTTTGTATATAGTTTTAAATAAGCATGTAATACGCAAATCTAAAGATTTGTGCCCGAATTTCGAACAATAGGTGATCTCTTGTACTCGTATATAGTAATAACAGGGGCGACGTTATCACTAAGTGAATAAGTCCCTTGCAATAAATAAAGATTTAAAAAAATAATTGTACTTGAATGAGGAATTGGACATTCTTTTTGTAAGTAAGAGTTGAATCTGAATGGGGGGGCTTGTGGGCGGACAGACGGACGAACTGACAGGCAAAGCAAAACTATAAGGTTTCCTTGTAAGACTACAGAATCCTAAATGATAGAGATTGCACTTAACAAGCCAAGGTTTTGCACTCTTCCTAAACGACTCACTTCAAAGCGAGAGCAGTCTGGTCTAATAAAAACACATCTACTTTTAAATCCGTTTTTAATTAAAAAGTTACACAATACAAGTACCAGAAAAAGAAAATTAAATCGTCAATTTATCTATCAAATTTGAGGGAATCGTTTGGCAAATAATTTAAACTTTATTGCTTATTACGAATCCCTGTGAAGTCCCTGTCGCCAGGCAACGGCACGCTTCGAGGAATTCCATAATTTCACCCTTTGCCGGGATTACAGACTTACCAGTGTAGAAGGAACTCTAATACTGTTGTCAAGGAAAAGGCTTATATAAAAACTTGCTGCTTCCCGTGATTCCGTACGCGTAAAATTAAACTTGTGAGAGTCTTCTGTTTTTAATTTGGTCCTATCTATTTTGGCTGGCCCGTTGGCGCAGTGGGCAGTGACCCTTGCTTCTGCTCCGGGGTCGTGGGTTCGACTCCCACCTCGAGTCTAGGTGTGTTATCATACATACAGAGGACTATATGACACGCGGACATGTTTTCCTAAGGTACATAACTTAATGCCTGTGTTATATGTAACGGCCGCCTGTTATACGCAAATATTTTTTTGTAAATAAATGATACAGGTAAACTCGAGGCGGCAATCGTACTCACAACCCCGGAGCGGAACGCAGACTGGGTTTTAGTTTAGTGGGTTTTCTAACAAAGGTAGCGAGCGAGTCCCACTGTCCCTTTTGCCAATGTTTCTTGATTATGGGTTAATTTGCGAACGGGGCAGAGCGTAGAAGTATTCCCCAGCGAAAAAACTATAACTAAATGTTGTAGTTTTTTTCGTTGAAGTGTTTGGGGCTTGGGGAAGATGAGAAAGTCGGCAACGCTTGAGTAATTAATGGTATCACAATCATCTACAGTGTTCGGTGGTTCTTTGCCATCAGATATGCCATATGCTTTTACTTACATCCATAAACGGGATATGATATGCAATGTCCGTTTTAATTGCATGAAATAGTTTGCTTGCTTGTTTGCTAGTCTTAGAGTAATATGGTTTATTACCAATAGGTGGGCCGTACGCTTCTTTATCATATCACTTACATCCAGAAATCTTAACAAGCGTATAGTTTATCTCCAAAATACCTCTGCACATCAGTCACGTAATTAGTGACTTATTTTTATCTCACCTCGACTAAACCAAATACTAGTAAAAATGCGCCACCTTAAATAAAAATGATGTGTTTTTTTACTCAACAAAGATTCATTACTCACTTATGTTTTATTTCACCCAATAATGCTCTGTATTAGTGGTGTAGAAGAGTGTGTTTTCTTTGAAATGTATTGAAGGTGATGGGTGTAAATTGGTCGTTGAGTGTATAGTTGTCGCATAATCTATTAACAGCGCGAGCCTTGGAGCGATTAGTGATCAAACATCACTATCTGTACGTTGTTTCAGTTAATATTCAGGGCTGGCTCTACAAGCATTAATACTAGAGTTACTGGTGCATAATCAGGGCTGTCGACGATATTATGAGTGTATTTAGAATGATTAAATAGGAACCTCCATAACGGATCCGAAATGTACTTGTTTCAAACTCTGACCTCGCTAGGTCCTCCTCTACGTCTACTAAGTCCCAACTTCGCAAGGAAAACTGATGTCTCATTCACCAGCTACAAGTAAAGTCTCATATTATATTCTAATCGCTGCTTAGCATATAATATGAGAGAAGTAACCTACACCACAATTAGCCGTATTCACTCTTTAATAAACCGGGAAAGCGCGTAATTGTGTTCCGCGCCATCACGTAATACTTTACTTGGTTATTTTAAGATTACCCTTGCAAACGTATGAGAACTGTAACATAAGCAGCTTTTAATTGCATACACTTCGAAGGTAGAATTTTTCACGGCTTCAAGCCTTTAGTATTCGGTATTAATTTCAACTTATAACTCCACGCGTTCCGGAGAAAAAGGGTCTTGACTGGCAGACTAACAGATGGAAAAGGAAGTTATCCTTTAATGGTTTCTATTAAATTATTTATTATACTAGGAAATTATAGTTACGCCTAACCTACCCGTTTCCTCTTCAACGGAGATTAAAAGCTTGTGCTAGATGTTGGGGAGATAGAATAGCTCAGCAGTGGTGGATTTTGAATCGGATGCCTTATGGATGTCAGTCCATCGTTTCCGCCGTTGACCTATTGAAGTCTAATAGTACATATTTCATTAAAATGGTGAAAGCCCTTTAGTTATTGTCACGGTGATAGCGTCGTGCGTCAATGCTTATCATAATGAAATTAAATTAGGGCCACGATAGATATGATACAGTATAAAACATATAATTACCTGCGCGATACGGCGTCAGATACAAAAATGTACTAAAGATACCGTCGATACTATTTTTGGGTAATTGACATTAAATACACAATCTATCTAACTAACTATATATATATAAATCAATAGTGGTTCGTTGGTCTCGTTAAAGATTCAAAGCCGCTGGACGGATTTACATTTTGTTTATTTTGCTTCATTCCCCCTATTTCAACGAACATTTAAAAGACAGTAAATAAAGGAAGAGTGTAAAGATTCTTTAAAATATAAAAAAAAAATCGTATTTGGTCGCTAATTCAGAGAAGTTCAAATAGATGGCGTTCCTACTAGACCTTTTCACTGACGCCCTACGTAAAATTATTATTTTATTAAACATCTCGCTAGATCAAGTTTTATAGTAAGGACATAAAGGAGATTGGTTAAAACTGGCTAAAATGACGTAAACAAGTGTCCCTTCACATACTTATGAGCAATTACGTCCGCTGACGTATCCACGGAAGGTGAAAGTGTTCACTTTCACATGTTTTTTATACAAATCCAACATTTGCGTGTTTTACTACGGCAACTGAATAACTAATTACAATATTAAGAATGGCTGCCAATATCATTCATAAGCAAAACAGCAACTGGTATAGACTTAACCGGAATACGGTTGTAAAATGAACTTTATTTGGTACAGTTAAGAGTTGTAAGAAAAACGGTAGTTTATTCGTCTAATTATAAGCTGGGAATTAATGTCAGTTAATCGGTTCCAATAATGACTATATAATCGAATTTCTATTACTTATAATTACGGTAGTAGTAGTAGATAAAAAAAAAACAATACTACTATCACTCAGAGTTGACGGATTATGCAATCTTTTTACCTACGTGTAATTGGCTCAGTTGGCAAAGACCCGTTGTTCCGTTTCAGGGTTGTGAGTTTGATTTCCGTCTCGAATCTGGGTGTATTATCTATATAAGTTTGAATTTATATATACAAACGCAGTTGTTACCCATAATATACCATTTACCTAAAGATTAGACGTCTAATAGTCCTAGATATTATTTATATTTATTTATTTATTTAAATGGTGATAAAAAAAACCTGAGTTTATTGTGGGCTGTTCTCAGTACAGGGCGCGAGGAACTCTCGCAAACTTAGCTCTAAGTCGAATATATAATCACCAGAATATTACATATTATTTGAAAAAAAAATCCTTAAAATGAGTTACACGAAAGTTTGTAAAAAATGTAAGAGATATAAATAGAAACGATTTTTGATTTTTATTTATTTCTTAATGATCGGATCCGATATCACATTTTCCGCTGCCGGTCGTACCGTGAAATCCACCGCGGCCGGCAGCGGTGCGGCTGAGCATGTCAACGTGATGTAACCCGCGCGCAAGGTCGTCTCCGCTTCTGTAACCGGTTCGCTAAAGTATATTCGACGACAAAAGTTGTTGTATTAATTATTCCATTACTACCTTTTTATGAAAAAAAATTGGTTGTCAGTAAAGTCGGTTTACGGAGGACAATTTTACGTGATGAAGCCGAACGTTTAGATTGACTGTGCCTCTCTATCGCCTACGCTCTTGCGCTCTCCCTTGCACGCTCGGCTCACCTGGAACTTGACAATGATTCATGCTTTTTCGTGCGTGAAGATGGCTTTCATGGATAAGAAGTTATCACGTGAAAAAAATAAATAAAACGCTCCTGAAAATCTAGCCGTAGACGAATTTTCTGGGTTACGTTCCATATCCCTGTTGCAGCTGTCAACAAAGTGCAGCTAGCAAATACGATAGCCAACTTACTCTAGGAGATGACAATAGGAGAAGAAGCTTTTTTTTCAAAAAAATAAAAACAGTGCCGCTCTGGGAGTGCCGAGAGAAGTGAAAACTTGAACATAATATATAGGCTGAGTACCCCTAAGCGATCCCATATTGGAGCGCAGCCAGAGGTGTCGGAACGGTAACAGGCTTTTCCCACTGGCCTTCTGGTGGTGTTGCTGTTCATTATAGCGTCTCAGGTGGACTGTTTGCCCGTTTGCCTCTTGTTGTATAAAAAGGAAGCATTTTACTTATATTTCATAGACTAAACAGATTTACGAAACGGATCTACTAAATTTGTTTACAACTTTAAGCATAGAGAATTGACGTTGAAAAAATGGCTGACACGAAAAAGAAAACACAAAATTTTATCCATAGGCAATTTTTTATTTAACACGAAATCTACTTTACTTAATGGGTTTTTGATGGATGGGACAGATAAGGTTATCATTGTAAAAGAAAACTTTTTTACTCAAATACTTAGTAACATAAATTACAGGATATACATTTACTTTCAAAATAGTAAAATTAAACTATATTAACGTAATGTTTTATATTCTGATGTTTTCTCGAATTAAGAACATTTTGAATTAAGGTTTCACGAGTATATCTACATCTGAACAATATACATAATATATATAAATAAAATAGAAGCGTCTGTTTGTAACGTCGAAATTATTCTGTTTATAAAGAAGAAGATAACAATGGTACGGGCCTTTACCCTGTGGAGTACAGTGATGATTTAAAAAATATATATTCTGTTTTACTATTAGCATATCACTATATATATATATATATATAATTTGACTGTCCCGTTGGCGCAGTGGGCAGTGACCCTGCCTTCTGCTCCGGGGTCGTGGGTTCGAATCCCGCCCCATGGAATGCTAAGAAATTCGTCTCTCTCAACATCTCAACAGTAGAATGAATTTCAATAATCCATACAATGCAATTCAAATTCCGACCCAATTTTAGTACAGTAACAGCTTTTAAAGTTAGTCGTAGTAATGAAAAGGTCTAGCCATTCGAAACGACAAAACCCAAATTTATTAGGAGATAGCCACACGCCCTGGCTTCGCACGTATTTATTATTGGTTTGTTTAACTCGACACCTAAAGATTACCCTGTACCAAGTAGTGACACTTTTCTGTTCCTCACGAGCATTATACTACACGATCAAGGCAGAAAACTTAAAAATCTAATTTCCTTAATGAGAATTTAGGTTATTACACAAGATCTTAAAGTTAAAAAGTACAGCCAAATTCCGCTTATAATGTATACTTAAAAATTAATTAAAATAACATAAATATCAGTAAAAGACGTTACTAATTTAACTTGA
Organism: Charaxes varanes; assembly: GCA_024363005.1. Taxonomy (NCBI): domain Eukaryota; kingdom Metazoa; phylum Arthropoda; class Insecta; order Lepidoptera; family Nymphalidae; genus Charaxes; species Charaxes varanes. The sequence goes on along the minus strand of JANCMC010043217.1, from coordinate 11,685,042 downwards.
AATATTTATGGTCCAATTTGAATTATTCTTTCAGTGTTAGATAGCCCATTTATCGAGGAAGGCTATAGGCTATATATCATCACGCTAAGAGTAATAGGATATGAAGAATGTTTTGAAATCTTCGGTTTTCTTTCTCTTCTCTTTCAGCTTCCTCTGCGTGCGCTGCGTAAACGGTTAAAGTTTCCCAAATATCGTGTATGACAAAATTGTGTCCCTTTAAAAGGTCTTTAAAAAAGTCCGCAACAGCATATGTCTATTTTTTAAGGTTGGCTCACTATAACCTTTTTTAAACCAGATTTGTTCTAAAACAATGCATTATTTGTGAAGGTGTATATCCAAAAACTATTAATTTAACCCCCTGAGTGACGAGAGTCGCCTACATGGACAAGGACGCGGGGTACTGCTAGTGCATTTATAGAATGAAGCAGGTAACGCCCGATATTTCTGATGCCCGAGTCAGACATAGCTTCATTCGAATGATCATGTAGTGTGACCGGGGACTTTGTGTAGCAGCGCAAAGTTTTGTAGTACTTTGTAGTCTTCAAGGACAAAAATGTACAAATACTTTGAGCTATGTCTGGCTCGGGCATGACAATTGTTAATAAGATTATCGAAATCCACTTCAGGACTTCAAGAGTAATGAAGTTCCCGGAACTAGTTGACGTATGGACCATTGTCTTGGAGATAGTTTGCGACCTCGAGGAGTGGCAATTAGTCGCCAACCGCTCTCCCCGCTGAGTGATGGCCACCAGCCCGTGATTAAGACGCTCGAAGATAACGACTGTAGGAATACCCTATTACGTATCCCCAGTGTCGGCCACTCAGCTACGCAGGTATGGTTCGGTAGGCAGAGCTCACTTTACATGTCACTTTTAGTGAAGTGATGTGAAAGTCAGAAGTTATGTTTTTCACCTGATGTTAGAGTGAATTGATGCACTCCCTTTTTTTAAGGATTCTGTATAAAGACATTGTAGGAAGCCCTTAATCTATACAATAACAAATATAAGACACAATAAGCTGGCTTAAAAAATTAACACAACGTATTTTTGAGTAAAAGTTTCTCAAACATACGCTGTGGTTTTATGTGCTCTCTCTCTCTCGCTCTCTCTCTCTCGCTCTCTCTCTCTCTCTCTCTCTCTATCACACACACACACACACTCACACGCACACACATACGCACACGCACGCACGCACACACACACACACGCACACGAACGCAGGCACACACACACACACACACGCGCGCGCGCGCGCACGCAAAGGCGCGCACGCACGCTTTATACTCTGTCACTTAACACTTATAGAATACACAAGATATTTATTATTAAAGAATATTAAAAAAAAACTACATATGAATTTATTAAGTGATTGTAAAAGTCAATATGAAAATTTTGACATTGATATTGACTCCCAATTTGACTTTGATTTTGCCTTTATGAACTCATTGCTTTATGTCTCAATACAATATCCATCACGACACGTATTTAAACCGCTCGCCAATTTTAGGGATCCAGCATAAGTAAGCACAATGGTGAGGTGTTATTTGTTTTGTTAAAACGCTGTTTGTTTTCGGGACGGCCCTATTAATACTGGCATCGAATAGATTGCCTAATTCGGGACCTCTGGTAAGATACCCTCATTGTCAGAGAAATTCGGTAAATTCTTCCGACATTATTCAAAAAACTCCCTACTAATAGGGGAATACAAGTGTTTGGACCAGCCGGGTCTTCGTAACTTTTGTTATACGCCTGTTTTTCCATATTTTCTTCAGCCTGACCATTGCATTTCTTTTTCAAATCGGACCAGTAGTTCCTGAGATTATAGCGTGCAAGTAAACAAACAAACTCTTCAGCGTTATGAATTATAAGTATAGATTAGTCTAGATATAGATACAGATTAGTATAGATAACACAGCAAAATTGAAGAGAGAAATCTCGACTTAGCGTAAGACTTAGGTTCTTAAATAGATTTTTAAGTGACTAGTGAAGAACTTAGGCATATTATTGAGTCTAAAATAGAAATGATTCATTTAGTGCGTTTGTTTTAAGGTGCTCAGTCTGAATCTGACGAACTTGGTGATACTGATGGTGCTGAAGGCACTGATATTGGCAGCAGGTTTCTTTGGAGCTGGTGCTTGGAAGGGACACCATTACGGAAGGAGCATAGACGGTATGAGGCTCTTATTACATTTTTTTAATAACATTAAAAAAGGGCAACGGAGCAGTCGGTAAGTTACTACCGACGCCCATGGACATCTGCAGCAGAAGGCTCGCAGTTGCCGGCCTTTAAATCTCACAAACCGAACGAAACGAAACTACAATACCATCACTTGACGTGACAGCACTTCCGTCACTTTACGTCGATCTTATGTGAGACAGAAGTACTGGTATCCGGACGCGCAGACCAAAAGGATTGCAAACGTGGTGCCAATCGTTCATTTCTTAATGTATAATAGTGAGATATGTTTACTTAGAAGATTAGGCATACCTCACTACTATACTAGATAGAAACCTAACGTTATTGCGGTGTAGAACCAGGGTCCGCTTAAATACCAGAGGATGTGGCTGTGGGGCGAGTTAAGATAACCGACTGCCATCTTACGTTATCCTCTGTAAATAGGTACTAGGGCTAACGTAAGACATTTGAGGTTGCCCTAACGACTGATATCACTCACATTAATCGGATCCCATAGTTTTACGTGCCGAAAGCTAAATGGCTTTAATGAAAATATCGCACGCTTAATTATAAACTGACCGATTACGTTTTAGGTCTAAAGTTAGTTAATGATACAAACAGGTTCATTTCAACGTTCTCTATATGCCAATTTAAGAATTATTTCGATGTCTCCATCCATGACTTATATGCATGACATACATTTTTTTTTATTTTTCACTAAAAACTCATTTTAGTAAAAACACAAACAAGCACTAAAATATAATATAAAACTTCATTAATTATTAGTAAAATATATAATTTGATGCAATAATGCCGTTTTAATGGAACTATATGACTTTTTGCGATTGTTTTGTATACGCTTAATCTTATAAATAAATGATTATTACACACACGAATGCAAAGTTTTATCATGACAATATGTTCTAAGATTTAATATCGCTTTATATGTCTATCTACATAAATAGATAACTAGACTCCTTTTCTAAATAACATCTAATTTCTTAACAAAGAGGCCCGCCTGTATCTCATTATTTAACGATGTTGCCCTTGACTGCCAAATTCGGCAGTCTTACCGACCTCTGAATTTTGGAGTAATAATTTTATATCTACGTTTCAAACACAGGCCTTTAATAAATTGTGCGTATAGAAAAAGTCCCGGTAGTTCACTAATCATCGTCAATTAACCACACACAATGCTATAATGACTAGGAAATAAAACCAGCACACTACAAAAACATCTGCATCCACACCTTTGATGACCACCACAGTGTTGCTGTTAAAAGGATATTTTGGCATGCAATTTAGACATTCACTGCAAAGGTTTTTAATACCAATTTCCTTTGTACATTTTATAGAAATCATTTTACTCTGGTGCACTGTAAACTGACCGGTAGGGTCATTCGAAGATAATCCAATATTGAATGATGCGTTTGTCGTGTCCGTCAGTAACATCCCATTGCTAAAGGATTATCGGACCGTCTGCCGGTCTATTCGCCGAAATGACTAACGGGCTTAAAATTTGGGTCTAACTAGCTTTCGCCCCCTGTTTTTATCGCGTTTTTTTCCCTATCACACGAGACCTATTGTTACATGGAAGTGTAATATAACATTTTTTACACCCCACACAATGTTTATGCAAATTTCTATGATCATTGTTTGAGTAGGTAAAGCGTAAAAACGTAACTAAAAAATAAACACACATTCGCATTCATAATGATGTGATGGTCCTGAATAATTTAAAATCATATGTACATATATGTACATCAAAAGTGGCCAACAACGGTATTTCGGTATTTCCGAACGGATACGACTTAGGGACCTTCAAGAAAAGAGCATACTCATTTCTCAAAAGCCGGCAACGCATGTGTTCTTTAGGGGCTGTTCCTAGAGTGGGCGAGGGTGGGGAAAGGGGTTCAATTTCTGCGGGTCACCTGCACTCAATGCTTTCATTAATTAGTCTGGTTCAATGGACACCAGCCCTCAATGGCTTTCTTTTTCGCAAGGAAAAATGTTACGTTCAGTGAAATAAAACTCGACGCTGTTCGGTAAACTGTAAAGGAAGGAAGTATTTCACACCGCGAGTCTACAAAAGGTATTATGAAAAGGAAACATCTCTGAGCGACATTTTGTAAACAAAGAGGATAATTAAAAGATATAAATTTGTAACAATACTAGGAGACCCTTGACGTACTGTCGTTGGCCAAAATCTTTACGCACCACGATCCTGACGCTATCTACTGGATACATAAGAGAATGTAAGAAATTGGGGGACACCATTCAATCTTTGAGCGGCGCTGTTTTCGGTCAAGCCCCTTTTTGGGCTCCCGATCCCGAGGTCGAATCCTGCTTCGGCGGTCGTGTCCTCTGAGAATAGAACAGTACCAACCAAGACCAGAACTTTGCTGCTGCTCTTTACCTGCCACGTTCGCGAGCCTTCCGTAAGGTTGAGGCTTGCGTAAAAAACACAATAGCGGGCAGTTACGGCTGCCCGTAAGACACAGCCCGGGCAATAAGATTCGCTTCGAGGCCCGTACTCCCGGGAACGTTCCACTCCAGGAAGATACCCTATACTACCATTCAACCGCACATATTTTTTTTTTCAAAATTTTTTCAAAAAAAAAATCATTTTGAAAAAAAAAATAAAAAAGAAAGTAAAGAATTTGTTTAGAGGCTAGGACTTCTGAGTTGAGGGATCCCATTACTATGCACACAGAAGCCTCCTTTTACTAGTTCAACTTTAGATATTATTTTTAAGGAAACATTGCTTCTTCAAGTGACTATTATATAGAATTAAAAATGCAAGCAAAGCTTAGTAGTGTATGTAAAGAAATGTAACTCAAACGGATAGTAAAAACGATCCGAACAGTAGCCAAAAAAATGTTGTTCAGACATTAGTAAACAAAAATAATGATTATAGAGGTTGGATGGTGGAAGGCGAAATACGATATGCGACAAAAACTCGATGAGCTTTGTGGAAGTTATATTGCTGTTAGGACGCTGGTGTCGCTACGCTTTTAAATTAATGCCTCACCAAAGTATACAAGGCTTTTTTGTTAGAAATAAATAATGTTTTGTTGTTCCAGCGTTGTTCCACGTCGCTTATTCTGCGAGAAATGAAGTATAGTATTTCATACATTATCTACTATTTTTTCTTGAACTTGACGTCCACTGCCGATACGTATACTGACCAAGAAATCGGTTTGCCACGCTAAGGTCGAATGTCGTTTGCACGTCAATTAGTTATAAGGCTTATTTTCGCTTGTTATGCATTCCGTTAATTTCTAACAATAACTCTTAACAAAATTTTCTTTAACCCAGTTAAAGCTGTCACCCAAAATGGTAAAGCACTTTCTTGGTCGTCGTAGTAAGATATAAAAGGTCAGTGATTGCAGTGTGATCTTTTGTTGTCACAGCATTGTTTAAAGAATGCAGAAATGTAAACAGTTTTTACAATACTAGTGATACTTTTTAAGTATGTCTAATATTCCCATTTGAAATTCAACTAAGTTTAAAAGGCAGGCAGGATTTGTTCTTTACAGATTTCAGAACTACCTTTCTATGTATGACGTGTTGAAGTTCAAGATTAGTCTATCATTTGACTGGCCAGTTGGCGCAGTGGGTAGTGAGTCTTCCGCTCCGGGGGTCGTGGGTTCAATTCCCGCCTCGAGTGTGGATGTATTATCTATATCATCATCGTCATCGCATCCCCTGCTGGATATAAGTCTCTTCTAAAGCGCGCCGCTACTAACGATCCTCAGCTATTCTCATCCAGCTTGTGCCTGCCACTCTTCGCACATCGTCGCTCCAACTAGTAGCAGGGCGTCCTACCTCCATAAGACATGGTCTACACTCCTAAACCTTCTTCTCCGTCAAGAATCAGTTTTACGACTAGTGTGACCTGTGTGTGTGTGTGTGTGTGTGTGTGTGTGTGTTTTACCACTTCAGCTTGCTAGCCTTGAGAGCTATGTCGGTAACTTTGGTTTTGTACTTAAATATATAAAAAAAAGTTATATTTATGTATAACAGGCGTCTGTCACCTATAACAGGCGTTAAGTTGTCTACCTTAGGAACAGGCATCGTGTGTCATATAGTCCTGTATATATTTATTTAGTCCCTTTGTAGAGTCTATCTCCTGATGATGCTTCGGTGTCGAAGCGAAACGTGCGTTGAGGCACATCGGAAAGTCAGTGAAGTGCTGTGCTTTGGTGGCGGATTCGGTGGAGTAGCTTTCGGATTGCAGCATTACACCGATTTTCCCTTGTATTAATTCGCGGATTAAAGCAAATTAGTTTAGTTTTTCATGCATGTCTTGGATTTCCGCAAAGTAACGCCTGATTCTATCAGTTATTTGATTTCAATAAGTTAAGCTAAAAATTAGGGATGTATGAAAATTTGAGGTATAAGCCTCTTTTGTCTTATTTAGTTCCATTAAAACAATCTACTCAAACGCAAAATTGCACTAAAACTTCAACACCTATACGGTGCCGTCACATTTCAATTCACCTGTTCAATAAATTCACATATAATGTCTATCACATAAAATCTATTTCCTAATTTATCCCAACTGAGAATGGAAACCGGGACCATCATTTCGAATTCGGAACTTTTATTTTAATTGTCATACAAATTTTCGTAGCTTTATATATTGAAAAAAAATACAAATAGCGCTCAACAAGACCCCCTTTTACGCAACTCGTTAAAACAGTAAAAGACTCTTTTAACGAGTTGCTTGAACTGCATTACTATTCTTTATTTTTTCGTAGACTGTCAAATGATCACTAGTGTAATTTTTCAAAGAGTTCATCCCTTAGACTTAAGGTAATTTTTTCCATCTTGCTATAAGCTGTATTAGAAATAATTTGAAGCAGGCATTATGGCGCGCTAGTTTTTTATTACGCACATACTTTAAATTAATGCGTATTTAAGGGAGGTGAAGAAACTTGCTTGTACCTCCAAAAGTCTTTCAAAAAGAGTGTCATGTTTCTAAATATCACGTATTTGATAATTTTCTGATATACTCTCATCTGGAGTCCTGCTGAACATAGATTGCAGTCTCTTCAGGCTGTCTTTAACTTCTACCTGTCTCTCTGTAATTTACGTGGTACCAGTTTAATTAGGTCTTTCATTTTTTTTGAAAAATTTAACTTATTTAACTATTATAAAATAATGAAAGAGAACAGCACATTTTTGAAAATTACGTGTACTTTAAAAACTCCAATGTCAGATGTGATGATGTTAATATGCCTTTATCAGATCCTGGGCCTTTTTATGCGAAGTTTTACTGAAATTAATTATGAATGTATGTATTACATTAGGTTTGCATTAGTTTTGCAATGCTTAAGAGTACTTAAGAGTTACGTGTCACTAAAAGCTCTGTGCTATAACCACTGGGCCACCGCAGTTCTAATAAAAGCGCCGAAAAACAATATGTAAAAAAATAATTTACTTTCGTAACTACCCTTTATATTTACAATTCGGGATGCGATATTTCCTTCGGGGAATACACAAACATTTGAAGAAATGAAGCATCTCATATGCTTTCGATATTACATCCAAAATATATTCTGTAATAACATACATTTTTATCGAAGCTGTTCTTCTTTAGATAAAAAATCTGAAACTATTTAGTTGATATGGAAATAATTTTTACATTAAATAAATTTAAATCGTACCTATTTTTACAAGTATATTATAAAATTAATTATATTTTTTTCTGCTAAAGGTAAAAAATATGGATCTTTAAAATTAATAACAAAAAAGACAAACCCTATAAAAATCGGTTAATAATATAATGAATACCTCTTTGCTCTGAAGAGGCAGGACTTACGGAGTAAAAATTGATATATTTTCTTATTTTTATCCAATTTACTACAATAATAAGTGCTTATTTGTGCTATGTAATGATATTTTTAATTTTTGTATTAACAAATTTCACGTTTATTGTCTAGTATCAATTTCCTAAATCCATATTAATACAGTGTGATTATAGGTAAAAACAAATTGGTCTCCATTTTCGAAAAGGATCGGAAAACAACTTTTTACAGAAGTGGTGTCAGTAGAGCGGGCGTTGGAATAGCAAAGCTTATATTTTTACATCACAAGAGCGCATGAAACGAATTCGAATTCGTTTCAGCTATTCAGTTTTTCCTCTAAAAATACAGAGTCCTTTGGCATGCGCACTTTTGCATTAATTTAAATTTTGATTATAACTGGTGGCATTTTGCAGCGTTTTCTTACGAAGAAATACAAAATACAAGACCTTTTATTTCATACCTTTATATAAATCCAACATTCCGCTTTAATTACCACTGCAGCAAATTCGCAATAAAATTTTGACGTCACAATTGTCAAAATAAGAGTTATCTTGAGAAGTTCGCCTTTTCAAAGCGAGGAAACTAAGTATGCAAATTTATAACTCGCAATTTCACAGCAGTTCTATAATGCATTTATCACAAAAGAGACGCAGTGAACAAGTTTTGGTTAATTAATTGCCAAGATTGTTTATTAAGTTGCGATGTAAGCAGCGAATGGATCCAGTCCTCTTAAAACTTATTTTAGCTATAGTTTAAGTAAGTCAATACGAGCTCTCAAATTGAAATTAGTGACTGGGGTGTCTTAGAAGACTAATACATACTAATAAAAGCTCTAAATGTCCGAATGGAAATGAATGGATCTAATTAATTAATTAAAATACTTTATTGTGGTACAACACAATGTACATTACATATTGATTCACATACAATACAAATATATATTGCAAACATAATCGGCGGTTTTATCGCTTCAGAGCATTTTCTTCCAGACAGCCGATTATACAGATAGCATTGTTAAAGTAATAACAGTAAATTCGAAATTTAAAAACCCCTGATACTCTACTCGGGTATGTTCATTGAATTCAGTAATTTAATCCCCTACGTCATTAACCTTTTCATTTGATATCCCACTCGTATATATTCGCTTCCTATCGTTTATTTGTGTTCCCCACTTTCACCCTCCACAACTTTTAAACGGTTAAACCGACTTTCATCAAAAATGTCTAAGAACATCCTTCGGGAGCTATGATGCTCCAGACAGACAGACAGACAGATACACACGTCAAACTTATAAGACCCCTCTTTTTGCGTCGGGGGTTAAAAATAAATAAAGTGGCGCTAGCTAAAGTACAAACTTAGATAAAATAAACTCAGTAACTTAACTACAGTTAAGAATAGACATTGTCTATGGTATGAACTAATTTATTCATATCTCATTGTATCTAATTTATCATTACATAAAAAATAATGATAATAGAATACTATAATGCGGGCAAGACTTGCTTTTTTACGATATTGTGATAACAAATAAAATTCAATAACTAGATTTATAAATATATTTGAATGTGATTCCTTGAAAGGATTATGTATGTTGAATTATTTCAAATGATGTAAGTAACTCAATAAGAGTGATAAATAATTATGCTTTTATTTTCTAAATGTGTATTTTTTGTCTCTTTAAACTAAATATACTTTGGATCGTTTTATACGCGTACGTAACGCGGACAAAGTCGCCGGTGATCGATAGCTATAAATAGTACCGTGACAGCAAGCAGCAAGCCTACGTCCACATATCCTCATCAATCAAACATAAGCCACTCCAGTGATCTAATGAATGTTTACGCAAAAAGCAATTAATGACCATTTTCCCGACTGATTCGCTGTTGTACTCGAAACTCAATCAGCGAATTAAAATTCACTTATTGGGGAAACTTTTAGACTGTATTTACATAAGGTGAAGATAATCAGAGGCCTTAGAAAACTTACTTTATTCTAGACAACCTGTTTCACTGCTTATTGCTTAGACTAATTGATTTAAAACTGATTAATGACCGTTTGAGAACTTTCTTGCTAATAATATTTAAAAACATTTTACAGCATTTAATGGTATGAAGCAGCTGTCGGTACCTTCAATAGCTCTTTTCGTATCTGAAGTCTCAGTATCTTGTGTTTCGTTTTATGTTTTAAGAAGTCAACAAAAAAAAATAGATAAGATTTTATACTCATATTATCAGCGATATACTTTACCATAGAAAAAACTACGATTACGATAAAGAATAAACAACATAAGCTTTCACAAAAAATATATATGGATTTATGGTTTTTAAGGTTTTAATACAAAGGCTAGGTACTAGGTAGTAGTAGGCTATACTATAATAATAATAATGAACCTTGGCAACCATCAGATAATTTCTCATATATTATTCCGCTATAAATTATTAAGATTATTAAGAGAAACTACATCATTTAAATCATAATAACACATGAAAATATCAAAGATTTGTAAGAAAAACGACAAAAATGCATATGCATATACATAAAATAGCATGCACAATCTACGGAACGCCAAGAAACAATTTTTTTCTTGACAAATTCCAGAACGCCATTGATTCCAGGCCAACATTTTTAACGTAAATAATTACATTCCAATTACACAAGTCCGGTAGTACCACTGACCTAAAGAACTATCTTTCCATTACTTACTGGCCAACCATCTACAAGCTACTTACATCTATATTGAGATCTATAATAACTGCTCATGTTGAATATATATATAAAGAGATAGATAGATTTTTTTAATTTAATTTTTTTATTAAGAGAGAATTTTACATATAAAATATAGTCAGTGCAACATAAACCACAGTCGGATAAGATAGAAAGAAATATAGATAAAGATAGAGATTATCAGAGAAAGAGTATATTACGTGACTATAAAGGTTGTATTTGCGTCTATAGGCTCTCGTAAGTGCTTACCATTAGGGGAATAGTATGCCTGTTTACAAACATAGTTTAATAAAAGGAAAAAATCATAAATACTGCAGAGATAATAATTGCTCTACGAAATCATTATCGGGCCTCGATTTCATTTGCGACTTACAGACAGACGCTACTGTTATTTGTACATAAGTTTGGTATTAATTAATTTGTATTTCGCAATTACATATTTTATTGCGGCGGTTTTCCTGTTTTTCCGAAATACGGCAATACCGAAGAGTTCCAGCAAAACAGGATAAAACTTGCACAAAAGAAATAACTACTAATTAGGCCGATTACAAATGGTATTAATTAAACATTATTGTTGTTTAATTATAATGAAATAATTAGCCGCGTTTTACACTAAAACATGACCGATATCTTTTTTCTCTTAATTAACCAATTTAGCCCCGCTTTCCTGTTTGCTTGTTATTTGATTATTGTATCACCAACTGTAATAAAGTTATTGCGTTAATTAAGCTTTTTGAGGACTCTATAGCTGAATGGTAGAGTGCTCTGAATTTAATTAGGCACTCGGTTCAATCTTCAGACTAACGTCGTGCATACACGCACATACACACACAGAGAGAGAGAGAGAGAGGAAAAGAGAGAGAGACACGCACACACACACACATAGACAGCCACGCACGCACGCACGAGCTCACACACACTTAAAAACCAGACACTGCAACAAACACACTGCACGCATAAACTAAAGTTTGTATATAAAGGATTTATAACTAAGTAGAGAAACGAATTGTCAATGTTAGGGAAGGTACTGACCCCTATGATACGGGCTTTAGGGGTTAGAATTTCAAAGGACTGTGTACTTATTAAAAATAATATACTTAATATTTCTTATTTAAAAACATTAAAAACCGCCACACGTTTCAAAATCACTGCTGGGGTAAGTGTAATGTCGGAGCCAAACATGGCTCAAAGTGTTTGTATATTTTTGTCCTTGAAGACTACAAAGTACTACAAATCTTTGTGCAGCAACACAAAGTCCCCGGCCACTCTACATGATCATTGAAATGATCATTCAAATAAAACTATGTCTGGCTCCGGTATAATAGAACCCTTTATTTATCCGTGCTACATTTAAAAAACCAACACCTCTAAAATATAAACACCACGCTTAAAATAAAAACCTCGTAATACGTTTAGCAACGTGTAACACTATTCGCTTAAACACACTGCAGATATAGGTATTAAAGACCACTTACATAATCATGTAGAATTAAAACACCGCCATACAATAAAAATTCCACGCTTATAATAAAAACCTCGCTATCCTCGTATTACAGGGATATAATAGAATACTTTATTTACTCATGTAGATTAAAAACACTGGTACAGATTTAAGTAAAACTTTCGCGCTTAAAATAAAAACCTCATAATACGTTTAGAAACGTGTAGCACTACTCGTTTAAACGCATAATGGAGGTATAATAGACCACTTTATTTACACGTGTGATATTTAAAATCCGCTACACGTCTAAAATTAAAACCCCAGAGATAAAATAAAAACCCCATAATACGTTTGAAACGTGTAACACTATTCGTTTAAGCGCATTGTGGGGTTATAATAGACCACTTTATTTAGAAGTGTAATATACCTTAAAAACCACCACACCTCTAAAATTAAAACCCCATAATACGTTTGAAATGCATAACACTATTCGTTTAAGCGCATTGTGGGGTTCTAATAGACCACTTCATTTACACGTGTAAATAAAAACTAAAAACTGTCTAAAATAAAAACCCCACGGATAAAGTAAGAACTCAGCAATTCGCTTAGCAACGTGTAACACTATTTGTTTAAACGCATTGTGGGGTTATAATAGACCACTTTATTTACGAGTGTGATATTTAAAAAACCGCCACATCTCTAAAGTAAAAACCCTACGCTTAAAATGATGCCTCAGTAATACGTTTAGCAACGTGTAACACTATTCGTTTAAACGCATTGTGGGGTTATAATAGACCACTTTATTTACGAGTGTGATATTTAAAAAACCGCCACATCTCTAAAAAAAAGACACTAATTACTAGTATTATTAAATTTTAAATCGAATAATGTATTTCCGGTCCGACGGAAGGAACGAATAGGTATCACTCAGTGACATTAATCGGGTGCCACTGGTTTACGTCCCTTCCAAAACACGGAGGAGGTCGTTTGTCAAATAAAAACCGGTGTTAGAATGGGTCTCCCATCTAGCATCCGGTCGCAGCCAGACCTACTTAACCTAGCGATCGACTCAAATGCCATTATTGATAAGGCCACGACTAATTATTTGTGATTCTAGATAGATTATTATATAAAGTAATTTTTTTTAATAATCATAGAATCAGACATTATTTTGCAATAAAGTGGATAAAAGCCCGTCAAGACACGCTTATATAGACGGGTTGCGTATTTGATACGCGATAAGGCATTTGTTAAAGAACTTCAAAGCTATTATTCGATTTCGCTAAAAAAACTTTTGCTAATGAGTTTTAGTATGTATAGGACATACTAAAAACTCATTAGGAAAACGGATGGATAATTTCTAGTCTACATCGAATAGTTAGGAAATCTTTAGAGGAGGGCACCTTGCGGACCGACGAATTGACGAGCGAAACTATACGAATTCGATGTGAGACTGCGGAGCCATAAAAATGGAAATTATTATATGCATGCATTCTTCAAGTATTCTTCTTCCTATTTATCATGGAAACTAGCAGAGTAAATTGTGTAGTGGCGTAAGTCCTTTATAAACTTTTGAAATGTATTTCTAAACAATACATAAAACAATGTTAAAGAAAATACGCGATCCTATTTTTTTAATTATTTAATAAACAATTGAAAAAGAGTGTTTGTTATTTACATATATATCAAAAACTATTTCAGATATTTCAAATCTAAAAAAAGATTAAAAAAACAGGAGGAAATTTCCTAACGGAACGTCCAATATTTTGAAAGTATGTCTTCATTATATATTGTTATAATTTAACGTTGAAATAAACCTGCTCGCCGCAATCCCGGTAGGGGTATGGTGGCTAAAACGACAATATTATATATTATTTTTTTAACCTATTACATATTGGTTTAAAAATTTGAAAAAAAAAATATTGAATTGTTAACATATATTTATTTACGTTGAAAGGAAAATCTAAAAGTGTATTTTTCAGTGAGCTACAAAAACTAAATTTTACAGCATCCGTGCTGTCTCTGACGATAAAGACTTTATTAAAACTAACGAAAAGTGAAAAATCGCAGTGATGGCGTTACTTAAGAAATTGTAACAACCAAACTATATAAGTTTTAATAACTTTTATTGCGGTATCTTATTGAGTAGGTATATAAAAAAACCTCCACAGAGCAAAAAAAAATTGGGCCAATTATTTGAAAACATTTTACGTATTACATATACATATGTATGTATAAAAATTATTAACAGCCGGCCGGCTCCCTAAATCTTTTCTTTGAGGATATTTACTAACCATAAACTACCGCCTTGCTAAAATCATCATTGTACGTTCCACAGTTTCCGATATTTCATGTTAGCTGAATTTTCGCTTTTTTATATACCATCGATTATAACATAGCCTAAATATGATTTTTCTATTATACATATGTATTTATAATATTGTACGTTATAACATATTTTATGATCGTGGATTTGAATGTCTATATAACATAAAAGGTATTGCTTGACCTCTACAAGTGCCGTACTCAAAGGTTACGTTGCATTAATTCCTTTATAAAAATAAATACAATAAACGGATGAATGTACGTGTATTTATTAACATTTAACGGTAAAGTCTATATTATAAAAGATGCGCACAACTCTTGCGGATAACGTCTGTGATGTATTTATGAATCAGTCAAAACAATATCGATATGCGTACATAGAATAATCATACAGATCCACCATATCACATTCATCGTGTCGTTTTTAGATGTCTTGTTGATAAATTGTTGGCAGCCCCGAATTTGAAAGAAAGAAGAAGATTTGGATGGGGGATTGTTTTATTTTATATTGGAGTAGCGACTCGCCGCAGCTTCGCTCGTGTGCGTGTACTATACTTACAGATCTGACACTGAATGAGTTTTTAATTTTTTTTTAAATATATACAGGACTATATAACACACGGACGTCTGTTCCTAAGGTAGAGAACTGAATGCCTGTGTTATAGGTAACAGCCGCCTATTATACGCAATTTTTTTTTTAGAAATATATAAATACATACATATGGATAATACACCCAGACTCGAGATGGGAATCGAACCCACGACCCCTAAAATTTCGATTAAACAACATTATAAATAATTAAGATACTAATTTGTTTTGTACTTTTTGTTAATTGTTTTTTTTTAATGAAAATAAAATTGTAAATTAAAAGAAATATTTTTATTCCATTTTATTCAACCCCGACGAAAAAAAGATGAAGGGTATTTTTATGTTTCACGTGTCTGCATATCTGATTGATTTCTAAACGAATAAAACAATAAAAATGTTTAGGACTGAAAAGGTTAAAGAATACTAAAGTTATTTTTAACGCAGCAGACGTAGAATAATAACCAAAATAGTCCGAAAAAATTATACTAATTAAATAAAATATTATATTTCTTGAGAAAAAATCCATTAGCTAAATTGTAGAGGTATTCATTTTCCATTTAATAATTCCATAGGCTAAAGGTTCGTGCCAATTGTTAGTTATTATATTATATTATTTCCTTTCTTCCAATCTTTTCGTACCTTTTTTTCTCTTTTGTAGTTCCAGATTTACTTTACAAACATGAGTGGGGGATTGGCAAAATTTTAGACAAGATCCGGATCGGGCTTTCTGTTTGGGGCAGCTTCCATTACATAACCCTAAAAAAGGGCATACTCATTTCTTGAAAGCCAGCAATATACAGTTGTTCTTGGGCTTCCGTAATCAAACAGATGAAACGCCTGACAGTTTGCAACGAGCAAATATAAGGCAATAAGCACGCGTTTATGCAATAGGATAATTAGGAGATAAACTGTTAAAGGTGGCTTGTTAATAATAGTACATTATTGTACCAACCGCAAATGGAGTCATTAATGCGTGAGTACACTACTTACTCGCTCTATCAAGGTGCCTAATCTACTTTTCTTTGAACTACATCTCCGTCTTCTTCCATTTATTAAAGTTTTCTTGCTAAATATATAGTATCAGAGTTTTTGTTTTTTTTTTTCGAATTTATTATTTCCATCTTTATTTTCAGACAGTATGTTTAAGATCCAATGAATACATTGCAACAAAATATCTTTTTCTTCCAACTGCGCAGTAATGTTATCATTCATAGTGACAAATGAAAGTCAAAGATTGTTTTCTTCCAATGTATTCATTGTATCAAAAAGATACTGGCTGAAAATAAGATGGGATGTAGGTATGTAGCCGATCATAAAGGACACCTTTTCTGCTTAGAATCAAAACAGTGCATTAAAGTTGTATGAAATTTCATTACTGCACTGTTTTTTTTTCATATAAATTTACTACAGAGGTTTAATATCTCTCATTAAGTTTCATATAAAATGTTTTGATTGGATCAAAAAGATACTGCCTGAAAATAAAAATCTGCAGAATGAAAACCGAAACAAAAGAAGACGCGCATTCTATACCGTTGTAAAACTTTGATAGTATGAATAGTTTCAAAAATGGAAATGGACAGCCATGTGGTTGAAAGAAAAGTACATTAGGCACCTTGCAGAAGTAATTAATACACTTATGTTAATATAGTTGCGTTATGTGCAATAATATACTATTTCTAATAGATCACTTGGTATATTTTTGATATTTACATACTGTCTATTCTATGCAAAGTAATTAAATTTTTGTTGGTTATAACAAATCTTTGCAAAGCAACTTCAGATTTTTTATGAGTAAATAACTACTTCATATAAAAGTGAAGAGAATTTAAGTGGCTGTTTGGGATATATCAGCTAAATTTTTCAAAAATCTACTAAGGAACTTTGGCTGGTTAAGAACTATTATAAGTTTTTACAAATAAAATCATATCCGCCTTCATTTTATTATTTAGTATGAGCATAATTTATATGACTATTGAGACAAATAAATTTGACCTTTTTACTAGTACATAATTATGATAATATAATAAAAATTCTAAACATTAAAATCGTATTCAACCATTAAACACCCACGTATACTTTCCAGCATGACATATGACGACACAGAAACATATTATATCTGATATTTTTAAACTAACCAAATGTCATAGGACACAGGTCGTTCAAAAAAAACAAGATCAGGTTTTCTTTAGGTAATCTAATAAGTATTTATATGATAGCAGCTAATACCCGCGACTTTTTTATGTATGTGTTTTAGTCACCAAATATACGGCGTGACTGATAATAACTGAACATCAAAAGTCAAAAAGTAGTTTTTTTTTCTAATTTCCCACTGTTTTACGTGCTTTCCGAAACACAGAGGAGGTCGGATATCAAATATAAATCAGTGTTAGAGTGGGTCACCCATTCATTACCCGACCGGGTAATGAATGCGACATTCCTCAAGTTATGGCATCATTAAGATCGGCATTTGTCATATGAACGTCCCTCACTCCTCCGTCAAGACTTAGTCCATACGAACCTTGTCTATGTACGCTTTACTTTATCTATTTACTAGCTTTATGCCGCGTTGATTCAATGATCTTGACCATTTTTAAGCTTTTTTTTCTTCATTAGGAATATTAAAAAGAAAATAAATATTTTAGTTCGACTGTTATAAAATTTATTTATTTTATTTATTTATACGCTTTATTGTACACCACAAAAGAAATTAACAGATAAGAAAATAACATACAGCAAGAAAAGAAGTACAAAAGGCGGTGTTATCGCTGAAGAGCGATTTCTTCCTCACACAATAGAGAAACAGCTTGGTAGTTCGCCTAACTGACAACCGACACGGAAAACTACACTACTAGAAGGTATTTCTGGCCTTTCTGGAATAAGTATGTTTTTTCTTGAAGGTCTCTAAGTGGTATCGGTTCGAAAATAACGGTTGCTTAGTTGTGACCTTTAGGACAAGATATATGAAGTGGTAAAAAAGTAGGTGGTGCGTTAGAACACACGAAATTATATAAAAAAATAACAAATATTTAATGCACATTTAAAATTTTACGTTCATAAATCTATAGTTTTATTATATTATGTTACAACTATAGTTATAATAAAACATTATGGACTAAAAGGGACTATTCAAAAATATTAGACATACAGTTCAATTTAGATGCAATTCCTATTAGTAGCGCAAATTCATTATAAAAACGCGACCCAGTTCAACATATGGATGTAAAAGAAATCTATCTACAAAATATAAAAAAGAACCTGATAGGTAGTTTGTTATTCGATCCGGTATATAATTTGTTTCGCACGAGCTTATAGACAAAAAGTCAGTATTAGTACTAGTAAAAAATTACATTATTAATAAATAATTAACCAATCTACGATTTGTATAAAGCTAAGCACTTCGAATTCTCAGGTGTTGTAAGTATCACATATCTATGCGCTATGGTGATGCTGACAGTTGTTTTTTTTTTTTGTAAATAACACTACTAGGAATAATACTATATAAACTAAATTATATACAAATTAATGAATATTCAGTAATAAATGAATAAATGTGCTAATAACCGCTTATCTATATACATATTTAGACGTGAAGCGAATTTTCGGCACTAAACGTGCCGAAAATTTAGTTTATTTAGAATAGTTCGTGCGCATGGTAATATTTTTATAAAATATGCATCATTAATGCATTTAACTATAAAACCTCACGCACACCAATGACATACGATTTATACACACATGTCTACATTTTACTATAAAATTATGTCCAAGCGTAGTCACGACGACGCTAAAAATATTAACAGAAAAATATGACAAAATTTCAATCAATAACACAAATACAATCAATACACAAAAATAAAAACAGCTCACGTCTCGGCAACTCAGTCCTACAACTCTTAAATATTCCGACCTGAAAATTAAGGTTCTCACGGGAAAATCGGAAAACTTTGATGTTTATTCAACTAAACAATTAGTTCAGTGTTACAAGTATCCGTTATTATAATGAGCATGTTCGGTTTATTCGAGCTAATTTACCGATCATTTGCCGTTCTCACCGGTTAACGTATACATTAAAGCACTGATAAATCGTAAACACCTGTCAGCTAAACGTAATTGCAACTATTAAGTTGAATTCCGATTAAACGATTAGCGGCCCTCATTGCTATGGATGAGATTGCACAAGCCCCATAAAGCTTCAGACATTTTTATTGACGACTAACTGTAACCTGCGACTTCGTCCGCATTGAATTCCTTGACTTAGATACATTTTTTAATGCGGAACCCCAATTATTTTGCTATGTCTTCTAAAGTAGCCTAAGTTATTACGGTAATTATGTAGTTTGAGTACTTTTGCCAAAAATGCATATTTTTGTTTTTTCTTCTTCTTAAAGTTGTCGTTTCCACTGTAGTGAATGGTATTCCGTTGGGGGAAGCTGACTTTTTTTTTACGAGTTATGAGTGCTAAAATTGTGCATTTTGGAGCTTACGACGATAATGATAGCATTATGCACATACATATACGCTGCGCGATCGCTGTATTAAGGAACAAAATTACCGCGAAGCGGCCAGGACGATCGCTGTGCGATCGTCTGTCCGCTTCTAACCTATCCGCAACAGAGTTACGTTTCGCGCAGAATGTCAGCCTCCCCCGACGGAATACCACTAATTAGTGTGCAAATAACACCGATTTCTGTGATTGGTGTGTCGATAACTCTTTTATCACCATATTTCTTCCACAGCCCCCTGAAAAATTACAAGACGATTTGTTTATTTCACACGATAATGTCCAGTTATCTAAATATAATAGACAAACAAATCTGGCAGACGTTGTCTTGCCTGTATTTTAGAAACCAAACTCCTTAATGTCTTTCCTATAAAACATGACACTGGCCGAATGTTTTATACAATAATAATTTTATATGGCACATCAGTCGAAGGGTCTAGTATGAAGGTCATCTATTTGAATAATCGAACAAATCTGCATTTATTTTGTTGTGTTTGTGATGTTAAAAGTATTATCATATAATCATATTGGCAAGACAAAAAGAGTATTAATTTGTCTGCTATTTTTGTTTTGCTAAATATGATTACAGGGTATTCTGAAGATTATCAATCAATTAATTCAAAGATGCTTTATTCAAGTAGTCTTTTACAGGTTTTTTTTTTGAGTTATCAAATATATTAAAAGCTACTGAACGCGACAAATTAGCGAGAAACTCGTTAGCCGCTGTCTTAAAAATAATTCATAAAAAAGGAGGTCAATAAATACAATTAGATTACATATTAACTATAAAGTAAAAAGCTGTATTCGCAAACAGGTTTTAGACAGTGTATACAGGCAAAACCTATTATAACAAGATTGTTTTTAACGACAGATTAGTTATTTTCAGCAAAATAATAACTACAAACTATTGTGTACATATATACATATATTTCGTGTTGATTAAGCTACGTACTTACCCTCACCCCATCCAAGCAACATCCCTACTGAAAAATTCCCATAGAATCTGATTAAATGGAACCAAACCTGCATAAAAAACACACATACATACAAACCAATTAAATAATATAATATAAAAAAGCTTTGTGGCTTTTGTCCCATTTAACTTGGGTTCTTTGGGAATTTTTCAACAGGGTAGAGAATTTGACTTTCATGTTTTGTGACATATTTAATGAGATAGTTGAAAGCGTAAGCAAAAGATTGATTTAAATTGTGGTTTTCTTCTTATTATTGGTTATTTATTTTGTTATTTTGATTTTTGGGGTTTTGTTAAATGAAAAATGACTGATTACTTGAAATCTAGAAAACTTGTTTAAAACTAGTATATTATTAACTATTCCTACAGTACATACATATTTTAAAAAATGCCTTAGAGGGGTAGCTTTAGAAGGGTTCAATATCTGATACACATATAAAAAGTTGTTGTCCAATTTTGTTTAAAATAATATTCCTAATGAGTTTTTAGCATGTTCTATCAACACGGAAAATTTTAAGTCTCCATGTCTAATAGTTAGGAAATGCTAAGGGGGGGGAACATCTGACGGGCAGACAGATGGGCAGACAGCGAAATTATAAGTAAAATGAAAAACATGACATAAGTATTATACAAATTCTTGTATAATACTTATAATAAGTATTGCCCATAACAACAGAATATAGAAGTTACATGATCCCTTCAATGTAGTTATATCAAGTTTTGACTTGAATAAATCATGTGTAGTCATAAACATAATTCCACTTATCTTAAGATAAGATTAAGACAAAACAAATTATTTGATTGACAACTTTAAGAAATGTACATGATATCTCAGATGGAACATATTTTCATTTTGAACAGTGTTTTATAAAAATACTAAACACTAAATTTGAATCATTTAAGAATTGTCAAATTATATCAAAATAGTATTGCAATATATAAATAAACTGTCTGTGTGTAACATGTTTTATTTTTTTCGATTTGCACATACCTACAACAAAAATGCAAGTTAAAAAAAAATTGTGTTTGTTCCAGGTATACTATTTAAAAGCTGGACCGATTTTGTTGGAGCTTTTACTGGCAGTTAACTGATAATGCAAGGAGTACACAAGCTACTTCAGTTTAAAAAAAATAATTAGTTCTGTATAAAAAAATAAACACCCTCAAGATTAACAAAGTCACACAATTCACAAGGGCGATTTTGATCCTAAAAATAAAATATGACTATTTTTAATAACAAAATGATACTGCTTAATTTTCAACTTAAATATTAAAATAAATATTAAGGCCACTCTTTAAGTCGAGCCCTTAGTGGTTTCAACTTTGTGATTCTGTGTACTCTTTATCTTAAATAATAATGGAATATTTATCCTCATAATTCATTTCCAATATGGAAAACAATTTAAAACCTTTGTGGTAACCAATACTAACTTTTATTAAGTATAGTTATAATTAGTGACAGATTTGAATTTCGGGAAGGACACAGACTACTTTTTGTCGTGAAAATTAAATTTGAAAACGGTGAAACAGGCCACTTCACTGCCAGTGTTCCCTCCCCTGCCTAGCCAAATCCGGTATGATAAATAAATCTATGTATATGTATGCATAAGAATACTATAAAAATTACATGGTAATCGGTACATATTAGTTGACAGTAGGTTTAATTTTTATCTGCAGAAATATTAAATTGTTTGGCAATAAAAGATACTTGGGAACATTATAAATACATTTTTCTAAATTTGTCGCCATGCATATTGTTTTGTAATTACTAGATATACTTACTTACTTACTGGAGCGGCTCAGCAACCCAAATGAGTTTTGGCCTCCGATTAGATTTCGCGCCACTTGTGTCGGTCTTGCACTGTCTCTTGCCAGTTTGCAGCTTGAAGATCTCGCAAGTGCGATTCGACGCCATCTCGCCAGCAATATCTGGGAGGTCCAACTGGTCTAATTACTAGATATAATTATTTATACTTTGGGTGGCCCGTTGGCGCAGTGGGCAGTGTCCCTGCCTTCTGCTCCGGGGGTCGTGGGTTCGATTCCCACCTCGAGTATGGGTGTATTATCCATATGTACGTATTTATATATTTCTAAAAAACAAATATTTGTGTATAACAGGCGTCTGTTACCTATAATACAGGCATTAAGTTGTCTACCTTAGGAACAGGCGTCCGTGTGTCATATAGTCCTCTATATGTTTATTATTTATTTGTATTTATAATATGAAACATGTTTAAGCAATTTTTATCTAATAGTAAGATTTTGTCTCTAATAAAAAAAGCTGATGTTGGCTTATATTTTGTTATAAGTATGATATGAATTTACTAGATATATGTATACTAACATATGTTATGTCTCGATTGTGAGGTTAGATTAAGGCAAGCAAACTGTGAAATGTATTTATATTTAAAAAAAACTTAATCATATTATATTTATAATATATAGTGTTTGCAGTAATTCTGTTGTACATAGATTTCTACGTATAGCCGACCAAGAAATAGGTTTGCTACGCTAAGGTCGAATGTCGTTTGCACGCTAATTAGTTATAAGACTCATTTTTGCTTGTTGTGCGCTATGTTAATTTCTAAAAATAACCCTTATCAAAATTTTCTTTAACTAGGAGCTATCATCCAAAATGGTAAAGCACTTTCTTGGTCGACTATACAACAGAATTATTGCTCCTTTACAAATTTTATTTCATTTATTTAGTGTTCATTTGTTTACGTCAATCGAATATCAGTTTATCATTAATTATGCCAATTGTCTACAATTAATTGATAATTTAATCCCTGTTACAGATGACAGTCTGATGACTGATGATAATTAATTATTACTTTGTACATATTTCAAGACAGATTATTGCTATTTTCATACGATTTAAGTGGATGATTCAGTTATTTTGAGATTTAAGTAAGTGGGTTTATGGTTTATGTAATTAGAAACATAATTTTGTCTACCTATCAGAGGGTGTGTTGCAACGTGAACGTTGATGATTGTGTTAAGACGAAATGTTGCGCCTGTTGAGGTTGTGGCGGATATATGTAAATATATAGATAAAAAACATATTTTGTACATATATCAGATGTTCATTATTGTTTTAAGACCGAGTGTTTGTTACATATAAATACTATACGAGTAATATATAAAGAACTTCACGAATAATCTCTGGAGAGTCTATCTCCTGAGGGCCCAACACGAACATTTTCGATAGTTTTACTTTCTTTTATATTCGAAACTGATTATCAAATGAAACATTAATGCTATCGTTTTAAACTACTTAGTTGCTAAATATGTGGCAAATGAATTCAGAACTCGCACGTATCGAATCTTCGACGTTACTTCCATGTAAGTGGTGTAAAATGTAAGTACCGACCTTCATTTGACATTTCCTTTCGAAAGTAAGTAAAGTTATCGAGAATGTTTGTGCTAGGAACTCTGATGCTGCTTCGGAATCAAAGCGAAATGTGTGCTGAGGCACATCTGAAAGTCAGTGTAGTGCTTTGTTTTGGCACTGGTGGAACTTTAGGGTTGCAGCAATGCATTGATTTTTTCCATTACATTATCCTATAATATTATACCCATTCCCGTTTTATATGGGAAAATGTTTTTACTTCTATTTTTTTTTTTCCAATTTTCGAATGTTATTAATAGTTATTCTGCTATTCGAGACGGAGACAAATGCAACAAATAAAAAAATCATTAAAAGTGACTTAAATTCGGTTCTCGAGGTCATCTGTTCAAGGTGAGTTTCCAGAAACTATATAAATAAACATATCACAAATCATAATCTCTTAATAAATTAAAATTCTTATAATATATGACGATAAAATAAAAAATGTATAAAAAATACGCTTCAGCCCACAGCGGGGCAAGGACAATAAATCAATGTTATTTATACAAATTTAAAAAAAAAAACTTAATATATCATAAATCTTTATACGTCATAAACTATTTTAAATTCGCCACAAAGATGGCGACACGGACAATTAGTCGTTCAAAATTCTCACACGATAATAAGCTGTCAAAAGCATATTTTAAATATGATCAGCTGCAACGAAACCGTAAGTAATCGGCAAAACAAATATTGTGTCAGGTGTTTTTTTGCTTAATTTTTCAATGCGATTGATTTCTTTGTATTTTACTAGAATTATAGTAGAGGTAAGGCATAGGGAGATATTATTTGTAAAAGTATTTATAATGTTATTTAGGTAATCTTCCAATATTTAAAAGCGAAAGACCAGCTAATACGCAATCGTGAAAACCGCGAGACGTACAAAGATGAAATTTGGCAAGGAGGTGGTTTATATTTAGTAGGCATCCGCCAAGAACGAATTTATCGATAGAGCCACATTAAGGAAGCGTAAAAGTTCTCGCAAGTTTAAGCAGACGAAATCGCGGGAAACAACTGGTGTTATATAATACTAAAGCAAAAGCATGTATCGTACAATACACATGTAGAATAGATGGTAGGAAAAAATATTTAAATGACTGATAGTGATGAAACTTTTCTACAATTTAGTATGAATATGGCTTCGCTAATAAATGTTATATCATATTCATCTGTGTAATGTGTGTACGTGTGAGTGCGTACGCGTGTGTGTACGTGTGTGTGAAAAGACATCAATGCAGTAACTAATCTATATCCATACAGGAAGGTGTCATAGGAAATAACTACTGCCTATATATAAAAAACTTTACGCAGTAAAACAACAACAAGATTTGAAAACATTTTCGCTTTACACAATTAACGTTCCGTGATTGTGAAACTTCACTCTCCGTTAAAACGACATTAATAAAGTTTAGAAGTACAATAATTTATTCTAAGAAAATAAAGGTGCCTGTTCTCTTAGGGTCTCCCCTCCATTTGTTTCCGCCTTTTAGACGAATGCCCGTAATCATACAAACGTAACTTTTCTCGAAAACCTTTATGTAACCGACTACTGGTGGTTTGTAAGAAATATTATACCGCTATATCTCAAAAACAAGGGCGGACTAAAATACTTAAGGTATTCGGTTCGAATCTCTTTATGCTATTTCCATTCGGTTTAAGGCTTAATTAGAAAGGTCAAATGCCAGACTATTCTGAAATTTATCTTGGAGTTCTAAACAATATATACTCCTAATAATATATGCAGGAAACTGAAGAAACTGATAGAAATAATGTGTAAGATATAAAAGTAAAATATTAAATAAAAGTACATACCTACAATCAGTAGTTAAGGTCAATAATTATTTAAAATTAGAATAAGTTGTAGGTAATATTAATTCAAAACTACCTCTGTTCTAAATTGCCCCCCTTCAACTACAAAGTTTTTTTTTAATATAATTAATAAATGAATAAGTCTTTATTAAAATATGTTTACAAACAAGTTATAGGTATTTAATTTTAATATCAATTTAAAAAAGCTGTGGACCGTAGCAGCTTTCACCACCTGAGCAATAAACTTCAGTTTGAGGAAGGCACCTGATCATGATGATTTAATATCTCAGAAGTTTTGCATAAAAATATAGGAATATATGTAGACTGATCTATGAGGTTTCTTCCTTTGCAACGCGATGAACCTGGCTAACGAACGGTGAATACAGGGAATGCTATAAATTTGACTCCTAGTTAGGTTAAAAATTTATCTATGCTAAGAATGACCAGCCATCTTCCACTCAATGCTGTTATTTCATATTGACTACAATTCTTAGATATCTTTTTACTATTATCCTGTAACTACTCAAATTATTTTAATTTGCAACACAATCCAGTCTAGACAAACAGCATCGAGTTACTGTAGAATATAGCTTATGGATAGAATTAAATAAAGTTTTACTTTAATGCTAAGTTAAATAAAGCCAACATAGCTTTACCTTTTTGATTAATATCATCAAATGATTAAACTTTTTGTACATTTGCAACACAATTCAGTCTAGACAAACAGCATCAAGTTACTGTACAATATAACTTATATGTCAAAAGATTTGTGACGTCTCATGTAAGAAATGTGAAACTGCTGTATTCCTTTAATTATATACAATCATAGGACGGAGTAGGTAAATTGATTTAAGGTCGTTTACCTCAAACGTAGAGGATAATATGGATATGCCTCCAAATAAACTTCATATTTATTGTGATATTTGTACCGGAATTTTGAAATTAGCATGAATCTGTGCTTAAGGTGAAAAACATAAAATATTAATAATATCAATCTACGCTGCCTAGTGCCCTAGCTAATGGTGAAAGAAATCGGTATTTTATTTTGTACAGAAACACCTTGGAATAGTCACACTGTATTTTGTCCCTTTCTGTTGAATTAGAAATGACGCTTTTCAGTATGAGACAAAACTTAGACAGGGCCCTTTGTTACTTTATCTCACCTTCATCTATGTTAACAACCCATCGATTGCACATTATGGATAAAATGGCATGTCCATATTATAATATCTTGAAGGAAGTACATAAAATCAATCTATCTACTCCGACCGCTGTATATAATACATGCATAAACTTGCAAAGTGTATGACGTCACATCAAGGGGGTTACCAAAATTTGACAACCCGTGGACAAGTACTATTCGAAAACGCAAAATTCGTCTGACGCAATTTATGCATGACCCCGTAGAATATATCTGTTATGAAGGATTTTATGTTTACTATGATATAGTAAAAATAAAATTATTAAACAAGTCACCTGAGTCGCTCCATCTTGGTTTTACTCTACGCACAACTGTAGGATTAGATCTATTTGGGTGCATTATTAATTCAAAATCATTGTGTACAATTCAATTACTTTCATCGTCCTCACCAATAGTATGACTATCACCAACATCATCGCCATCAACATCGGAACTACTATCTTCTCTGTCATCGTCTTGTCTGCTTTCATCATTCTTCGCAAGCTTAATCATAGACTGACCGATTACGTTTTAGGTCTAAAGCTAGATTATGATACAGACAGTTTCGTTTCCAATGTCCTCTGTTAGCCAATCTAAGAATTATTTCGATATCTCCATCCAACTCTGAGATACGGTTATTTTTATCTTTTTAACTAAAATAATTATTCAATTTTTAGTTAATGAAATATTATGAAGTAAAACTTCCTTAAACATGTTTCACTCGGAGAGTGAACTGGTGAATGCGTGAAGAGGAACGTTACGAAAAGTGTGATTGGACGATTCTTGAACAATTCTGTAATTAAATGTAACTATACTATATATATTTTTTTGTTTAATAAATAAAACATTCTATGTTTAAAGTAAATAAAATTGTAAACATATATTAAACTTAAATTATATATAAATATCAAGCTACAGAAGTTTTACTTCAGTCGTGTGGTCTAAAACACATTTGTTTTTATTTTTCTGTCATTGAATTATGTTTCGATATTTTTGCACTGTTTTTACGACATTCCACTTTGAATACTTTTAGCGTTGCTAACTGTTGAATGTGACTGCTACATTGTTTAACAGATAACTGGCGTTGCCTACATATTAATTAAAAACATTTATTTATTTATAGTTAAAAAGAAAAACAAATATCATTAAAGTAACATTTTAATATTATTAATCACTTCATTAACTATTATTAAAATACCTAATTTGTTACTATAATGCCCTTTATGTCTAATTACAAACGGAATAAGTCGTTTTTTGTGATATCCCAAAAATCAGCTTTTCTGAGTTAGGTCAGTTCGTGATTAAGCGTGCGATTATACACCACTATCATCATTATAACTATTGTGACACTCAAAAATTATCGTTAATGTTAATTATTTCTTCGATATCATCGCTGTCATGTCAAAATTATTGTTTATCATCACGAACAGCTTTATCATAATTAACACTGCTGTTGTTGGGGACCGGTGCCGTAACTGGGTTATATTGACGGGGCAATAAAACACCGACCTTTTCTTATCTTCACGGACTGTATTTACAAGCACAATAATACAATCTGGATCAGGTAGCGTCGTATGATAACGTGCCTTTGCCGCAGTTAGGCACGACCTTAACTACTAAAAGGAGGCCGACACTAGTGTACGCCGTAAACCAGTAAACAATCCGCGTTTACGTGAGCGAGATAGCGCTATCTTCGTCTATCTCGCTCACTATGTACACAAGTGCCAGCCCCGCTTATTTGGGTTGTGGACGTCCCCGATCAAACACGTCGCTATGTCGTTCTTCATGTATCATCTGTCCGCAACAGTATGTATAACATATATGTGTTCCAATTAAAAAGTATTAATAACAACTGTTCACGTTAAAAGAAATTTTGAAAATTAGTTCTTTTATTTTTCATTACTTGCTACCTGTGGTGTTCCTTGGGTTATTTTTGTATCAAACGTGAACAGATAAGGAACCCTCTTTAGGATTTCCAAAGTACAAGAAGTATAGACTTGAAATTTTCCATGTTGATATGACATGCTAACAACTCATTAGAAAAATTATCTTTAACGAAATCGGACGAAAATTTTTGAAGTTATTTACCAAATACCTTTTAATCGTGTATTAAATACGGAACCTTCCTATATAAGCGTGTCTTGATACGCTCTTAGCAGTTTATTTCAATAGTTTGATGTGTCCTAACTTTTATTAAATTACACCATACTAAAAGCCTCCTTCCTATAAATGACCATAAAATTTAAATGAGATTTAAGGGAACTAAAGTTCGTCACATTTTGCTGTGACATATTATTTGTAATATGTCATACTAGCAGACCCAGACAAAATAAAAACTAGTCTATGTCTCAATTTGGATCAAACTACACACATATTCAAACTTTCCTTAATATCGGTTAACTTGGTAAGGAATTCACTGGGAACATACATTGTGACACCTAAAACTCAAATTCCAATAAAACAATTTCAAGCCTCAGTGACGAAGAAGTTACTAAGAATGAATAATGGAAGTATCTCTTGGACGAAGACGGATTTCAGTGCTCAGACGAGGACCCCTAATCCCAAAAAAGCTTTCAACAATGGCAGGTAGCGTTCGCCAACAGCTAAACTAATTGAATATCCACGCCGACTTGCCGAGGTTATATTTTGTACTTTTAATATGCATAAAATGAACTTCAGTTGAAGGGGAACTATGACAGTCTGTCATCTGCGAATATTGGGCTTTTTAGCATATCTTCTAAGGATTAGCTCGATTTAACTCATAATAGAGGGCATATTTTGTCTTTCAACAAATAGAAATACGTAATAAGATATTAATTGACATTATAAGGCGATACTTTTCAAAAGTCTACGACAGTCGGGGAATCATTCGATTTTTGAAATCAGTAATTTAATAATTATATTCCATGATACATTTATTTATATTTATGATGAAAATTATTGTGTTATGTAAGTTTACAATCTCGAGTAGACTAATTTAGAAAATATTTACAACTGTAAATATCGTTATCTAGCGATCGGTTACTTATAACACATCTATATAATACGTGAAACTTTTGGTACCAATTCACGAAAATTGCGCGGACAGTGAAGTATGAAATTTGGTACAATCATAGTTTATATAGAAGACAGTGTGTAAAAGC
Source organism: Charaxes varanes (assembly GCA_024363005.1). Lineage (NCBI taxonomy): Eukaryota > Metazoa > Arthropoda > Insecta > Lepidoptera > Nymphalidae > Charaxes > Charaxes varanes. The sequence continues at coordinate 11,654,978 of JANCMC010043217.1, read as the reverse complement.
TATTTTACAACTTTATATAATATGCAATGTTAATACGCAGTCCCTGCCGCGGTTCCGCTTTGAGCTCACGATAAAGGACCCCGGACGGGATCAAAACTAGTCGGGCCATCCCGATAAAACATACGCGTGAGTGTAAAAGCCGTTATAATAAATATAATATTAATACATTAAATTATTAAAATAAAACTACACGCACACCAATGAAAACGATTTACGTGATTTACACACTGTATAAGCTTTTACTATACACCTTTTACTATAAGATTGTGTCAAAGCATAGACATGATCACGGTAAAAATATTAATTGCTAAATAATATAATGTCGTTGTATACAGCAAAGAAATTTTGTTTATACCTTTATATAAATATATAGTGCGTAAATCTAAAAATTTGTGACCGAATATCGATCACCAGGCGATCTCTAGTTAATTTTTCTACACATATATACAGATTTTGATAATAATATAATAACAAACCAATAGAACGTATAAAACTTTAAACACTGCCTCGGCTGCATGTCGGAGACTAGTTGGAAACTTTCTGAAAGTTAAATTTAATTTCAATCATTATTAAATTTGGATAAATGAGTTGGAAAGTTTGGCAGTAACTGAATATGACATTGTTGAAGATTTGAAAACTTAGTTGGAAATTGATTGATCAGTAAGTGTAATAGAACGTGGTTTAACATTTAAGTAAATACAATAATGTTATTATAATTTTTACTTAAATGCCTCAAACAAGTACTTATTGTACTTGTTATTTATGGATGTACATGTTATTTAGATACATAGAGCCATAATTAGAGCCTCAATAGCTCAACGGTATAAGGTATGGACTGAAATCCGCAAGGTACGTAGGTTCAAACCCCACCGCCGTTGGGGTATTGTCGCACCCACTCCTAATACAAGCTTTTAATTTAAGCTTAGTAGGAGAAAAGGGAATATTAGACATACCTAAAAAGTATTCCTAATATTCTTTAAAAAAAAAAATGTTAAAATGGGTCAGCCATCTATCACGCGGTCGCGGAAAGTACTACTTAACTTAGCGATCGACTCTTCGACCGACTATCAGTCGACTTACAGGGTAGAAAAAAAAAATAAACTGTTTGGTATGTTCTTGTACAAAGAACAAGAATTCTATTTATATAAAGATTTTAACGACCTGTTTATATAAAGATTCTAACGTTCAGGTCCGTATAACAATGAAGACAGAATCAATTTACAATGGTATTGCTTTTCATTGAGAAAACTCAATGTATTTGTGGAGAGCTGGAGATGTATTGATGTTCTCTAGGCGTGGAAATAGAGTCCAGATGCTTTGCCAATTGAGCGAAATCATCGTATCATAATCATCAATAAACGATATCATTTGTAAAGAAATATAATAATTTAAAGCATCCATCCAAAATCCAACAAAATTTTAACGGATGTAGACACGGGTACAAACCTTTTTCCTTTAATGTTCGCGGATACGGACGCAGTCATAGGGACACATGCTTAGTGTTAATAAAGATTTCGTGTGATTTTAGTCCAGCAGAGCATTATGTACTTGCAGAATATTAAAAAAAACGGAAACGTCATATCGTTACATTCAAACTCCGCGGTGACCCAGTTCGGGAAATAAAAACATTTTTACCGAACATCATAATATTTTTAACGTTTCTTTACGGTGTCATCAAATCTTTACTGCCAGTCCTGTGCGATTATGAGTATTTGGTGATAAAAAGTCACTTAGGTTTTATAAGAGGTTATTACTGTGGAACGGTTTTCGTACGTTGGCACTATTGGATGATGATTTTCGATTGTTTTTTTTTCTGTTGGCGGTTTTACAGCAATGAGGCTTATCAGTCTAATTAATATCTTATATTAGTTTTGAAATTAAACGAGTACATAGTTGTTTGCATGAAATACTAAACTACTTTGCTTAAATCCGCGAATGAATACGAGGGAAAATCGGTGCAATGCTGCAACCAGAAAGCTACACCACCGAATCCGCCACCAGAGCACAGCACTACACTGACTTTTCGATGTGCCTCAACGCACGTTACGCTACATCTACTTTTATAATTTCAATTATTATTATAGCTAACACCTTATTGATCAGTTACATATATTTCTGGTATTGAAGTTTTCTTTATTAAAAAATAATTTAATTAATTTGTGAATTGGAATACTTCTTTTGTTTGTGCATATTAGTGTAGTTTTAAGTGAATAGGCAGTGTTCGAAATACGAATTAGTTCGTCGAGCGTCAGCACACAATTTAATGTTGTAAAATAATAAGTCATAGGCTGTATGCTGCACGCTCGTTGCCTTTTTATGTCAAAACTGAGATAATGAAAAATTGTATTAGATTTGGCGGGAATTCTATACAAGAAAATAAGGTGCTGTTTTTAAAAGTATATAAAATATTATTAAGAGGATAGATAAGGATCCACGAGTTAGTTAATAAGTATTTAGTAAAGGAATTAGATCAAGGCAGGCAGGTTTGTATAAATTCATGTAAGTCATTTATGTAAGTCATTTATGTAAGTTATTTATTTAAGTCATGTAATTCTTATAATCAGCTTGGTTGCGTGACTAAGTTTTTTAGTTTATTAATTTAAGTTTTCACTTCTGTTGGCAGCTCTCATGACTACTTTATGTGTTTTTTTGTTAATACGCCTTGAATTCCGAAGAAGGTTTTTATGCGGAGGGAAAAATTTAAGGAGATCAATTTTTTTTTTTACGAAGGTTTAGCCATATTAAAGACGTAGAAATTACTTGTAAATACCACAGTTGTGAATTTATTTTTACTTGGGTGATTTTAGGCCTTATAAACCCTCAAAAGCAAACAAACCAAATCACGGATAGGATTTTTTCGGCCATTTGTCGTGGATTTAATTTCGGACCCCTCAGCGGCACAATTACATGGCATATTAGGGGTTTACTTGTGATTTAAATGAAGGGAACACCCAATAAGGTTACCATCTATAATATTTAGCAACCAGGACAAGACCCACGCGAAAGCCCTTGATGTTGAAGCTCAGAAGCCGGGCGTGTCAACAGGCTTTTTAACCCCGACGCAAAAAGAGGGATGCCATAAGTTTGCCGTGTCTGTGTGTGTGCATGTGTGTGTGTGTGTGTGTGTGTGTGTGTGTGTGTGTGTGTGTGGGTGTGTGTGTGTGTGTGTGTGTGTGTGTGTGTTTTAGGTATGTCTAATATTCCCTTTTCACCCTCCTACTAAGCTTAAATTAAAAGCTTGTATTAGGAGTGGGTGCGACGATACCCAAAAGGCAGTGGGGTTCGATCCAGGTACCTTGCGGATTTCAGTCCATACCCTATACCGTTGAGCGATTGAGGCTCTCTCTAATTTAATTTAAATTTGTATGTTTTCAGTGCATTTATTATTCTACTAGAGGATCTGGGGGATATTTTCCTGTCCCAATTCGAAAATGTTATCAACTCCTGCTTATATTTAAGGAAATTACCCTTTACACCAGGTCCGTCGACAGCTAATAATGAATTCTTAACCCTTTTTCCATTACCAGTTTTAAATCTCAAGATGATTGTTTTTCTGCCGATCCATTAGAAAGCCAATAGCTTTCACTTCGTATCTTTTATATCTTTTATTCATATTAGGACTCCTGGTAGGACTTAGGGAACCCAAAAAACAGCATACAGTCTTGAAAAACCTGCAACTCATCTGTTAGAAACGGTTGTCAGTTAAGGTAAACCGCCTGCCTTTATAATTAATACTTTATATTTAAATTCCAGGTTCATTTTCAAAGGGTAGGTAGCCAATTTTTACAGGAACTTTTTTCCTCTAAGACACTGAACGCTTTCACAATGCGTATGTTTGAATAGGAATAATGGTATAACTAAAAAGTCATTTATAATTTTAAAATTTTCTGCGTCCGCGCACGACCAAACATAAATCTAGACGCTACGTACCCACGTGTCCATACACTTACATAAGATGAGATTGTGTGCGTCAGTGCTAGGTTGTCCACAAATCACGCAATCATTGAAATGTTTTAAAATTAATTAACGAATTATTGATTTTACTTATTAATTTATACGCTTTATTGTACACCACAAAAGAAATTAGCAGATAAGAAAGTAACATTATGATTATGTTTAAATAAATGACGTCATTTTATAATCATTGTTAACATTTAGAATTTAACAAAAAAATTTGGCCATCCTTTGAAATGCGCGTGAAGTGTTTATATTATTTAGTCTTAATGTGTATCGTATTAATGTAATTCAGCGCCGTATTAATTCCTGAAAAGGATAAGTACGGCGTGTTGTTCATTACTCATATAAATTAGTAATGAGGACGAGAAAAGGTCCTCTTCGTTAATGGCCAGGACGTATAAGGTGAATGTTACCTGAATGTCCTTGCTATTTTTGGACAGGACGCGACAAACAAGTCAGTCCTGTTACAAAGTTAGACCATTCTCTGTGCTGGATTTTAAAAGTTAAAACCCCACGAAAATAGGATTACATTGAATTATATAGCTCTAGATGTAAATGTATTTTCTCATTCACAAAGTTTCTGACATTACCTTTATAAATAAAATGAGAAATTTTAAGAACAAACGCATCTAAGATTGGGAATGAATATATTGAATAGGCCTAAGGTGACTTAGATAAATCTTAAACTTTCTGTTACTTTAAGGACAAAGTTTAGATGGAGTCTGTATATAATTTAACGAAAAAGCCAAGGTTTTTTGTCAATTACAAAAAGGACTTACTTTTACTTGGAGTTTATTATTTTTAACAGATGTTACATACAAAAGTCTTCAAATTCAAATAAATTTTAATTTAACAATTTTCGTTTTGGGCTTGCAATGTTAAAAACTCCTAGGTTCAGTAAACTACTCAAAATACTATAAAACGACACAAAGACGAGTTGTGTCGTTCTATAGTAGTATATGTAACAGCGTAATGAAAAGGGGTAAAATTTAAATTAATGAAACATTTTATATGCCAAGAGAAGAACAAAATGGCCGCATAAAACCAACTTCTTATTACAATATTTTAAACCATTAATAAATGAAATAATAAATTACAGCAGTCTTGGATATAAAAGCCAACCGTTGTGACTGGGGTTACCATATCGCAACTTGAAAAGTTTTAAATAATTCGGCGTTTGTAAAATATGGAATCAAAGGGAAATAGGGAAAATTGTATAAAATAAGTAAATATGCAGGACTTTTTAACACATGAACGTCTGTTTCTAAGGTAGATAACTTAATGCCTGTTTTATAGGTAACATCCGTCTGTTATACACAAATATTTTTCGGTATAGATGATAATTTGGATCGTATTCACCCAGACTCGAGGTAGGAATCGAACCCACCACCAAAACACTTGCAACTTTTGGACATAAGTTAAACCAAATTGTATTATACGTCAAGATCTATTTGACAATGAGGCTGTTTTCTGTTTTGATATATACAATAAAAACAACAAAGCATTGTATAAATTTGAATTACCATTCATAATCTCATTAGGGCCTAACTCAGTCACGTTCGAATTTACACTCAAATGATTGATTTCCACGGGGTCAATTGGGTCAACAACGCAATAAGTGTACCAGACGCTCAACCTACTTCCCATTTGTTATGAATCTGCATTTTTCCTCAAGCCTATTTTTAGAACAATGGGATGTTTAAGTATTTCTATATCGAGAATTGATATAAAAAGAAAAGAAGTTACAAATATAGTTAAAAAACGAGATAAACAGTTTTAGTACACTAAAAACGCTAGGTATTAGATTAGTAGAGAATTTTAAAGCTTCAGTAATTTGTGTGTTCCCAGTTTAAAATTAAATATGTACAATGCAATTCGTAAAGCACTCTATAATGCAAACTTATTGTGAATATTCATATACAACTATGTATATATATACCTCCATATAATAAAAACTATGAACACACGTGTGAAATGTAATCACGCAAATAAACGCTAATAACATAAATCACATTACATATTTTCTTCATGCTTCATTAGGTAACAGAGTTTTCATTGAAGATATATGAATCGTGTGTTTGAATGAAAAGGAATGCAAGCGGCACTCTTTTACCTAGAAGACTAAAATGCCATAGAAATCGGATAAGCAGTTCCGATAAGTTCAGAAGAAATTCGAACCGACTGTAAAACCGGAAGAAGACTAAATTAGAATTTCCCACACAAACTTTCTTTATATGTAATTGCAAATCGCCTGATTTCTGCGCTAGTAATACTATGCTTGGACGTGGATTTTTTACTTACGAAAGAAAAAATAGCTAATATAAACACACGTGTGAAAATCACGCGGTTAAATGCTTATAACATAAATCACTTAACGCATTTACCTACGTTTCACTTTATTAAACCAATCAGTTTTCATTAGAGGTTTTCTTATTCCAGGGAGGTTTAATCCAAACGATCTTTTGGATTTGCCTCCAGGGGGTGGATCTTCCTTTTTATCTGTGCAATAACTGTTCAGATCCACTACGGGTACGCGATCCCGGACTATCCTAACTGCTATTGTCACTACTCCTATATCGTCCGTAACATTAGTATCATCAGCATTCTTTTATTTCCTTTCCATCTACCTTTATATCCTTTTACTCGTCGGTAATCACCTTGCTCGTTTTTCCCTTGCAATATAAAAAAGGTTTATGAATCACGTTATTGAATGAAAAGGAATGTCTAGTTCCCTAGAAACAACACGGTGTGATAGCACATCGTGCAAAGTTTCCCACAATCCGTTCGATATAACAGAGATGCAGTGTTGTATAACGTGTTGATAGATAGTGTCACAACAGAAACCTTGCGATATCAAATCTGATTATGTGAAGAGACTACTTCAAACCACAACATGATTTCAACATACTCTGTGTTATTCAAACAACGCAAAATTGAACCTTCGTTAATATAAAGAGCAAACGTTCAGAAAATATGCAGGAAAAAGTATTATGTCTTATAAATAAATAGTTAGCCGTATTTCGAAGATATATGTATATATCGCACACTTAGTCATAAATTTACCTAACCCTAAAAAGCTGATTTCTGGGAAATCGCAAAAAACCTTTTGTCAGTTACGACTTATTCAGCTAATAATTTAATAATTTATGTATTTTAACGATAGTTAATGAAGTGATTAATGATATTGAAATGATATTTTATAACTTAATTGTCTTGTTAACTAAAAATTTATTTTAATCAAAAAGACAAAAACAGCTGTATCTCAGTGTTGGATGGAGATATCGAGATAATTCATAGATTACGAAGATCTAGGACATTGAAACGAAGCTGCCTGTATCATTAACTCACTTTAGACCTAAAACGTAATCGGTCATTTTACGATTAAGCTTGCGATACACGAAAACCAATCGTTGTTTGTTAGTGTCGCAAAAACTCGAAAACCGCTGGACTGTATTAAATTTTGTTTGTTTAGTTTCATTCTCTTTGTTCAGGTAAGGATTAAAAGAAAAGAAACAATGGAAAAGTCGAAATATTATTGAAACATTTGCTACTTCGGAATACTTCTAATGGAAAAATGGAAAATTACTATTTCAGCCAGAGAATTACTATTTCAGCCAGAGCCAGTGTCACGTTTTATGCAGAAGACATAAAGAAAATTGGTTAACTGACAGAAAGCAGATACGCGCAAACAATTTATTCGATTTACCTTTTTTTCAATACTTTTATCTAGTAATGAACTTATGATAGTTCTTGACAAGCCAAGGTCTTTTAGTAGGTTGTATAGGGATTTTGCTGGTATACCACTTGCTCCTACCTCTACCGCGTATAAGTTGGTTTTATAACCGTTTTTAGTGATATATAAAGCTGAAGAGTTTGCTCGTTTGTTGGCTTGTTTGTTTGAAGAAACTTAAGAACTATTGGTCCGATTTGAAAAATTATTTCAGTGTTAGATAGCCCATTTATCAAGGAAGGCTATATGGTTATATACGCTAAAAGGGCATCAATTTTTTTTACATACTTCTACAATTTTACGCGGACGAATTCGCGGGCACAGCTAGTGTTAGATTTAGGACCTATGAGTATAGGATTACAGTCTAAATGAAGAGACGATTTGTTAAAAACAATGAGAAAAGTATTACCTAAAACAGTTTTATAATAGACGGCAGCATAAAAATTAAAAATAGAAAATAAAGAACGTAAAAGATCTTCAGGTATTCTGTAATATAATGTTCATAATAATGTCTAAAGTTCTAAGTTCGTGGAGGCAGTGAGCTTTAAGATTAAAGTTGTCGAGTGACGCTTGTCGCGCGTCAACTTTTACACGTTAATAACGCTCAAAAGTAACATTGCTGTGGTGACATAAACTGTTATGTAATGTTATAAACCGAGAACTTTATAATTACATTTGTACAGAAATTGTATTGTTATTTACATTTACTTTTATGGTTCCGTAGTACTACAAAGAAGTCTTATAGTTTCGTCCTGTCCGCCCGTGCTTCTGCCCCCTCCCCCACCCCTTCTAGGTTTTCCTGACAATTAGGTGTAGATACTTGAAAATTTCAAAGTTGATAGGATATGCTTAAATTTCACTAAGAAAATTAATTTAAGCGAAATCGAACAAAAACTTTTGAAGTTTTAACAAATACCTTTATCGCATATCAGATACGGAACCCTTCTATGTAAGCGTGGCACTTAGGCACTTTATATTTATAATTACATTTCCCGAAATAAAACGGGAGTGTTCTTTTCTTGAGTGAAATGAACGTGTTCTTTTTTTAAATGAAATGAACGTGCTCTTTCCTTAAATTAAATAAGCGTGCCCTATTCTTAAATCAAATGTACGTGTTCCTTTTTCAAATGAAATAATAGTGCTTTTACCTTACATAAATGAAATGAGTGTGTTCTTCTCTTAAACAAAATAATCATGCTCTGTGCTCAAATGAAATAGGTGTGTTCTGTTCTGAAATGAAATTAGCGTGCTCTGTTATGAAGTGAAATTTGCGTGCTCTTTTCTTAAATGAAATGAGCGTGCCCTTTTCCTAAATGAAATGAGCGTGCCCTTTTCCTAAATGAAATGATCGTGCCCTTTTCTTATATGAAATGGGACAGCTCTTTACGTAGAATCGGTTCCAAAACATAAGAGAATGTCCTCAGTTATAAACTATCAATATAGCCTGAGCAACCAAATACACAACGCTATCAGAACCGTAGCTACTGTAAACAACAAGATTGCGTAATTAGTAATTAATTTGATACCACTCTATCGGTTTCCGATAGAGCAGTTTGTAGCCGTAACAGATATTTAATAAATACCAGATACTAGCTGTTAGCTGTTTATTTGTACATGCAAGGATATTTACAGCCATTACGTGCTTCAATTGCCTTGTTCTAATAAAAAAGTGGGTCCCGATTAATGTCAGTGAGTGGTATTAGTCGTGAGATTGTGTTCCGGTGTGGGTTCCGGGGATGACGTCAGATGTTAGTCGGTCATCTTCTGACCACACATCCTTTGCAATTTCCAGTGGCCCCTGGTACTTGACCAGAATAACGCTAGGAAGAAGAAGAAAAGTTAATTCACCTTATTAGCGAGCGTCGAGTTTTGCTTTGTATTTTCTATAACAATTTCCACCAACCAACAGAACACATAATAAAAATATTCTTATAAAAGATTACGGTATAATGTTATAAACTGGCACATAGCAGATATTATTACGGTTTAATTAATTAACTCAATTCTTCATACCACATTTACAAGTACTTCTTTCTATCCATTCAATAACAAACTTTATAAAATTAGTAGCTTACAGTTCCATGTGAGACCAACATCCCCCAAGAACATCTGTTAAAAACGAACAAGTACCTTGACCTAACCAATTAGCTCACTAAGAACGGTTATAAAACCAGCTTATACGCAGTAGAGGTAGGAGCAAGGGGTATACCAGCAAAATCCCTATACAACCTACTAAAAGACCTTGACAAGCTTTTAATTTAAGCTTAGTAGGACGGGAAAAGGGAATATTAGACATACCTAAAAAGTATTCCTAATATTCTTAAAAAATTAAAAAAAAAACAGTCAATACGTTGTTTCATAGCGTTATAAACTCACTCAGTACCTATTATCCATATGGAATATGTCTGAAAAAAGGGCCGCTCGTAAAAGTTACATTATGGAAATGTTCACTTTCTACCGTAAAGTTCTCGTTTATATATTTACGGTTGGTGTATCATAATTCCGGAACCATAAAAAGTGAACACCGTAAAATTCTGCTAATATATGAACCATAAAAGGATTATTGCTAACCTTTATAAATATAATCATACATACGTGTGTACGTTTATGTCACTATGGTTATGATTCACAAACCAGCCTGGCAGATGGCGCTGCAATCGGTGTTTAGGTTATCCTGTTATCAATTCTTACGTTCGGGCAGGACAACGTCTGTCGGGTCCCGTAGTGTTTTATATAATTAAATCGTGTCGAGTGAGAACATTCTTTAATAAAGCAGAACCCTCTACCGCCCACTTCATACTCTACCTGTTTTGCAACTAATCTACTAATTTTATAATATCTAGGTTATCTTTTTATCGATTTTTACGTTCGAGCAAGACTACGTCTGCCGGATCCGCTAGTATGAATATATGAATGTGAAGATAATATTGATATTCGGAATATCATTATCTTTAAAATTATTATTAAACACATATCAAAGTAAATTCTTCAAAAAGTTTATTATAATGTTATTTTATGAATAGTATAAAAATACAATTTTTAAAGACGTGTTTTTCTGAATTTCTTCTCTAATTCGAATATATTGTAACCGGAATATATACAATTATTACCAAAACATAAACGCTAAAAATGACTTCACAAAATTTTGTAAAAAAAACGTGTGTTCGTAAAAAAGTGACTAAATGAATTTTAATTTGATTTGAACAATGAAAAGAAAATAAATAAATTGCTTTAATCGATTTATAACAAAAATGTAAAGTGGTATCACCATTCATAAGAGGAATACGCAAGTAAGTTAATTGTGGACTTCTTATGGATCTAGCGGTAAAATATATCATATAATAATAAAATTATTTAAAATCATGGTAGATTTATAAATGGTCTCAACGAGGTGTGCACAAAATGTACTGTAATTTTATTTTATTGTTAATAAAGATTTTTTTATTATTATTTTTTCGGTTGCCTTGCTTTTCTAAAACTGTACGTTGTTAGTTAGAAAGACAAAAACGTATTAAATATTTGTAAGTAAATTTTATATATAAAATTCTCGTGTCACAATGTTAGTTTTCATAGTCCTCCAAAACGGCTTGACCGATTTTTATGAAATTTTATATGCATATTCAGTAGGTCTAAGAATCGGCTACTATATTTTTTTACACTCCTAAGTGATAAGGGTGGCTCACACGGACGAAATTTGCAGGATACAGCTAGTAAATATAGAATATTCAAATTCCTTACCGAGTCGATGAGACAGTCCTATAGTCTTGTTTTCCGGGTCGTAGAAGGTTAGGATCTCGTGTTTAGTCTCCTGAACCAAGACGTTCAGCCAAACACTTAAATTTGTTCCAACCATGTGCATCAGACCAAACCGCGCCACTATTTTGTGCTTGTATACTTTCATCTGTAACACATGAACGTTAAAATTAACCTCTTTTACTTTTTTCTTTTCGTTACTCCGGTGTAGTGCCAGGGATCCCTTATATTGCAGTTGTGGGGGGTTAAAAGTACCAGCTGCCGTCTGACGCCATCCCCGAAAACCCCACAATCTCTACAATCATGACGAATATCACCATATAACATTAACCGGGATCCCTGAGAGGTTGGATATTTGCACACCAGTTTTAGAAGCGGTCACCTATATAGTATGTTTCGCCATGGCGAATATATGAAAGGCAAGATACCTAACCTCGCGATGATAAATAAAAATGTTATATTTAAAAGAGTAAGAGAAGAATTAAAGTTAACTTATAACCCGAAATGTATTTTTTTTTTCACAACTCCCTCACATATTTAACCATCCATTTTTTCACATTTCGAAACGCATCTGCATACCCCAGTCCTTTTACCAGGTATGTGGGCCTGGCCTGGCTGAATGCCAGAACACCCACTTATACATATTTAACTATCATGCTTTAACCATACAAGCTTTGCAACAACAATTTGCTAAATTTATGTTACATTTTGTTGTTTGATAAAGTAAGTACAAGGTAGGAACATATGTGTTAGTAAAGATTCCGTTTCATTTTAATTTAGTGTCTTAATCCAATTTGATAATGATTGCTTACAACACATACATGTGTACTAATTTTATTAGAAGATGGTGTCATAACAACCATGATAAAACAACGTTTTTTGTTAATTATGTCATTTATTGTGATTTGAAATTGTACCAAGAATAAAAATTTTGTGTAGGCGAAAAAGAAAGGGTTTTACCATTTTGGATGACAACTCGAAGTTAAAGAAATTAACGTAATGTATAACAAGCAAATAAAGCCTTTTAACTAATTGGCGTGCAAACGACATTCGACCTTAGCGTGGCACACCAATTTCTTGGTCGACTATACATTATACATAGCTTTCAATATGCATTTTTGGCCGAATTTCGAACAGCCGGCGATCTCTTATACAAATAAAAAAATTGCTATTCTTAAAAGCAACGCTCATTGAATCCGTTTTAATATTTCGATTTGTATTTTCTCTTCTATCCCTAGACTAGAGTAAGCTAATTAAATATTTCGCTTGGCTCCTAACTTAAATATAGACACTCCATTCACTAAAATAACTTTTGAACAATGTTATATTTTCAACTGCCGACCCTTCTCCCTTACCATTCCACCAAATTTTAATTATAAATCTCCAACTTCAAACCTGTGCCCTTTTCACCGCCGCATGTATTATCTGTATATCACCGTTACATTGTAAAAATCGGTAAATTGTAATCTTTTTCGCTAGATTGTAAACTGCCAAAGTGAAACTATTAAATTATAATTTCTCGCGCATTAAATTGTCAACTGCTGAAGACTGTCTCTAATTGGTCGGTCTTACAGAGAGCTGTTATGTGTCTGTTTAGATAATTTCAAAAAGGTTTTTTTGATTGAAGCAAAAAATAACTAAGAAGCTTAAGACAGGAGATTCGCTAGGAGTACAATCGCGGTGATTAATTGAATTAACTAACAAATATTTCGCTACAGGACATATGAAGTTTAGCGATCAATCGATCAGTAAGCGCGCGAGGTGCGTTCCGCCGCATACCATTTCACAATTTGATGGTTTCACTTTGATATACCGCAATCTATCGAAAAATAATACGCTAAGTTGTAAGCAGTATTATTCAGGTCATAATCATTTGATAGTATACAATCTAGCGAGATAGATTACAACTTAAGCGTATTTACAACTTAACGATGACATATACGAATATTATAAACAGACACTTCAATTTTATAGATATGTGTAGATATCATACGAGAAAAATAAAATCAAAATTGTATTAGAAAGGGAATATAACAAAATGTGTTCTGAAAAGTTATGAATATTACTGGGATGTTACTTTGAAGTTCAAAACAGAACAGTTAAATTTTACTAGAGAAGAATCTACGTTAGATAAGTGCAACATAGTACAATGCCCTCAGTACGTATATTATTATGCTAAAAGATTTCAGCCTTTATATATGTATATAATTTATTACTTGAAGCACCTCAAAAGTGCTTATAAAAATATGTATAAGTAAAACGTACTTCGAATTTGAAATTGAAGTTATTTCAAAATAGGTATCGTTATTTCATATACTATAACTAGCTGTGCCCCCGACTTCATCTGCGTTATTTCAGTGATTTTGTACAATTTGGAGGATATTTTTTTTATAATATACCCCTTATTAATTTTCTAAAATTTAAGTAGCCTACGTTATTCCTTGTAAAATGAGCTAACTGCCAGTGAAAATCCCGTCGAAATCGGTACAGCTTTTTCGAAGATATCTTCTTTGTATAAAGGGAACTATTCAGTTTGTCATGTTTTAATATTCCAACCGTGTCTGGAATCGAATTTAGCAACACCAAAATTTCAGAAAAACTCGGATTCATTCTAAACTTATAGCAATGAACCCGCAATGGTGGGCAAGTGTACAACATTATGGATTCCCACCAATGGCCGTCTATCACCAGGTAAGTCGAGGGAAAGTCGTGGATTCAAGTAGCCTGGGATAGAAAAGACATTTGAGCGGGAGGGTATCTTTGCCCAACAGTGGGACACTATAGCCTGATCAAAAAAATAGGTTCTTTATAAAAATATATCAGTTACTTGTATAAAACTTACCTCTCAACCCCCAAGGCGTTGATCAAAACCCAGCAATTAGTTGGATCCATCTTGGCGTAATTTTCTACGTCACTTACTTAATTAGGTCAATCGCTCGTCCCCCGGGCACGGCCGGACACTTACCTCAGAACCTTCAGTTTAATCATTGATGGTCAACGCATGTTTATACCATTCTATTTGGAGCAGGCTACAGCCGCGTGATAAGCGTGTGGGTCGACGCCCTGATTGACACAGAAAGTGGATTCCTTTCGTGTGTGCGTTATCTCTCTGAAGGAGACCCTTGAAATGGAAAGGGAGGTTGCGGCTAGCACACCTTCTGTCCTATGGACGAGCATAGGAGGTAGGAGGCGCATGTTTGCGAACCATTCATTTTAATCATCGTTGACAAAAGCAAAGCGCAGTCATTTTTCTCCGTGACACCAGGGAAGACTACATATTTGATCCTCTGGTGTCTCAATAAAGGAAATAGCGGGATGCGCAGGGTTTTAGTAGGTATTGTGACCTGACCTGGCCTGTTCACTGAGTCTCTCACTCTCGATTCTCACATTTGGAGCGAGAAAAGACATTTCCCCGTGAAAAAAGGGCTGTAGTCGCGTAAATCCGAAATTCTTTAACGTTTGTTATAAAAGTAATTTTAAATCGCATTACGGAAATGTTACTTAAAAGAAAACCGTTTACTATATATAGTTAATCATTGTTTAAAGTGTCAGTTAAAAATTTCAAGTAATATGCGATTAAAATTAATTACATACTCCATTGTTTAGATGACAACAAGGAGGTTGCTATATTTAACTTGGGTAAACCCCACAGACTTCAAAAGTATATCTTTTGTTTTATTACCTTTAAAACTGATAAAATAAAGTAAGTATTAATATTTTAAATACTTATTTAAGTTCAAATCCACCCGATGTTTTTATCAAATTAATTCCATAAAGGTTCTACCAAAACCTATCTATAACTATATAACTCTTGGTGATGCTTCGGTTATATAAATCAGTGCAGGGGTGACTTTGTTGACGTTGGCTTATTTCGTGGATTTACGCAGCGAACAACTAGTTCTATTGCTCAATGCATGCATGTTTAAGACCGACCTTTCCAGTTTCCAAATTACCCAAACAAATTATCCATTCAAACAACTAAGGATGCTAAATCCCTGTTCTACCGCAATATGTCTAATTTAATTTTTTTACTGAATTCACGTAGAAGTTGTGTGAAGCTAAAAGGAAATCTATTTTTGTATAAAAGTCTCTAAATAAGTAAAGAGAATAAAACTTAATATATCTTCAATTTCATGAGCATACAAATTAAAAAGCAAAATAACAACTAGATAAAACAAACTATTTTTACCGGAAACTTTGATAGTCGCGTACGTAAGGAATGTAGTGCACACGTAGCGGCCCACGAATGTACGCGTGTATAGAACGAGCACGTGCAAACTCTGGGGGCACCGTCGCCAGCCCACTCTACTACTAACATAACTAAATGTTACTTACGGGAACCCAAATGAAACGCACTGGTCGATTGTCCGTTACAGGCCCGCCTACACATACACACATAACACAATACAACTTTAAAAAGGCGATTATTCAAAAACCACAAACTCAGACAGTTCAGTTTTATTTAGTAGGAATAACTAGATTCCTCGTAAAAATTTTAAAAAGTAAAATACTACAGATATTTTTCACATTGACGGAAAAGTTTATTCTTATCTAAAATAATTGCCATTAATTGGAAAATATAAAAATACAGTTTATGAGCTTGAATTCTTCAAGTCGAAGCAATGGAGTTCAAAGTTGCACTTTTGTTGGCTGCAGTCTTCTTCGGCAGCAATGGTAACTTTTGTTTAATATTTTGTACTTTAAGCGAAATTAAAATTATATTATATATATGGTGTGGCGTATATAATTTTAAGTTGCGATTTTTCAATCGCATTCCCGGCAATTCCGATAAAAAAGATTTGATTGATCAGATCAATTCCAAATGGATTTCTAAGATGAGAAAGTACCGCGATATCTCTACCTTGAAATACGTTAAATTATATGCAACACACTAGCAGTTCCCGCTACTTCGTCCGCGTAATATTAGGTACAAAAAATGGGTTCAATTTTAGCGTGATGATATATAGCCCTTCTCGATAAATGAGCTATCTAACACTGTAAG
This sequence comes from Charaxes varanes, assembly GCA_024363005.1. NCBI lineage: Eukaryota > Metazoa > Arthropoda > Insecta > Lepidoptera > Nymphalidae > Charaxes > Charaxes varanes. The sequence goes on along the minus strand of JANCMC010043217.1, from coordinate 11,638,536 downwards.
AATTTTTCAAATCGGATCAGTATTTCCTGAGATTCGCGCGTTCAAGTAAACAAACAAACTCTTCAGCTTTCTATATTAGTATAGATTTAAGACGTATTGAAATGAAATTTATTTTTCTAATTGTTAAAAGAATTTCCGAAATCTTAACGCCAGAACATCTTTTAGCCTTGCCGACTGAGGAAGAGCAGGACATGTCCCTTTTCTTCGACCACACCGACCCTGGAGATCGAATCGTCGGAGAATTCTCGTGTCACAATGTTAGTAACCGTACTCCTCCGAAACGGCTTGACCGATTTTTATGAAATTTTATACGCATAATAAATAGGTCTGAGAATCGGGTACTAGCTATTTTTCATACTCCTAAATGATAAGGGTGGCCCACGCGGACGAAGTCGCTGGGCACAGCTAGTTATTCTATATAATCCCCGGTCCCGTTATTATTAGAAATCTATACTAATATATAAAGTTGAAGAGTTTGTTTGGTTTGCTTGAACGAGCTATTCTCAAAACTATTGGTCGGATTTGAAAAAAATTTTTCGTGTTAGAACAGCCCATTTATCTATGTATAGATATTGTTTTTTATTATTGTTCCAAGAAATATAAATAATATTTAACATCGGCTATATATAAAAGCCCATTAACGACCTAATGTCAATAAATACTCTATTAGGTTATTTATTTAAAATTATATTTAAATAAAAAAGCCTTAACAATTTCTTCTTCATTAAATCAAGTCAAAGTTAATTAGTTAAAGATCAAAACTTAATTCTACGATAATTTTGACTAACTAAAGGATTGTAAAGATATGGATTCAAATAGCCCAGGATAGAAGAGAATGGGTTAACATGAGGCATTTGCCCACCAGTGGGACCCTATGGGCTAATAAAACAAAGGATTTCCAGAGATACTCACACGTCCAAAGTGATGACATGGGGAATGATAAAATTTCCAACACCACATCATCTAAGCGAAGAGACCTTTATAGTAAAATGACACTTTAACAGGCTGATATAACAGGCATTCAAAACATTGCTCAAACACAGCTTTAACATTAGTAAATTTGGCAAAATCGTAAATTGCGAGATTTAAGCGAGTGTGGTCCGGGTTCGACACTGAGCGGAACTTTGTACTAGCATCTGGAGCCAAAGTTTGCCAGACGCTCCGTGTAAATAATTTTGTAACAAAATATATGTTATATGTATTTTGTAACAGAATATCAAGTAGGGCTGAGGCTGAGCCGACCTTCTTTTGTTAACAATTTTGGATAAAATATGTATACAATACTAAAACTACTAAGTTTAAAGGCCGGCAACGCATCTGCAAGCCTCCTGGTACTGCAGATGTCCATGGACGACAGTTCACCTTAATGACTACCTGAAGAGCCTGTTCATTTGTCCCTTTCATATAAAATACTTTGAAAAATCCAAAGTGGACGCCTCTTACTTTTAAAAAATTACGAGCTATCAGATATGCCGCCATTGGCATTAAGCGCCATCTCTTAAAATTCAGCTTTTCGCTAATTATAAATAAACGATACCGAATTGCACACCCATTTTCAATAGGATACAGCGCGCCGTCAGCTAATAAAAAAATATATTAACGTCGATCCACACACACAGACATCCGGACGTTTAAGAAAATACTTTTTAAATCAGTTTTTTCTTACACTAAATAAAATAAATATACTTCCGAAAAAGTGTTAAAGTACGACTTTCATCTTAATATTCGTGTATTTCGGTTAGCAATAATAGCCATGTTTTTTTTACGAAATTAAAGCGCCAATTAGTTTACGAAATCGCTCTTTTTGATTAAATGAGAGCAGAGCACTCGCATAAAGCTATGAAGTCATGAGGCGTGCAATAAAAGAATAGGATTCATGTTATGTATTTGGTTTAAGAATTTAATTCGGGCGTTAAAAACAGACAGTTTAGTTTTCATTTATTTGTATATAAGATTAAGGATAACTAGTGTGGTTCAAGCTCCGACTGCATATTATAATGAGATATCTCGATTTGTCCTGCCTCTTCTATACGTGTCCTTTGACAGTACAACTAATATAAATCGACCTTCAGTTTGAATTAACCTTCAAGATGGCGACGAACAAAATGGAGCGTCTTTAAACTGAATAACAACTCCAATTTCCAATATAAGTGCATGTTCACTTATCGGATAAGTTATTATCGACTTTAACCACTGTATTTAAGGGACAGTATTGCTTGAATCGATACTAGAAGTACTTACTTTTGCCTACTGTAGCAACCTTGATTCAATTCCTTCGGGTCGCCAGGTTGTTACGGTAAAATATTTTATTAATAAATAAAAATATTATAATACATTGGACTTTGAACTAAAATTTTATATTAAGCGAAAGAAAAAAAAAACAGATTAAGTATTATATTGTTTTATCTATTATAAGAGGCAGGCGCGAATGCTATTATTGTAAGTACAAACTTGCCGATGACGATAACGTATAGACGATGTATAATAATGAAAAAACAAACCTTCAACTTAATTAGGGAAAAAAAGACACAATTTGCGAAACTAAAAAAAAAAACAAAACACTTAGAATCAAATTATGCCAAAAAAAAAGTATACAGTCACAAAATTTATAATATTCGTAAAGCAGTGCAACGACTACAAGATGGCAGCTACTCAGCTGAACGTCAGAGTGACACGAGATGTCACTCCAACACTGATTTTCAGTAGCTCCAATAACACCCTTACGACGACTTGGACCGTTCGAAATATTTGTGCTGGTGCCTCAGGTGTTACTTTATCGAAACGTCGGGAAAATTATTAACAAAGTACAATAGTGATATGACCTGGGTATTAAATAATTAGGATATAAAATAAGTTGAAATTTTCGTAATGAAAATAATATAAATTTTCGTAATGAGTTTTTAGCATGTTCTATCAACATGGAAAATTTCAAGTCTCTGTGTTTTATAGTTTGGAAATGCTAGGGGGGACCACCTACGTACGGGCAGACAGACGGACGGACGGACAGAGCCAAATTATAAGGCTTCCTTCCTACGGTAAAAAATCCTATTACGCTGTATACATTTTCAGAAACTTAATGACCTGTAAATGTAAGCGAAAACGGTAAAATCACAATATATAACCGTCAATTTAAATACATATATTACGGGCAATGCACCTTCAAGGCTTGATTCAAGCTACACTTACTTTTCTTTAAGATAGGCTCAAAGTTTTTACGTAACACACGAATATACTCGTATTTTGATTAGATACTAGTTTTATATGATACATGTCACGCCAATCAGATTAACGAAACCTAGATTAATTATATATGATAATTAGAGTTCACTTTCTTTATTATTACACAATTTAAAACATCGATTTTGATTTACAGTTTTCTTGTTTTTACAGTTTTAATAATATCTATTATTATTTGTTATTACTACTATATTATTGTTATAGGTTTTTTTATATACGATCAGTAAACATAATTAAGAAATTAATCAATTCCCCGTATTGCTAATTTATTTTTATGAAAAAAATATTATGACGTTTATTTTTCGTTATAAATAAGGTTGACACTACGTTATAGATTATAAACTTGTGCTTATAAAATGAAAAAAAAAGAACTATTTATGAGAGAAAAGCATTCCCTATAGAATTTTTCAAAATCCGCATAGAAACTTAATGTCCGTACATTACTTTTTTTTTGCTAAAATAATTGATGGCACGAGTATTTTTTTCAAGTTTAGCTTAATTCAATAAGGGCGGTTATTTGTCATTGTAATTATCAAATTTTATATAAAAGCTTATACTTACTGACCAGAAAGAGAACACTGACGCTCCAGTTTCCGAATTGCACTCGGCCTGCCTTACTCCCGCCCTCACTACTTAGAAGGGGTGCCTCTATATAAAAGTGAGAGTAACTTACACGCAACATATAACGTTGTGTTTCCCGCGTGTGTGGTGCATTTTAGTTAATTTATTTTTTTTATTAGGTCCCTTATAGTGTGTGCAATGTTGCGTCAGTGTATTACGCTAGCCGTTTTGGGTTGTGCCGTCGCGACACCCGTCGCCCAATACCAAATCCAACAACAGGTTAGTTAAAGAACCCATTTTTCTTTTTTTTGTAGAACAAATTTAATTTATGAATACCCAGATTATAATGATTATTCATAAACTAAACAAATAGTCCGGTATTCCATTGTATCGCCTACTATGTCATTATTTTTTAGAGAGAATTTTATACGATAATTTTCTAAAATATAAAATTACATCATACTTCAAATCTATTCCATTTATATGAAACGTTTAAAAACGTCTTATGTATAAAAATTTGCCTTATAAAATTTAATTAATTTTTCCTTGCTTGTCATGGGTTACTGAAGAAATATGTCAACATTGCCAAGAAGTAAAATTTCAGTTAGAAAAAAAATGAAGCCCTACCATATTTCGTATATTTTAAGAATGAAAATTTGTTCGACAAACATGCGATAATGTATTAAAAACGATTTTGGAAATTCTATTGTCTTCACGAATGATTTCAACTATGTAACTTTTTAAATTTAACGTAATCTCTTCTTCGCGCAAGGATTGTTGCCATTTCAAACCTTACCTCTTTATCATTTCTAAAGTTAGCTATCTAAAACAATGAAAAAATTATAGACAAGTGAAGAAAATATGACTAATTTTTATAATAAGTAATATAAATGACTATTAAATTTAAAAGTTTTTAATTATTGCACCGAGCGCAAAGTAATTTTATACACAAATATATTTTTTTTAGAAATATAAAAATACATACATATGGATAATACACCCAGACTCGAGGTAGGAATCGAACCCCCGGAGCAGAAGGCAGGGTTACTGCCCACTGCGCCAACGGGCCAGCCAATATTTATTAGCATCAACAATATAATCATTCTAAATATTGCTATCATATTTACAATGGACTTAGATTTAAATAGTACGAAGAAAAACTATATACATAATAAATAAACTAATTCAAAATTAAACTAAAAGAACACAAAAAACAAAAGTTACAAAACAAAATGATAAAAAAAGGAAAAAAAAATATTAATAAATATTGTTTTATAAGTAAAACGGCGGATATAGTCGTGAGACATACCCAAAATAGATGAACTTTCTTTCAAATAGTAATATAATCTATATTAATGTATAAAGCTGAAGAGTATGTTTGTTTGAGTGCGCTAATCTCAGGAACTACTGGTCCGATGTGAAAAATTCTTTAATCCATTTATCGGGGAAGCCTATAGGCTATATATCGTCACGCTAAAATGGAATCTATTTTTTTACCTAGTTTTTATATAATATAATATCATTAAGTCACGGCTAGACTTCGCCGTGGCAGAGTAATGTTAGAAAAAAAAAACTATCCTATCTGTGGAGTTGAGCAAATTACACATAAATGCCAATTTTAATGAATATCGGTTGGAAAGGAGTTCGCTGGGAAAATAATTAGTGATTCTAGATTTTTATATATTAGATATCATACCTAAAGTATTTTAGTACTATCAAAAGAAGTAAAGGAATGGTATTAAAATTTAATAACTTAGATTCATTAGAAAAACTCTTTTTTCGCTGTCATAACAAAGAGTACCCGGAAAGGCGGTTCATAGCTGCAAAATCTATTTAACTTAGTTTACGAGAAATAGCATCAAAAATAAAAATCTTAAACATTTTCCTTCGAATAATATATCCTATAGTACTTTAGAATATTTAGTGTGTGTTCCGATATACACTGCGATTCACTGTAAGCTGTGACGTCAATTATGTATAGGTACTGTAAAAGTGTTCCTTTTTGGTTTACCATACTGTTAAACTATAAACTACAACGCGATCCAGTATACTGACGCCCTCATCCATTTTTTTCATTTTCACTTTTAAAATTTTATAAAACCACGATTTTACAAACTCACGGTTAGTCTTCACACACGATTTTTTAATATTATACTACTGTTAAAATTAACTGTTATTTTTCAACACGAACCGCTCTGTTTTTGATTGATAACGTGACAAAGTACTGAGAGCACTGAAGCACGAAAGTGCCAGTGCTCACAGTGCAAAAATGGCGACTATTTATGACGTCATATATTTCCATTGGGTACTATTTTATCACCCGTGCGAGCACCGAGCATTGCTCGCAGTGTATTCCGGAACATACTCTTAATTTTCTATAAAAATTACTTCAAAGACTAGCAAGTTAGTTTTGCAATGTTTATTCTCTATGTTTGCACATCATACCGCAATCTGCTTGGATGATCTCCAAATATGTGCCTTTGACCGAGTCCTCCAGAGTATATTACACCCGCTCCACATTTAGTAACTAAAAAAAATACACTAGTTCATGGCTAAAAGGTCTTGGTTTTAAATATAATCAGAAAATACAGCTACAGAAGCTTCAAGCGTTGAATTAATATTAAAAATAAGTTATGAAGATATTCACATTTCCGGTTCAACCAAGCATAAAACCTCTCCTAGGAACGGATACGACAATATACCAGCGGATTCGGAGATTAAACCAGATTTCTTTGAGGATTACCGTCAATCCCCGTACAATTCTGGTCGTGCAGATGTCCATGGGCGCCGGTAGGCACTACGGTGCCTGCTGCCTGCTCGTCTGCCCCCCTTGTAATATTTAAAAAAAAAAAATTAAAAATGTAACGCCACTTTTTCAGGATATATTTTTTGGAATAATATTTAATTCAATTGGCAAAATCAAATTTATACGACGAAGCGACTGACAGTTGAGTCCTAATCCATTTCCGCCTTTACGATTTTTGCCACCAAAATTTTCGCCACCTTTGACGATGTTTGAGTGGAGTAATGAGAAATTAAAAAAAAACGTGGTTGGTCTCGAAAGTCAATTTACGGACGATAATTTTATGTGATTTCGCTGAACGCTTAGGTCAATTGCGCCTCTCTATCGCTTGTTCGTCGCTCTCACTTGCATGCTTGGCTCAGGTGGAACGTGACGATAAGTCATGCTTTATTATATCATAATCAGGACATGAAGTAGCGCTTACAAAAGCATCATTAGCTTAAGTTATGCTTAATTCAATTCCTTATGTCATTTGCGTGCGATAAGAAGTACAAAGGGCATGAAACTGAGCCTTGAGGTATTCCTTATAGAAATCATTAGCGGTATCGTTGATGAATAATGGACTTTTGAATTGTGATTTGATAATAATATATGATTAAAATAAATAAATTAATTAAAAACTTTTATTTGACTTGCAACGTATGTTTCTTTGGGTGAAATCTTACAACTCAATTTAGAAGCAGATATCTTCACTCAATTGTGCTAAAATGTTGCACACATAATTATCTATATCGGATGATAATGCATTATATGACATATAGCTGATCTGATGCTGAAGCTGGAAGATGGGCTTTATTTGTTTATTTACACAGGTAAATCTCGCAACAAGGTTTTATATCATATAAATTGAGTAGTCACGTTAGGTGATAGTGAAAGTTTTGATAGAAAAGTTTATTTTATTCATTTCAATATATTTAATAAAGTTTTTACTCAAAATTTATTTACAAGTAAGCTCATAAAATCTTTTTAAAATTTGTTATAATTAAACATAATACAGGATGAATTACTTTTACTTCGAGGCGACGTATAGTTTCCTTTCGAAACTATTGGCAGTGAAATCTATTAATTTGTCCAATACTTATTAAAAACTCGACAGGTGCAACAGTTAGAAATTATGTATGTATATATTAAAACTTTTTTAAATACAGTTTTTTAGAATTCACTCTGATGTTTTTTCTTTAAATCTGGCTAGAATTTTAATCATCTTTTAAGCTATAAATAACATTTAAACATAACTAACATATAAGTAGTTAACGGCACCAATGTTAAAAATACTTAAGGTTTTTTATGTATTAGTATTTAAACGTATTAATTATGTACATACATAAATAAAATTTAACTGTCTGAGCGTGATTTTTTTAAAGACTGTCCTTTCAAAGGGTCATTGAATTGTTGAACGGCACCTTTTACAAAATCAATCTTTGTGAAAGTCAAGTAAGGAGAAAGGAAGATAACTTCGTAGAAGGAAAATATATATTCGTATATATTGTTTATCATACGGGAATTTTCTTTAACTTGGGTTATTTGATGTTTGAGTTTAAATATATGCACTAATAAGGGTTTATTAAAGTAGGATTATAATGTAAAAAAATCACGTCATGATATTAAACTTCCAAGAATGACTTTCAACACTGCAAGGTGATACAAGGACAATACATTGTTTTTTTTTAGAATGGTTTCAAGCATGCATTGCATTGTTTTTAAGTGATTTAATAAATAGTCAAGAACCGTTTAAATTAATATATAAAATATCAATGGAATTTAATGATCATGCACGTCTATTTCCTAGGAAAACGAAGCGTATGATCGAATGACACCTGGGCTTAAACCTTTTCACTAAAAGGATCGGAATGGTACCTATTTTCATTCACGGTTGTGGTTACGAGGAGACAAGATTTTTAAGGATCACCTATCTTCGGCCATTTCTTCTTCTTCCTAGCGTTATCCCGGTTGAATACCAGGGTCCGCTTAAATTGTAGAGGATGAGGCCGTGGGGCGAGTTAAGATCACCGATTGCCATCTGACGTCATCCTCGGAACCCCCACGATTTGCATAACCTCACGACTAATTTCCACCACATACCGCTTAAAGAAAAATAAAAGTTATGGAAATAAAAGTTGAAGTATGCGGTCTTACGTGAAGTTGTAGAATGAAAAAACTATGCGATTTACAAAGTGCGTCCAAAACCACTAATGTATTCTATGGTCTACCTAATATTTAAAGGTGTGAATCGACCGGTAGTGGAATATAATCTGACCGTGCACTCAAATGTATTAGTATCGATCTATCATAATAATGGTGTCCTAAGCAATGATATTTTATATGCCAAGATAAATTTCAACGATGTAAGAACTCGTTTCGATTGGTTGTTATGTTATACAATCTGTATAACCTTGAACAGTCGTGTTAGTGCTATCATTATGTAACTGCTAGAGGTTGTTATCATGCAAGAGTCGAGGTAGCTATGATGTATAGGGGGCGATTAGAATGATAATTGTGAAGTAATTAACTAGTAACCACCGGACCTTTGCATAGAACCTTTGGCGTGAATTAATGGGCATCGATTAAACGCATTTACTGCATTCATCGAAGCATGCATCCATTCAGTAATAAGCGATTTCCAGCGTAATACAGGACGAGGCGAAATTTTGGCACCTCAGCAGTTTTTTGTTTGCAACTACCGTAACAATATTAAACCAACAGTATTCAATTATTTTCTTAATAAATTGTGTAGTGACATTATTGATATGGCAATATTTCGATGAAATTAAACTTGCTATTGATATTTTTTGGACATTTTAATTTTCAGAAATTTTAATTTCTGGCATATTACATAAATTATAATATGGTCCATACTGAATGAAATTTCAATTTATTTCCTTTATATTCCTATATATTACGTATATATTATTCCCGCATATGGGACTCTGTCGTGTGTGACAATCGTATTAATATGAAAAGATGTTTTCATACAAACAAAAATAGCTATTTGTGGGTTTCGAAATAAATATACAGGTCCATGTTACGTATAATAAGGCTAATCAAAATATATATAGAGTTATTGATGCTTTAAATATACAGCAATTTAATACTTTGCTATATAGACGATCAAATCATAACAAATATCACATTACTTACTCTCAAAACTTATTAATTGTTTCTTGTCTATCTTATTCGTTACCTATTAACCCTGTTTCATCAATTCTGGTGTATTTTATCACTATCTTCGAATCCTTATTCATTATATTACAGTCTTAGAATCCTAATTGATTTTATTACAGGCTTCGAATCCTCATTCATTTTATTACAAGTTTCGAATCCTAATACATTTTATTTCAGGTGTCGAATCTATGGTATAAATATAATTATTAATTTCATTCACTGATCAACCACCTTAGATGCCTTATAAACTTGATAACATTAGTTCAAATTGAAGTTGATGATTATTATCAAATAAATTGGAATGTCTAATCTGTTACTTAAAATACAATGACGTGCGAAATGTCTTATGAAACATAGCTAACAATTCCCAAACATATTTTTACAAAATCTTACTAGACTATAATTCTCACATAAATATAAATAGAACAAATATCATAGTAATGCGAGAATAACAATTTATAAATATAAGACGTTTCTTATAAAAACACCCAAAGCAGTGGTGCGCTGCGAAAAAGAGCTGACACGTCATGTTTTGTTGAAATAACTGGTAGAATCCTTAATACCCATCAAATTTTAACTGCATTGTCAGACGAAGACACTCATTCTTATGAAAACCTCCCTCATAAACGCGGCGCCAAACATTTTGAGGTCAGTATTGTATTATCATATCGCCAAACTATGTCTTTTTCAGTCTCAATAATATATATGACTTAAATTTTATTAAACGCACTGTAGCCTGTAACCCTATATTATCGTCTAACGTTTTACAACAATTCTATTCCGATGCCTGATGATTATTTACTGCATAGCTAAACTCAACTCTATAACGGCGAATAACTAATATTTAAAAATTTATTCGTTAAATGTGAACTACCTAATGGATATAAAGTAGAAACCATATTCAAAGAGCTTAGGAGGCTTCAAGCTCGAATCCCTAAGTTTTCCACCGATGGAATAATTAATTTCAATTTGCTATGTACTAATTCTTCGTAAATATTGCTCGCAGTCTATCAAAAGATTCACCATCTTAAGCAATAAAAATTCTTTAGCTGAATTTTGATCACAATCAGCTATTTTTCGTTATTCTAGTATTATAGCGTTTAAACTAATCACAATTTTGTTCTTATGTTCTTCTCCAACAATTATCTTGACAGATAGATCAATGATTATTATAAAACACAATATCTTGACATTCATATAAATATTAAGCATTATAACGTGTTAGTTATCACATTTTCATTATTGCCTTGTTAAAACAATGTAAAATTTCACCTTAATTATGAATTAAATCCATTGTTATTAAATGAAATTAAACTATTTTAATAAATGTATCACACCTGATAGACTAATTAAGAATAAAAGAATGTAATTAATTAATTAATATTAAAAATGTAACCCAGTGCTGTTTTGGTTTAAAATTCGTGCAGTCTCTGAGCTTTTTCACATTTAAGAGATTGCACGAAGTTTGGATTTCCTGCAAGCGAAATAATGTTAGTTAATTAAATTTCGTGCTTGCTGTGAAATTTCATTGTAAGAGACTGCAAAATTTAATGTATACAGATTCGTACACGCACAGTTATAATAAAGTTGAAAGCAATGTACTTTCATAAAATTCAATGACCATAATAATGCTTTTCATCAGTAATTCTCAATAAAAAATTGTAGATATCCTTAATAACAATTTACATTTTTCTGATGATAAAATAAAACAAACTAATTTTTGTATTCCATCTATCACCCGGTCGCAGCCAGAGCAACTTAACTTAGCGATTGACTTAAATGCCGACCACTGATTAGGCCACGACCTCCTCAGATAATAATGTATTAAATTGTTATTATAAAACCACATACACACACACCAATGTCAAACAATTTACACGATGTAAACGCACATGTAATGGATGATGATAAAGCGTAATCGTGACAACTGTTTGTTATGTTAATTGTCAATTTTTCTGTAAATAGAACAATATATGTCATGCAATATATGTAAAAAAGGTTTGTGGGCAAATTTCCACCAGTCGACGATCTCCAGTTCTAATAAAAATTCTTAATCGTCCACATATGTATATTACTGAATCTCATTATCAAAATAATTATAGAAATCAAACAAAACTTTAACTAGTTACAGATTCATATAGCGAGCTTATTTCGTTCAAGAAAAGTTGAAATAGCTTTTGCCCGAGTTGGTCGTGTAAAGCTGGGATTCATAGGTATAAAATTGTTGCCGTATGTAGTGGGAACTTGTTGTTGACGCGCAGAGCGAGTTTAATTTCCTGGCCTGGAAATCACGGGCGTAATGAAATCGTGAACGAAGGAATCACTTCCGAAGTTGACGTGTCAATGTTACAGTTGATAAAGTCACTCAATTTTTTGCACTAAAGGCTTGTAAAAAGTCTATCTGACCCGCTTCATATTGACTTCGTAGATATGGTTATACGTAGGCGTTTTGCAGAGAAGTATCTTGTAGGCACTCGTAAACAACGTTTTTTATAAATTATTAGCGGACCCGGCAGACGCTGTCCTGCCCGAACGTTGGGTTACTTACTATTTACTGCGCTCTATTATCCTATAACATTATTACCCCGTTTCTGTTACATGTCGTTCCATTTTCTTTTCGCTCTGCCATGCTTTTTATAATATGCAAACCTTGTCCTAACAATAGCGAACACACCAAAAAAGAAATAATCCAATTTGGTGCAGTCGTTTGGAACTCATGCACGTACATACATTTCAGCGACTCATTTTAATTTGTGGCTATAAATTGAGATGTAAGCTATCCTATTTTTCAAGTTGGATTAAACTGCATACGGTGTGCAAATTTGATTAAAATTGGTTTAGTCGTTTAGGGGTCCATCGCGGGCAAATAACGTAACGCTAATTTATATATATTAAGATAAGATAGAAAAGTTTTTTTATATATGACGGGGCAAATAGTATATACACTTGCACAATCTAAAAGGTAGGCAGATGTAAGGACGACGTTCATCGTGAATGTCCTGAAATTAGTATATGTTCAGAAATACAGTAGACGGTAGTTGATACATCATAGATTTGTGTGACAATTTTAAAAAATAATGAAAAGTTTTGGATATAAGACGCCGCAAAAGCTACAACCATGGAACAGTTAACTGCGGTTTAACACAAAACATTTGCATAAAATTGTTTATCTATCACGCACGTTTCACCATGAAAGCGAATTATTGTCTATGAATATACGTGACCTGATTGCAACACTGGTGCAAACACATGGCTTAAAATAAATATAGAAGAAAAGGTCAAGGGTCAGGAGGTCAAAGGTCAGGTCTAATTTTTATATATTCAATGGAACGAACTTTTTAGTTCTGAGATTATAGTTTTTTATCCCTTAAACTCAACTGAGCCACAAAAGTATATAAGTATTATTTAATATTTTATGTTTTTTTATTTATTTAAGTGTAATAATTAATGTAGACTCTACTATTCATATTTTTGTTTGCAAGTAAACGTATTGAATAATTGTAATGTATTTTGATTATTCAATTGTTAATTTAAATGCGAATTGCGTTTTCATTTTATGTTATTTTAGCAAACTTTCAGTTATTCTTTGTACAACAACAATGGGAAACGATTTTTAAGCATTTATTTATTTTATTGACGTGACTTCATATTTTTTTTACAATCACCTTTAATTTTATGATATTTTTATTTTTTGTAAATATTTTCAATGGCCGGTATCGCTTGTATAAGACGTTTGCTCATCTATAAACGTCATTAGTATAGTCTTAAAAAGAAAAAATATTTTATCGTCATATATAACAAACGTTAAGTTAAAGTCATGAGATGAACTTATGAGGAGATGATTGTCATACCATTATTGTGCCTATGAGGCTGTTCGTCACAAGGGTAAGCGTGAGGACCACCAGTTATTAATTTGAAACATTATAATGAATAAGCTATCTAATTTGAATATCACAGAAAGTCAGCGGAGTTTAGAAATGTTACGATTGGACGCCCACCTCGGAGCAAATGAATGGCCCCTTGATTAACGAAATTAAGCGACGTCATTAGATAGACACTCGAGGAGATGATCCTAAATGTTGAACAACTTGCAAAGTTAAACGGACTCCGGACTCGTGATTAATGCTTCTTTAAAGAGGTGTCCATTTAAACTTTATTATATTACGATGTCTTTAGCGCTCCGAACAATGTAATGCATAATAGCTACTAATACTAAATTATCTTATCTGATATATCCTAGAACGATTTAACTTAAATGCTTACCATGAAACGCTCAAAGCTGACCTCTTAAAATGTTTATCATGGAATGACCCAAATGCTTATATATTTGCATGCAATTGGGTTGGTTAGAATATTCTACACATAGTTTTATACATTGTTTTAACTTTGAAACTCCTGACAAGTAGTTATAAAGAGTGATGCTGTACATTGTAAAATATATGTATAAGCTGCAATGCCAAAAGTAGAAAATTTGGATACGACTGGTGAAACACTTTTTGTTTGATATATGAATCAAATTTTGGAGCCTAGGGAATGTTTCAATTTTTTGTTAGTCCTATAATTACAGATAGCAGTGGCAAAATTTGCAATTATCTACTATGTTTTAGATTATAAAAAAAGAACAAAATAATTCGTAAATCTCATTTATTAATTTATGAACTAAACATTAGGGTGAGTTTTTATTATTTGGCTGTTATCTTATTTATACTTATACAGCTTTTACACTTATTATTAGACTCGGATATTGTGACAGTAATTCAGGTTTAATATAATAGCAACATAACAATGTATTGAAATTTGTGGTTATAGATTATATTATGGTTATAGATGATATTTGTGGATAATATTTTCATGCATTTCCTAATTACATTTCAACTTCAATTACTATTTAAAAAGAAGTAATATTTAAGTAATTCTTATCCATTTTTTTATTATACATGTATAAACCTAGATGAAAAATAATAATTTTGATGGTTTCTGTAACTACGGTCTACGTTTCAAATTTCCATTTCATATACTAGCTTATTCAATGAATATTTTACGACTGCCAATAGCCTTTAACCTTGTACTGTTACACATAAATTTCGATTTGATAGTTTAAGCCTGATCCCCTTTCGCTTTTCAGTCTTATGTTGGCATACGAGAAACCCACTCCACCAGCCGTCACTGTTGCTAGAGATTCTGTGTGGTCGAGATCCCTCGCAATGATACCCTGCAACAAAACAAAAATAAACTCATCTGTAATTATAAATATTGGTAATAGCGGACCCGGCTGACGTTTGTCCTGCCCATCCCCGTCCTCGTCCCATTCTGAAAACGCTTATGTTACATTATATAGCAAAGAATATAGTAGTTAAGTATTCTTGAATTTTCTAATCGTATCTCATAAGAACTTTCTTCTAACAAAAACAGCAAAAAAGAATTTGCGAAATCGGTCCAGCCGCGTGATGCCATCATACTTTGAGGGATGCCTAATATTCTTATTACCTCTCCAGAGAAGCTACTTTAAAACTTGTATATGGACTCGTCACGACGATAGCGATCAAGGTTTGAACGATATACCAGCACGGTTTAAACCGTTGACAGCTTTTGAAGCCTCTATACTATTTTTGAGTTTTCCATGATATTGCAAAAACTTGCAAATTACCACGATAGACACAAAGTTTGTATTTTCATAAATCACGAACACTTAAATTTTATATAGACGTTACTTATAAATTTCAGTGAAACGGTGTTACTCGTCATCTACATCGTTTGTACACAATGAACTAATAAACATAAAAGTAATTACCTATTGTTTTATCGAAAAGGCTATAGTTACGCTGATATCAATTATAAAATATTTTATATCGGTATTCCTTTTCTACATCGAAGTTTATAAACTGGTCGTTATTGGAGATGGAGATTGGTATTTGGAGTTGGTTCTCAATCCAAATGCTTTTTTGAGCAATTAGAATAACTGTGGTACGCCGGTTGTAGAAATGCACACCAAGGTGGAGAGTTTCGGCGAGGAATAAAAGGTGGGAGCGAAGATCGATATGCTCAACCACCGCAAAGGAAGATCTTCGTGTCCGGGCTTGTTGAAATTACCCGGGGCGGCCGCGTCTCCCCGACAGTTGTTAGTCGGAAGGTCTATATATAGTAACTGTAAGTAGAAACTTCGCTAGCGAGAGTTAGTTTATATGGAGATGTTCAGTGTTTGTACTGCGGTCGTCGTCATCCGTAGAGCACCATCTAGTTTTGCTTCGGTGTAACCTTTTCCACTCGACATCATTGCCATCTTGTTACGTAGCGGCAGCTACACCGGTAAAATAATGATCCATTGAAAGTCTTGTTTGTTATTAATATCTGATCTATACAAAGATTGAAGTGGCCCTATTTTGAGTTGAACGTGACATCAATTCCTATTATTTTATTATATTAATTATATCCTATTATTTTTTATAATTATAAGGAAAGGTAAAGGAATATAAAAAATATAAGATAAAAGAAGGAATAATTATAGGATATTAATAATATCCTACAATTATTCCCATTATTTTATTATACCTATAACTTTATTTTACGTTAAAGTTCCATTAGAAAGTTTCACATCAAAAGGACATTTCCACATCAAGCCGAACGAAAGTTATTCTAATTAAAGTTACACGAAATTCAGTAAAATTTCGCGGCAAAAATTGCTCAGGAAAGGTCAGAGTGCTAGTAAAGCTCGCCGTGATTAAGGGGATTTTCAACATTTGTGGCCGCTCCAGAGAATTTCTGCTTATTTTCAAGCAGTTTGAGGTTTTAAAGGTCACCGTAAATGTAATTTGGTGTTTCATTTAGGTATCGCATTAGTAACAGTACTTGGCTATGATTTTGGTAAGTAGTAGTATAGAAAAAGATTATTTATTATTTCACAAGAAGAACATTAATTTCAAAAATCATAAATGTTCCATTATTGATCAACATAAATGAGGATAAGCATTGATGTATATACCACTAGCTGTTTCCCGCAGCTTTGAAAAACCATTTCTAAGTGGATATCTACTAATTATAAACGATCTCCGAGCCAAATTTCATCTTTGTACATGCCGCGCTTTTAGAGATTTCGCTCTAAGTAACCTTTCCCTTTTATATATATGTATATAGAATGATCAACTATGTTTGAATTTATAAAATACTTAACAGTTAAAAAAATAGTTTTTGGTGTTTCATTATTAGTTAAGGCGTGAAATTACAACGAAGTAAACACGCATAAAAGTTATAATGTCATTCATGGATTCGCAAATTTACAGGAGTCACTTAATTATGATAATAATATTGTAATAAGGCGATAAATTGAGTGAGTAATAGAAGCCGTCCAGGTGAGTACTAAGCATTGACAAAACAATAACTGTGCTTAGCCAAGGTGTTCACAGCGAAACTACAAAGTGACATCAGAGTGACGTAATAGCTCGCGACACCTTTCCCTCAAACAAAGACCTTCTATAAATAATTAGGTTCTTGTTATCTACCTTACAGCTCTTGTTTAGCATCCCTTGTGAAATTTCTTAGTGGGAAGTTATATTTTGTACATTAACTATGATAAAACATTTGCATGGGAATGTAAATACTGCTTTTAAAAATTATTTAAGTTAAGACACTAATTGGTAAAAGAGAATAGGTAAGAAGATTTCTCTTAATCGTTCATTTTCCAACGACCTTGAACTCTATTTTTAATTGGTGGGATCTGAATGTTGACATTTGCGTGTTTGAAGATAGTGATAATGAGATTAGACAATATTCATGTAACAAATAAATATTATTTTAGTTCACATGTGAACTATATCACATCAAAAGCATACCTAGTATGCTTGGTTTTGTATTACGTATGGTTAGCCATACGTAAGATTTCAAGCAACCATCAACACTTTCTTACGTAAGATCTCTTCTTTTCTAAGATCTCTTGTCGAATATGCATCTGCTATGTGGAATTCTCAATGTTAGATAAAACAAATTGAGTCTATACAGAATAAATTTCTTAAACATTTTAAATATAAAATAAAACTATCTAACCAATCCATGTCTGACGTTCCAACACTTGCAGACCGACGATTCTATCGATCGAAAGAGATCAGATATTTCTATACAAAATAGTGAATAACATTATTGACTCTTCATATCTTTTAAATAAATTCTATTTAGATGTCGTAGATCGAGTTCACGTACGAAAGATGTGCCTTTAAAAAAGGAGAGGGTTATCAATTTGACCAGTATGTTTTTTTTATGTTTGTTACCGCAAAACTTTCGACTGGAAGCGCCGATCTTGATGATTCTTGTTTCATATGAAATCTGGTGCTTCCCAAATGGACCCATATTAATTTCTAGGTCTAGACCCATCTAGGTCTGACAAAGGTTTCGATTAGAAAACAATGAAATTCTAAATTATGATTAAGTATGTGCGTGACAAATTGTCCATTGTTGACTCCGCCACGTGAGCCATTGTATTCATTACTTTGTGGCGAAACACAAGAATCGCGCCACTTTCTTGCCCACTGATTCGACCAACGGCGCCGCACCTTCCAAGGGATTTGTGTCCTGTAAACGAACCAAATCAGTGTGCAGGCTCAGAGTTGCACAGAGAGCTATAGAGCGCGTCATACTTGATATCAACCTTCAAGACTAAATTTATAGTACCCATATCCGACTCCGAAATAAGGCTAAGGACGTCGGATTAAAATGGAGTTGTGCAAGACATGTATCTTGCATGGCTAAAGTAAAAATGGAATTGTGCAAGACACTCGGCTAGACGTGGTGATGGCAGATGGTCTGCGAATCTAACCGAGTGATGGCCTAGATGGGGTTGGAGAAACCCTGGTCGTTCCAAATCAATGGGCGGATCATATAAAGAGAGTAGCGGCAGGTGGTTGGATGAGATTGGCAAGAGATACGTGAGAATGGCAGAAGCAAAGGGAGCCATATGCCCAGCCGTGGGCTATCAAGGGCTGACAATAATGACGGTGAAACGTATCAAGCAATGACTAATTTCAAAGCAAGCTTGCGAGGCCAGTCTGTGATTTGTGAATCGATTATCAAATTGCAATCATTTCGAAGTGGGCAGAGAAAAAAGACTTAAATTTAAATATACAAAAATCTGTTATATTTCATCCTACTCATTTATCCACGAACCTCAACTTTATCAACCTCAGTCAGTAATGGGCAAAAGAAAGATAAGAAAATTTTCTCCATGAAAAAACAACTCATGCTTCTATTTCTGTCAGTCTTTTCATATATGTATTACCATGAAGCCTTCTTCTTCTTGCTTTGATAGATGGCTTGCTTTTGTGAAGATGCACAACCTATTTCGCCAATGTCACGTTTAATGGAGAAGACACGAGGGAGATTGGGCAACGGAATTTATTCACAATATAAAAATTGTTAAATTATATATGGTTATTCACCACCACAATATAGACAGTAATACAGAGATGTAAAATAGTACAGATTATTATTTGAGTTTGTTTACGTCTAATAAAATTACACACACATGTAACAAAAGGACTTAAACACCAACATTAAAAAATACTCGACATTTATGGGACGTGGAATTTGAATGAAACCTTTTCTATGCAGAATCTTGCGAAACATTCCTCAAATACAGATTTGAGGGTAGTTTCTCAAAGTTTATTACAGAATAACTATGGAGATTAGAATATAAGGTGGACCATCTCAATGCATTAAAGTGTCCGTCGAAATAAGGCAGGCGCCACATTACAATGATGAAGAATTTTAAAGTTTATTTATTGGTTAATTCATTGCTACATTCACACCATTTAATGGCGTTCTGGCAGGCTATTGGTCAATTCACTCTACACCAGCACCATTTCTTTGAATCTCCGAATTTGCTGTTTACAAATGGCTGGCTACACTTTCAACTAGCCCCTCATAGAAGAAGGTGCTCCTTATATTCTAATCTCCATAAGAATAACAATATATAAAACGAAACTAAACAAATATTGGACAAAGTACCTAAAACCACTACACACTTGTTTCTACACATTCTTCAACTATATTCTTCTTAGTCTTAGCAGTCTGGTCATGGTCATAATTTCACGTAAATTATTTTATTTATTTTATTTCATAAAACAAGAGTAGTAACACAAGGTAGTTTTAAAAACTTTATCTGAGTATGAGGTCCATCTTCTCAGCAACTAGATTTAGCATGAGCATAAAACGCGTTAAAAGTGTTTGAGCCAGAAGATTTGTTATGGCGCGGGGTACTGCGAGTAGACGTGGCCGCCACACAATCCGTTCGGTACACAGACACTCAACAGCTCTAACACACTCTAGCTAACCCACACACATAGATTATAAAGAAGGACCAAAAAAACCTTACCATGTGATGGTGATGCGAGGCATGGTGAAGATGTGGGGATTCTGCGGATGGACCCGCGCCCGCACCTGGACTCACACGTAGTTCTGGAAATAACATAGAACAACACTTTTAACTGCGTTATTAGACTTCTTGAGCTTCTGGAAAACTAGTCCATTTAGGTCTAAGCTAGAGGGTTACGCAATTGCAGCGGCAATTTTAACGTTTTATGATGTCATAATGAGCAATTACGTCACTTTATGCACAACTTAACGGGTATTACTTGTCTCAGTTGACTTACAGATATTACCATTTTCATTGTTCGTTTCGAACGAAATAATACTACTTTACACGTCGACAAACGCAACATGTAGATCGCGGAAAAGACTCGATGGAAAAACTGCCATCGTGACAGGCTATTCAGTATGTAGGTGCGAAATTTGACAGAAATTGAATTGATGGCATTGGATGGAATCCTGCGTTTATTTTAAATATATGTTTATTGTATATATTCACTGTTTTCACGTATTACAACCGTCAATTCTAGATAACTGCTTTTAGATTTATGTATCGTAGGTTTCACTGAAATAGTTTGATTAAATTTTTGCACACTGATAAATTTAAAAGTTTTACAAAAGTCACAAAAATATTACGCAATGTAAAAAAAAAAAAAATGCATACGCTCTCTTGTCAATTTTCGATTTATTTGGTGACTGTAAGGAGGAAATAGAGACGTAAGAGTAAGCCATATTTAGTTTCAAGGTGCGGGGGAATTAACACTGTTCGTGTAGATTTATTAAAACTTGTAACAGTAGAAAAAACATCTATTAGAGTTGAAAGGCACCCGCAAATCCAAACATTACTGCATTACATTAATAGGGCGAACATGTTATTATATTTCAAGCAGAGCTTTTTTATATAAGTTGACCGATAACGCGCGCGAACATAATGCTATGACGCGAAATAGGTGGTGTGAAATAGCCCGCGATCATCACTTAACAATTTTGGCACACGGCGTGCTGCGTCGCAAACAGACGTCGGCTCCGCGTCACACCGTCATGTCACCCTTATAATTACGATCCCACTCGAAAACTCTAATATCATCAAGATTCATCAGAGCTGACGTACGTACGTGTTTATCTCGTTTCGGTAATAAACTTTGGCTGATTGATGTTCTATGTAATAGATTTACGCACGCGTCTATTGTTGATAACGAATCGTTCGCATTGATTTAAAAAGCGAGTATGTTGGGCTAAATGTATGGTGAACGCGGTAAACTTAAATTTGATATTTTGTTTGCTGCTCTGATAGCTACAGCATTCCGCAAATAAAGTAAAGCCATGGTTGATCTATGAACTAGGTATATATCATCGATTTATAAACAGATCTTTTATAGTTATCTATAAGGATTCTGCCTGGAATTTGTTTTCTGGGTATACGTAAGTGCTTCATTAATTAAAAATTTTAAGAATTTGTCTATATTATAAGGGGTAAACGGTTAGGCCGTTCACCTAAGTGAACACCGACGCTCATGGACATCTGCATCACCACGAGACTGGCAGATGCGTTGCCAACTTTTAAGAAGGGGTTTGGGCCACCGGGAATTCTCAGGAACCCCACGAAACGCGACAAAAATGCCATCACTTGATGTGACAGTATTGCTGCCATTCACGCCGATCTTATCTCCGAGAAAGAGGTAGTGGTACGCTGGCTCAATTCGGCTGCAGGCCAATTTAGAGATAGATTTTCTATAAAGTGTAATACAAAACTGCTCAGGTTGTGGGATAATGTTTTGGCTCGCTTTGCTTGTCCTAATTATTACATGACCATATGACATTAAGACAAGAAAGAAGTAAATGTCTGTAATAATTTATTAATATTCTTGAGAGTTATTGCAACACATGTAACAATTAAGGACAGTTGAACATTATAAGTGCTATGTTATGAACAATTTTAAAATGAATCATGCAAATTCTTTATAGTGAGGACATTTTATGTATATGATTGTGAACAGTCTGGATATCTACTCCTACATCTATAATATGTATGTGAAGTGTCTCTAGGACGTTTGATTATATTAAATATACTGGCTGTTTCCCGCAACTTCGCATGCGTATATTTAAGCTTGCGAGGGCCGTTAAACGTCCCTAATCTGGCCCTACCAAAAATCCGTTCATAGCGGACGGAGAATCGACTAACTATAAACTTCGTCAATTCCAAATTTCATCTTTGTATCTACGTCCCGCGGATTTTGAGATTTCGTGATTGGTGACCCTTCGCTTTTATTTAGATAGATAATATTACTAAGAATAGAAAATGTAATATCTTACAAATTGTATATAATATTATAACATCAGAAGTTGTGTAGCATACATTAGTAATAGATTATCTCGCGACGAAGTTCTTCAATTATATTTTTATATATTGTAATCATCTTCAGAACGAATTTCCTGTGATCATTTTCGCAAAGAGAAAAAATAATTTGAGGAGGTCGCGGCCTAATCAGTGGTCGGCATTTGAGTCGATCACTAATTTAAGTTGCTCTGGCTGCGACCGGGTGATAGATGGGTGACCCATTCTAGCACTGGTTTATATTTGATATCCGTATGTTATGCTTATTTAACATAATAATGTTTGTCTTTTAACTTCGTCTGTTTATAATCACCAAAAACATAAACATCAGACTTTTATCTATACCTTATCCTGTACAGCCAAAATATTGCTAGCACGACACCGTTAGAAGTCTTTGCAAATTCACTTTTTGATAAAAACAATAACATGTAATTATGGCGGAAAACAAGATAGTTCTATTTGAAGGTCGTTTATTAACGCCTGATTGTAGTAATAAACCCAATTAGTTGCGTCATGACACCGTAACATACCTAATGTTAAGATTTCTGTCGCCATCAGAATTTAAAAAAAAACACCACATTCCTTTAACGTGGAAAAAATGTTCGCTAATACGCAATCTGTTGTTTGGGTACATTAGAACTTTTAAACAGCAGCAAGATGCAGGGAAGTGGTTCCAGCAAAGTTCAAGTAAACAGAACTGGCGTATGTCATTTCCTTACCTTGGCCCATTTTAGACGCTTGCCTAAAACCCATTGGTATCCCCTTCTGCGTTGCTCAAGATACTTTTCTTCCCCTTAAGATCTCTGGTCACTTTACTACCTATACCTGCTAAGTGTGTACCACGATTTTAAGTAATGTTTTCCTACCCAAGCAGCTCCATACTACAAACGAAATATATGTTACGTGACGTGCTTGAACCATTGTTAATTAGTTCAGCTTATTATCTTTTTGAACTATGTTCTGGCTTGTTAACGTATTAGATCACACGACCATGATAAAATACTGAGAACTAGATCAAGATATAGGTACATTCTTATCGGTATGTCCCCATGTTCTTGTTATTAATTTGCATATGCAATTTATTTCGGCGAACAACAAACAACTAATCAGTTAAGTAACATAAATTTTATAAATTCTATATAAAGTAATTTTCGTCTTTCCTAGAATTTTTTTCTTAGAAATCGTAAGAAAACGGTATTTGCGAGAGCACTAAATTCACACAAGTGCACTAATTATTCACTTCAGCAAGGTGTGTAATGTTCTCTATTTCAACTACAAAGCTGTCTATTTCCATTTTTTAAACTTTTCTTGCTAAATACGTAGTATCAAAGTTTTACAATGGCATAGAATGCGCAGCATTTTTTTTTTTCGATTTATTCAGTCGATTTTATTTCCAGCCAGTGTCTTTTTGATCGAATGCATATATTTTGTATGAAACTTAATGGGATAAATTAAACCTCTTTCATAGTCATCTTATTTTTAGATAATAGATTTATTCCAGTTATCAGTTAAATTTTACTTTTCATGAATATGTAGATATTAATTTTCCTATTTATAGGAATTTACTTAGTATAACTTTTTATCTTATAAGGTTTCACGAAATTCATTTTTCATTAGACCTTATCCATATGTCCCATTTAAGGTACAAAGTAAATATGCAGAAAATACCTAAAGAAAACGCATTTAACTAATTTTTAATCTACTCCCATTATTCGAAATTCAGCAGTGAAATGTGATTAATGTAAGTAATTCTAATGCAAAACATGTTTATTTTTTTACCTGATGTTCTTGATACTCGGAAAATGTGTTCATACTTGGAAAACATTAAATTCGTGTATATGTTTCGCCAATCTAAATTGAGATTTATCAGAAATGTTTACAGTTTATTTTAGATTGTCGTGCGTTTGTTTTCAACGCGTGCCATCGCTGCCATTTCGGTATGACGCAACAACATAGAAATAGCGCTTATAGTAGGGGAGGCACCGATGCTAAATTTGCAGTCACTAAAACGTAGTGGAGAGCTATTAGGTTACGTAGATTGGGTGCAGAAATGAAAAAAAAAGTTCGTGCTATAGCGATCGTTTATAGAGCACGTGAATGTTTTAGCTATATCGCCTGAAGGAAATCGTCAGATCATATGTTTTCCGTACTCCTTAAATGATTTCCTTCAAAATATAATAAAAAATAATGGCGCTCCAATATTTCTAAGTGATGTTTTTATTCTAGTGATCCTCTAATTTTCTTACGTCACGTTTAAATCGTCAGATTATTGAAATGTAAGCGTATCTCCGTGTAAGTAGTAACTTACCTTATATTCATTTACAAAGCATAGATACTGAATATACATTATTTTCTTTATTATTACATATAATTAGAGGTAGTGCCACGCTTGTAGCCGAATTGGGCCGGCACGTCCGGGTACCAGTTTCTCTTTCTCACATGAGATCGGCGTGAAGTGGCGGCAATGCTGTCACGTCAAGTGATGGTATTGTTGTCGCGTTTCGTGGTCCATTCATTGACCATTTGCCACAGGTAATTAAAACTGATCTATGTATAAAAGCGAAAAGTCACCTAAAACAAAATATCAAAAGCCGCGGGACGTACAATAATGAAATTTGGCAAGTGTATTTATTTATTTATGACGTACAAACAGAACATGACATCACTTAAACTAACATAAAAAATACCTAACTTATGGACATGCAATATACCATAAACAAAAGTGCGTACGTCTAGAACGTATATGTTAAGCGTGCTTACAATAATATATTATTTGACTTTATAAAACTTAAAACAATATTTTTTTAACAAAAAAAAAACATTAATGAGACTTATCTAAGAGATCCAAGCCCAATCAGAATTGTCTTTGAAAATAAATTAAATTGACCGTTAAATATGTTTAGGTCCTTATCTTAATATGTAATATATATATAATAATAATAATTTATTATTATATATATATTTATTGAGTTAGTTGTCAAAGGTGAAATAAATCCAGACACAAAAGAGTCATATAAACAATAGACGAATTGGTAAAATTTCTGCCTGTTTTCAGGTTTTCGCCAGATTGTTTCCGTTCAAAAGAGGCCTAAGCCATGCTTATTGGGCCCCAAATTTTTGGGCTTTATATAACTTTCTGGATAAAGTTCTGCTACGATTGTGTGAGTATATTCCAAAAAAAATTTACATTAGATTGTTTTTCATTTGAAGCTCCAAGCAATTTCAAGGAGCATTATTATTTATATTCCTTGGAATTTCTACTTTCGTTCTAGATGTATGGTACTAGACCAGTGATAGGCAAAGTACGGCCTGCGGGGCAAGTCCGGCCCGCGAAAATGTTTAATCCGGCCCGCAAAAATGTTTAATCCGGCCCGCAAAAATGTTTAATCCGGCCCGCCGAAGGACCATTGACATGGATATAGTATACGGCTCGCTAATTACATTTTGACGGTCGAGAAGTATAAAGTAGATTCTACTTAGTAGAATAATAGATGCATAACATAATAGATGTATACAGCATTATATGCAAGTGTGTAAAGTTTGTCTAATATTATGATTAAAAGGTTTAACACAAAATGCGTTTTTTTATAATTCTGGCCCTCTACTAGAGTTTCTAAAAGTTTGTGCCCCCCCCCATTATAAAAGTTTGCCCGCCACTGTACTAGACCATACCTGTTATACAAATTGTGTTGATGTCATTTTAAGAGTAAGAGCGTGAGGTTTACTGACAACAAACAATGAAACTCACATTCGTAGTTACACAATTCAGTTATATATTTTTTAACGTGATAACAACGTCTTATAAGTCGATGAACTCCGGCCGCATGCACGAAAAAGTGTCACGTTCCATTTGAGCCGAGCACTCGGTAGTCGAGCAGAAATCGGCCTAAGCGTTCGGAGTTATCACGAAACCGATGTTACAGACAATCGATGATTTTTTTAATAACCAATGCCTAGATGAATATTAACAAATATGTGTTAGTAAACTTTTCATTCCGATTTTAGGTCTCAAATTGAACATACCCATAGCGACACAAGAGGCATCGATGACAGGTGGTCTAGTACAAGAATATGAGCACGCTGTGTTGCCTACCATAACGCCAATAGTAACTTTCGTACTTACTCTATTGTCTATGCTGCCCGCTCTAGTCAAATTGTGGCATCTTGGGGCAGACAGACGGTTCAGATGTTTGAGTTTCGTGAGGTAATATCACTTGTCTATCTTATATAAAAAATTCACGTGTTACAATGTTAGTTACCGTACTCCTTCGAAACGGCTTGACCGATTTTTATGATATTTTATATGCTTATTCAGTAGGTCTGAGAATTGACTATCTATTTTTTTTAACTCCTAACTGATAAGGGTAGCCCACGCGGACCCTCCCTCCTCCTCCACCCTCGCGGGGTGCAGCTAATACTAATAAAAAGCTGAAGAGTTTGTTTGTTTGATCGCGCCAATCTCACGAACTACAGGTTCGATTTGAAAAATTGTTTCAGTTCTACATAGCCCATTTATCGAGAAAAGCTATCGGCTATATACATATCTTCACGCTAAAAATTTTTACCTACTTTTACGCGGACAAAGTCGCTGGTAACTACTAGTTATATATAGTTTCATTTTTGTTATGTGAAGTGGCGGCAATGCTGTAACGTCTAGTGATGGTATTGCTGTCACGTTTCGTTCGGTTTGTGTGAGTTCCCGGTGGCCGAAACCCCACTTTAAAGGCCGGCAATGCATCTGCAAGCCTTGTGGTTCGTAACTCTTCCGAAAAGGATGACTACTCAGCTTTTTTTATGAGGTCAGAGATAACCTCAGCTGATATTCTGTAGCTATATGCTGATATGTTGTAGCGTCGTAATAGCTTGCTCATGTTGAGTTTACTTTTAAGTGATCACTACATCTAGTTTACTTATGTCTGTCTTTTATTATTAATGTAAGTGATTGTTAGTGAACCAAAATAAATAGAAAAAAAAATTTTTTTGATGGATTAAATGTAACGTCAATTGTAGAAATTAATATATCTTACAAAAGTTGTGTATTGCTTACAGTAACAGAATATACACAGAGTGGGCCTAATTTACAGAAGACCCGAGTTTAATCTCGCGGAGACAAAACAATTTTTAATATTTTCCTGTAATTAGTCTAATATCACGCAATCTAGTAAAGAATGACATTAACAAATTTAAGTCTACTGGCCTCAAAAAAGCTTTTGAAGAATCTATACTAATAAATAAAGTTGAAATGATTGTTTGTTTGTTTGTATGCTTAAACGCGCTAATCTCAGGAACTACTGGTCCGATTAGAAAAATTCTTCTGCTGTTAGATAGCCCATTTATCGAGGAAAACTATAGGCTATATATCAACACACTAAAATTTTTCATCTAATTTTACGCGGATGAAGGCGCGGGTAACAACTAGCTATATATATCAAGGCCTTGTATAATCTCTCATTTCTTGGCTACCTCTCAAGATATACAAGTTTTGAGATGGAACACGCCTTTTACCCACGCATGAAGTATGGCATCGTTAATTTGTTCGATTTCAACCAAACCTATATTGATAGTTACCTAATCCAAACAGATCTTTACGTTTATGCTTCTCTGGTGATTATATCTTTTTATAAATCTCTCCAGTTCAGCGGATACAGATTTCAGCATCCCGCGCAACCGAGTTATTTTGGACTCCGATTTGTTTTGCAACTGTTTTAACGAAAATATATTTGGGATTCAAATTAATAAAGTGTTAGTGTGGAAAGTTAAATTTATTTGCGTTGCAAATTCATGCGAAGTTCTAATGCCGGAGCCAGACATAGCTTCATTTGAATAATCATTTGAATGATCATGTGGAGTGGCCGGAGACGTAGTGTAGCTACGCAAAGTTTTGTAGAACTTTGTAGTCTTCAAAGACATAAATGTACAAACGCTTTGAGCTATGTCTGACTCCGGCATAAATAAAATATTACACTTCACAAGTGTTATTTGCGGATTTATGCGAAGACCATCCTACGGTCAAATTTAATAATAAAAGATAAATATATAGGACTATTTCACAAACAGACGTTTGTTCCTAACTTAATGTCTATGTTATAATATATATATAGGTAATTGGTGCCTGTAATACAGAAATATATTGTATAAATATATAAATACATACGTGTAGATATTTTTAAATACCATTTAGGGTGGAGCCCCTATTGAAAAATTCTCTTTTGAAAATTTCCCACCTTATTGGTTTCTGGGTGGCTTTAATGATTTAAATGGATTGTATGGGATTTTTTCAATAGGGGCGTTACGTGCGCGGAGCGAATGGTTAACGATACATATAGATAATACACTCAAACTTGAGGCGGGAATCGAACTAGCAACCCTCAGGGAGAAAGCAGGGTCACTGCCAACTGCGCCTACGAGCCAGTCAAGAAAATTAATTATAATTGGTTTAATTTGGAAACAATTATTTATTATGCTTCTCTGTTAATTTTTCCCAGGTTCTAACCGGGTTCCCGATTAAGGATCTTCGCCTCTCATATCGTATAGGTCAAAAAAAAAATGAACAGATAAATTTCCATCTCTATATTTCATCTCAAAGCGGAACAGTTTCGCCATATTAACTTTTTTAACACCAATAAAAAAACAGGTAGGTAGAGATTGCAAATGTTTCTATCCACTTACATAACGACACGTGCAACTCTTAACACCGACCACATTAACTTGACATCTTTAAATGTGTATGGACATTACAAAACCCACTGTGTTGACATCGCTCGCGCGTTCAAAATTTGCCAACGTCAATTCGCTCTTTCGCGATTAACAATAAATAAATTTTACATACAGAAAATGCATAAGTTTTTAGAGTATGAAGGATAATTTCCATCATGTGGTTTTGTTCCCAAGTATTGTCACTATTATATTTAGATTTTAACATTAATTAGACATCTTCAAAAGTGTATCGATATTACAAAACCCATTGTGTTGACTTGGCTCGCTCGTTCAAAATTTGCCAACGACCAGCTAATATAGCTCCAAAACAACTTAGGATTGTGAAGTAAAGCAGTCTCCAGTTTAGCAGTGTAATCGTTATAACAAAGTTTATATACATAAGCGGGTTACTAATGTCAAATATTTATTGATTTTGCCTAAATGCGCTCCGTTCACACGGCGTCGTGTCTAAATCGCTATTGGATCGATTTTTTCCCAATCCGGTTCAGTCGCACCATTATTTCAATACCCGCGTTCACACTTGCTTTCGGTTTTAAGACACGAAAACTACCGAATGCACGTGTGAACCCGCGTATTGAAGTGCTGGTGCGACAGAACCAGATCGGGAAAAACAGATCCGATAGCGACCTAGGCGCGACGCCGTGTCAACGCAGCTTTACCCATTATCGGCCAAAGATTGCAATATTAACGTTTAAAGACCTGTTGCTTCGGCATATGAATATTTATATAAAAATTATTTGTAAAAAATTATTTGAACAGTAGCTACTTTATATATTACCAAGAGCGGGCAGTTATTTGCTCAGCATTCGCTTTGATTTTCTTTTGTGTCTGACAATTAAAGTCAATTTTCTTGACGTTTCAATTTCTTGCTTCATGCAGCGCGAATGCTTTTATTAAGGCACGTATAAAAGTTGTGTCTGTTTAATGTTCAAATAAGGAACCATGGGGAATAACGGCAACCCATCAACACTTCTAAACCAAATCCAAAAATAAAAGTGATACCAACACAATGTATGTAAATAAATCAGCGGATTTTAGATCACTAGATTTAATTACATACATAAATATGGATAGAGCTAGACATGATCATGTGTTCCTAAGGTAGGTAACTTAATACTTGTGTTATAACTAGCAGCCGATTAATACACATTTTTTTTAATATACACCCAGACTCGAGGCGGGAATCGAATCAAAAACTTCCAGAGCCAAAGGCCATCTGCGCCAACGAGCTAGTTAAAGTACATTTAATTACACATGTTTTTAAATATTAATAAGACCAGATGTTGTACCTGAAAATCACCGCATAAGCAGGAAAGGTGCGTGCCGTCGCCAGCGACGAGGGCGACGTGGTCGTGGTAGTGCAGCGGCGTGGCGGCGCGACACTCGCAGCCGGCGTCCCCACACGCCGTGCGACATCCGCCCGCGCCCGTCGCCACGCTACCGGTCGGCTCAGCGCTCCACATGCGCTCTAGCCGTTGTATCTAGGCAAAAAAGTTCTTTACTGTAAATGTATAACAGGGGGAAGGCCCAGCAATGGGACATTATATGAACAAATAAAAAAATGCATGCGATCGTAATGCGGCATTTATAACAGAAAAAAACCATTTCTGTGTCTGACTTTCTATTAATTTGACTGTCTGGCTATTTCCCCAATACGGCTGAACAGATTTTAACGAGAATGGTATGTAAACGATGTCTTTTTTTAGGAATGCCACAGGTATTTTTTGGCATAAGATGTTTATGATACTAATACCAGTTCTCTGCTAGTCAACGAAAAAAAAAACGCAAATATAAATTAAAATAAAGAATACAAATAAATGGTCTTACCTCAACCGTCACGCTTTGATTGGAAGCTGGTATGAAACGATGCGTACACATCAGTCTCTCCTCGATATTCCAGAATATGTGATGGTGTGAGGGAGCAGATACTCCACCATGAGCTGGCGAGGCCATGCCGTAGTGGGTGGATGCACAGGTCGCGTCAGGTGACACCGTACCTTCGTGCTGTTCTGTACGTGGAAAATCAAGATGACAATAATCATCATCCATGGTATCATAGCATAAATCTAGTGTCATTGTCTAAAAAATCACGGGATACAATGGTGAAATTTGGCAAGAATATAGCGTGTAGTTATGTCTAATGACATGCGCTTTGAATGAAAGGATTTTTCGATAGAGTCCGTTTAAAGAGGTTATCTATGTATCTATCAATCCTTTATCGTTCACTGCCGGCTTCCCTATGTTTCTGCCACTCTCCCTTATCTCTCGCAACAGTCATCCAGCCACTTCCCGCGACTCTAACGATGTCGTCAACCCATCTTGCAATAGGCTGACCTTGATTTCTTCAACCCAATCGAGGCCACCACTCTGTAGCTTGAGTTCACCACCTGCCATCACCGCGTCTAGCAATCTATCACACATCAACCTTATTTATTCTAATATATTTTTTTTTTTTTTTTTTTTATGTTACAAGGGGGCAGACGAGCAGGCAGTAGTCCCCCAAGTGCCTACCGTCGCCCATGGACATCTGCCCGCCCAGAAAGGCAAAAAGAAATGACTAATTGGGTATGTTTGATGAGTTCAAAGAAACTTATCCAAATCAAAAATCTCTTATTTCTCAACATTATGATTATTACCTTAAAACGTAATTATGAATGTCTAAGTTCTTATCGATCACGATTGCCGTCGCGCTACGTTCTTAAAATTCAAAACAGTACAAGGGGCAAACGAGCAGGCAGCTAAGTGCCTACTGACGCCCATGGATATCTGCACGACCAGGAGGAGGGCAGATGCGTTGCCGACCTTTAGTGACGAGTTAAGGCCACCGGGAAGTCTCACAAACCAATCGAAACACGACAACAATTCTATCACTTGACGTGACAGCATTGCCGCCACTTCAAGCCGATCTTTTGTAAGAAGGGGATACTGTTACCTGGACGCGCTGGCCCAATTCGGCTACAAGCATGGCGCTACCACTAATTGATACGATCTCTCCCTATTATATAACTATAGAGTCGGTAACAGCTCAGGGCTGGATACTCAAAAAAATGTCACATGCCCTTTTAACTTCATATCAATACAATAATGCGTCCGGGAAGATTATGTAGTTAAAGCAGCCCTAGATATACGTGAAACCAAAAAAGGCAGAAGACGGCCACCGTCAACCTTGTGGACTAGCATGACCATACCCATAAAAGTTAATAACTTGCCCAGTCCGACAAACCTTGATAGTATGTCATTGTGCTCCAGAATTAGGAGACCCGATCACACCTAACGTTGGAATGGGTAAAAAAGAAGAGGATTACCTTGATAGTTTTTTTTGTCTACTTGAGTGATGTATTTCTCTATTTCCAGATCCTGGTGTTCGTCCACTCCCGCAAGGAGACGGGCAAGACGGCGCGTGCCATTCGGGACATGTGCCTGGAGAAGGACACCCTCGGGCAGTTCATGAGGTGAGTCAAATTTCGCCACCAATATCGCCCCTAATCATCTTGATGTCCAAAAATCCATACTAGACTAGTTGACTATTCTTTAGAAGCTAGTTTATATCATCCCTTGCAGTCAATTAATACAAAATATAGGTATTTCAGCGAAAAACAAATTTGTTATCTTGTTAATTTAGCGTTTTTATAAATCTATCTGACTTAATAGCGCCAAAACGCTCTGAACTGTCGTGTCACCTTTTTGACATAACTTCTTGCCAAATAAATAGCTGTACGTGTGATTAGAGTATATGTTAGCAATATAGAGATTAAAAAGTAAGGAGGATCCTTTCAATGTATTAAAGTGTCCGTCAATATCCGCAAATAAGGGAGGCGCCACATTATAATGAGGAAGAATTTAAAAAGGTTATTATTGGTCAATTCATTCTACACCAACGCCATTTCTGGGAATCTTCGAACGATAATTTGCTGTTTACAAATAAATGGCCGCTTTTTCAACTCGCCCCTCATAGATGGCCCTCTTCATATTCTAATCGTCATAGTTAGCAACAACTTTTTGTTTTGGCAAGATGTGACGTCATGCGCTCTGATTGGTGTCCGGTGTCACGCGATTTATGCCTTTAATTCATTTATATTTTCAAAATATTAAACAGTCTGACATATTAAAGAAATTCTACAATTCTATAATCTAATTCACAACGTTTCTGTGAAATCAGTTGTTGGTTTCAACGTCAATATGCCAGGAACCATCAAGATGAGCAAATAAAGAATGGAAACGCACTTGCGTTCCTTCTGCATGTGTTACGAAGAAGTCCGAGGGAGTCGGTAGTTATTTTATAACTAGCTGCTTGCCGTGACTTCGCTCGCGTAACAATAAATTTGTGCGAGCCCTTAGTTCTTCGCCATCTGGGTATATCACAATATACGTTTTTAGCGGTTGCGTCTCAGTTTCACTTCTGGGGTGAATCTATTTGTGTAGTGAAAACTTCTTTAAGCGAGCTGGGCATTTTTTGAGATTGGCGAAAAGCTATAAAAGTCGTGACGCTGTTTCTGTCACCATTACCGATACCTCTGTTTTTTCTCTCTCTCTCTTTTTATTGCACAATTCGAATAAGAAAAAAAACAATTGTACAACTAGGCGAGCTTCATGCAAAAAGCATTTTTTGCCAGCTTGCCTAACCACGGACGTGCGAGAAAAGTGTTGTATTGATGTCAATGTCTGTTGATTCGTTTTCACTTATATTTGGACTACCGGAGAGTGAGTTTTCGTTTTTTTTTTTTTATTACAGGGAGGGTTCGGCCAGCGTGGAGGTGCTGCGCACGGAGGCCGAACAAGTCAAGAACCCGGGCTCCGATAAAAACAAGATGTTTTGCTTAAAATCGTATACCTACATAATATATCATAAAACTGCATAGTCAAATATGGTACAGTTGGGTGTCTCATACAAAAAATATCACCAATTTTTGTGTTTTTTTTTGTCATATAAAAAAAAACAAGCTGTTTCCTGCGATTCCGTGTGCGTACATTTGAACATGTGAGAGCTGTTAGTCTTCCTTAATCCGGTCCTATCAAAATACCCGTTCTGGGCGGATTTCTTCTTACAATAAACTACGAATAGACCACATTGGCGAATTTCGTCTTTGTACGACCCGCTGTTTTCGAGATTTTTTGCATCTATATATGTATATAGAATATAAATATGGTGTATTACGTTCTGTATGTTATATGTTGTGTATAGATGTATATAAAAGTAAAAGGGCGTACATAAAAGGTATCTCACATCGTAGTTTGATGTGGTATGTTTGTCATAAACTGACCTAACTCAAAAAATCAGATATTTGGGAAATCACAAAAAACGTTTTGTCATTTACAATTTATTCTGCTTATAACTCGATAAAAACTACATTAAAGTATCAAAATCTGTATTTTAATAATAGTTAATTAAGTAATTAATGAGAATAAAATGTTATTTTAATGATATTTTATTAATTTTTGTCATTTTAACTAAAAACTTATTTTAGTTAAAAAGACAAAAATGGCTGTATCTCATTGTTGGATGCACATATCTAAACAATTCTTGGATTGGCAGATACAAGAGGTCGAAACGAAACTGTTTGTTTGTTTAACTCACTTCAGACCTAAAACGTATTCCGTCAGTTTATAATTAGGCGTGCGATATATTTACAAACAAATACGTTTAATATCAAATTCAATGATAAATTGCACGACACTAATGCAGTATATAAATACGGTTACAATAATCTATTTCTGATTTAGGTAGGAAACATCACAATACCTAAAGCGTATGGCTTCCATCCAGAAAACAGACGCTCTATCATGTGGTAAAGATACAAATTGATACAATGTGATTACGTTCGATCATCAATGTGATGCACATTATATAACGGAGATGAATTGGCCGTGACAAACAAGAAAAACTTCATTGCTTCGCTTACGTCCGCGAATTAATAGTGGCCAGTAACGTTTTAACTCTTTTTTTTTTTTAGAACCTAGACTTTCGTGAGCGGAATTCATACTAATTATAAAAAAGGTTTTTAAACTCACGCGTATGTATCGAGATAGCCCGACTAGTTACGAACCCGTCCGGGGTCCTTCCTCATGAGCTCGCTACGAAACGGAACTAGTGTGGCAATCTCGATATAACATACGCGTGAGTTTAAAAACCGTCTTTATAATTAGTATTCTAACTATTTTTTTTATATATAACAAGAGGGAAACGAGCAGGCGGCATTCACGTAAGTGACTACCGACGCTGATGGAAAACTGCAACACCAAAGGGACCGCAGATGCGTTGCCAGCCTTGGAGAATTGAGTATGCTCTTTTCTGGAAGGTCCCTAAGTTGTATCCGTTCGGAAATACCGAAGCTGGCAACTGATTCCCCAAAGGAATTGTGCGAGGGCCGCAAAGGCATCTGTGAGCTCTCTGGTGTTGCAGTCACTCGAGTGAACCGCCTGCCCGTTTGTCACTTGTTATATAAAAAAAAAACTAAAATAAATGGGTTAATGAGTAAATAGGTAAATAGAGTTATTTGTCAATTAACTTCGAATACAGTAATTTCAGTTTCCTAATAGAAATGTATGGAATATGGATGTCGTTGTAGCAGATATTATCATCAGAAGCAGCTGATTATCTCGGCATGAACTTTTAAATCAGCATCAATGTCAATGTTCAAATAATCTTGTAGGAAAATTTGCGAAAATTATTGTGGTTAGTGCGTATCTACAAAATGAAAACGCGGGCTCTTTTGCTTCCGTATAATTACTTATACAAAGAAACTCGTACAGGTAATTATACCAGTTTCTTTTTTAATAGTCATGATGAAATGTTTTTACTCTTTTAATACCACACACATAAACTTTTTGCAACCTCTGATGGTCTCTGGAACTCCTGCGTTCTGGTGATAACAATTACTTATTGCAAAATTCCTAATGAATCCAATTAAATGGGACAGTACACCTTAATAGTTTCTATGTGACTTGTGTCCCATTTAATTGGATTCTATGGGAATTTTACAACAGGGTACAAGGTTAAATGTATGTACATAGATGCTCTAATTCACTGGTACTATTACTCAATGGTCCTAATAGAGGGTCCACGAAAATTTATCTGCTTTCGAGAGTAAAGATCTACAATCTTGTTCAGTACATGTCGAGACTTACAAAGCGCCGTCGGTGTCTATTGTCAGATTAAGGGTATGTTCCAATATACACTACGAGCATTGCTCATTGCTAGCACTGGTGATAAAATCATTGCGTTATACACTGCCAGTATACTGCCGCAGTACCTTGTGGAGTCTCGACGTCATAAATAGCCGCCATTTTTGTACTGTAAGCCCTAGCGCTTTCCAGCTTCAGTACTCTCATCCATCAAAAACAGAGCGGCTCTTTTTTTAAAAAAAGACAGTTAAAATTACCTAATCAACTATATTATATTATTTTAAAATCGTGGGTTTGCAAATCATGGTTTTGTTATAAAATTGAAAAAGTGAAAATGTAAACATTGAATGTGGATGTCAGTTTACTGGACAGCGTTCCGTTTGAAACTGTAACCAGCATAACAAACAAATTAGGAACACCTTTACAGTATACAAAATTGACGACAGCTTACAGTGCTCGAAGCGTATATCGGAACACACACCTAATCTTCAAGTTTTTTGTAGAGTTTTGGGAATATGGTAGAAATTTCGTTGCATTGGTTCCACTAAATTTGGGGGAACATTTTGAAAGTAATCTATGAGAATAAATGTCTGCGAAACTCGTCTGATCTTCCCTCATGTGTGCTTATCAGCATAACGTTGGGCATATGGCTCTCTTGGATTACCACGTCCCCTATCTCTATTCGCCTACCTTCATATTAATGTAGTCAGTCCATCATGAATTCTTCCAAATTTCTCTATCCCAATATACGTAGCCGCTCTAAAAGCATTTAATTAACATATTTTATATAAAAAATTAATAAGATAACTTTCCAAGAACGTGGTTTAGAAAAGAAAATAATACGGTATAATTTAATTATCCCTCTTCAGAAAATTAGGTACGATATTATGTTTTTATAAAAGATATAACAGTTCAAGGTTAAAGCGGCCATGTTGTTTTGTAACTAACAAAAATGTAATTGCTTAAGAAAATTCTTAGAAAATGATAATTTTAAGGGCATTAAGTACAAATGTAATAGTTTATTGACACTGAGGGTAAGAATTTACCGTTGGAAAATTATTTTTATTTTTTATAAAAACTAAAATGTCCTTTTTATCACATATATATGGTAATCCCATGATGACAAAGCCCAAAATATAATGTTTGGATGAGTTTACTTCATTAACAGTTTTGATTCGATTTCTACTAAACTTTTAACACAGATTAATGAAGGATTTAATTGCTTTGATTGCGTTATCATGAAATTAAAATCAGGTAATGTATAAATATAAAAGTTAATGGTGATGTAGCTGCCGCTACATAACGAGATGGCAATAATGTCGAGTGGAAAAGGTTACACTAAAGCAAACTAGATGGCGCTGTACGGGTGACGACGACCGCAGTACAAACATTGAAAATCTCCATACAAACCAACTCACGCTAGCGAAGTTTGTACTTAAGATTACTATATAAAGACCTTCCGACGAACAACTGTCGGCGAGGCGCGGCCGCCGCGGGCAACTCCAAGTAGCCCCGACACGAAGAACTTCCTTTACGGTGGTAGAGCATATTGACCTTCGCTCCCACCTTTCATACCTTGCCAAAAACCTTTCCACTTTGATGTGCCTTCCCACAGTAACCTATCAAGAAATATCGGAAACCGCGAGACGTACAAAAATGAAATCTGGCAAGAATGGAGGAAGGTTTGTAGTAATTTAACATCCGCTAAGAAAGGATTTTTCGATAGGGCTTGATTGTAGAGGCCTAGGGGCTCTTGCAATTTTATACCGATAGAGTCACGGAAAAAAGCTAGTGTGTTATAATAGTATATTGTAGATTTTTAACGTATGTTTGTAAGTTGGTTATTAGTTACTTTTCGTTTTTTAATAAGTTTAGAATAATTTAGAGAAATTAAAACGACGAAAGAAAATGCAAGGCAAATCTTTTTTTTAGATAATTATACAGAAGAGCAATTTGCACAAGATGTATAACTCTCATAAAATCTGGTTACGCAACAAAATGATTGTAGCGCGTGGAACTTTGCCAAGCATCATAAATGTTTGATTCTGCATTGAGGAGAGCTATTTGATTTGATAACTTTGTAAGTAAAGTGGACATTTTATAAATAACAAGGAGCAAGGCAGGCAGGCGGTTGGACGGCTGCACCACCACGACCACCACCAGAAAAATCAGCAGTTTCTCTAGATATGTATAATTCTAAATTTTATTCATTAGGTTTAAAAATGAAGACAAGATAACTAATAATAATGTTATATTCGTTATATATATGTATATATTCTAATAGAGTACCTGAAGTGTTTTTATAACCGAACGAAACCTATCGTAACAGCCTGTGCCGGTCCTAGGTATAGTTTGGTTTGGAGCGAGATCTACTTATGGCGGCCACCTTGCTTGCTCAGTTTATATTCTTTAATATAAGGTCGCTTCTAGCTGTGGCGTGTCTTGGAACTCAGGGCCTGAAGCGGCCGCTCCGTTCGACCTATGGTAGGGCAACAGCCAATATACATTAATTAC
Organism: Charaxes varanes; assembly: GCA_024363005.1. Lineage (NCBI taxonomy): Eukaryota > Metazoa > Arthropoda > Insecta > Lepidoptera > Nymphalidae > Charaxes > Charaxes varanes. Next base: position 11,599,735 of record JANCMC010043217.1, on the reverse strand, counting down.
GCTTATATTCTATTCTTGGGAGCCTTGAACCGTTTTTGGTTAGTATACCAGTATTATTTTACAAAGTATATGTTACTGTGTTGAGCATTAATACAACTATGATGTGTCAGTATTTGATGTCAAAGCTGTAAGTTACTTAATAAAATTCAATTATTCATATTGTTAATAGTTTCTAATAATTCCTTCGTCAACGGCCTAGCTGAATAAAAAAACCTAGTATTTAATGGTGCAGGTAGGATTTTCTCTTATTGTTAAATAAGATTTGCATAGCTTCTAAAGTTGATTAGTGTATTTTAAAATTGTTTTATCGCAAATCTTAATGCATATTCATCATCATTACATGTTATAACTTTAGTAATATTTTCATTAAAGCTGCAATTTCACCCGTAGTGGGCAAAAGTAGCATGACCATGGAGACTACATAAAGGAGTAACATCTCTATTTATTTAAAATGTCCTGCGAATTACGTAATCAAGGAGGCGCCACATCAGTATCATGGTTAATTTTAAAGGTTAGTTATCAATTCATCTACTATTTCCACATCCATATCACACCATTTGCCTACACCAGCGCCAATGTAGACGGTTTTCTAGCTATAATGTTGGATACTTTTTCGACCATAAGAGATGTTACTCCTTATTGTACTCTCCATAAGCACGACTTAAATGTATGTCACAAAACTCTAAACTCGTCCTGTTAATAGATTGTAAAGGTGTGCTAGAAATGCCAAATGATATACTAAACTTAATTCTAATTGTTATCTACAACTTATATTGTATTGTAACATTAAATGCTTATTTGCTTTTTAATGATATATTAGAAGCTATAGTGACACAAAAAATAATGCTAGCCGAGTTTACAAATAGTAGAATTTTAACCATTTTTTTTCTGCATTACATAATGTAATAAATATAAAACATTTAAGGATGGCAAGCTATAATCGTTAGTGTTTAATGATTTAATCAATTTACTAACAGGTTTCCTATATTGAGAGTTGTAGCAGACTTTGCAAGTATATGTAGGATTTCGAAAAAGATTCAAATTATTGTTATGAAAACTTCTTACGCTAGTTAAATTATGATATGAAATAACTCACAGTTTTACAGATACTGTTCGTTCATTGTAAAACTGCATGCCCCTCCAAATGCAACCTCTACATGCAAAATGTGCGTAGACGAGCTCGTCGTTTAAATCTAGAATGAAATCGCTGCTCAGTAGGGTGTCCCCTACAAAGGCACCAGAATGGAGGATATGGAATTACCTATATTTTAGAATTATTTCTATGATTCTTGAATGTAATCTAGGTCTGTTGTCTTTTTGCTAAATTTTTTTATACGTAACTACGAAGTCAGAATTATCATACAAAGAAATGTATTCGCACTTAGTATTTTGTTTATTCAAAAATGTTAAATGTTTTAAATGTAACTAGATTAAAGAACATTAGAAATCACTGTCACTTTATTGTCGCTCTCTATGCTTGCAATAAGCTGCCTGCCCTGTATATGTAAAATAAGCACTAGTTGTAAGTTAATAAATGTAAATTTGCTATATTTTTATATAAAAAAAATAAATGTAAGTCCAAATTAACTCGGCACCTAATCGTATTCTACAATATTCATTCGAAGTTTTTAAACAAGGTTTTTCTCTTTCGTAATAATTTAATTCATCGTGCATTCTACGCGTATGCCTGTACTATTGTTAAATAATAATATAACAATTTCAGAACTATAAAAAAGATTATTTTCTTAAGGCGTTTTACTAATTGTAATAATGTCACATTTTATAAAATGTTTTCATATACTTATAAAATAAATTGTAATAATCATTAACGTGTGTCAGCAATAAATTATTTTCAAAGACGGACACAGGCCCACTTACTAAGTGAAGAGGCCTGTTTTAATATACACAATAAATTTGTAATTTCGCCTAAATCTGTATAAGCAAAGTATGGATGTAAAAAAGTTAATATTGCAAGAATTAAAAAAAAAACTTAATGAGGTGTTATAACGCTAATAAATATTATGAGTGAACATAACTAAAACGTGATAAGTAATCAATATATGTGTTACCATTGCAGCCTAGTGGCTATGATTATATGAAAATTTATTGTATGTTTGAGGGAGTCCCTACATGGAGAAGAAAGCCAAATGGCGCTGCAATGAAGTTTAAGATCTTTCTTTCACAAGTCAACTTTTTTGTATGAACGTCCCCCAATATTTTATATTATTTAACGTTATTTCTGCTTTAAAACCGCTACTAACAAAACAATAAATAATTATATTAATAGCATTAGAGCGCTTACTTTTTTTATTTTTGCCATCTCTGCTTTAGCTCCGTTTCGAGATGACTTTAATATGACAAGAAAGTGAGTTATCTAGAACAAGCATAAAGTTCTTGACGACAAAATAAACCTTTTGATGTGGTTTTGTGTGTTTTTACGACTTCAGAGTTGGCAATACCAAGTTATGTTCATAAATTACGTAAAAGCAGAAATCTATTTTCGCCCTAATTTCCTTGATTCATTTTATACATATTTAAATTATAACTAATTAAAAAAACTTTCTTGTTAATTTTCTTTTTTTTTTATGTTTAACTTTTTTGTATTGAGAGAAGTTGATTTTTACTTTTAATGTAGTTTTGTAACCAGTTATTAGATGATACAATAGAGGAAGTTGTTTGTACTTTTATTGTTGATTTTTATTACAACAATGTAGAAGAAAATGCTTTATCACCATTTTTATAATTTTTTTTTATTAACTTTATATGTATCTGAAATCATAGTATTTAGATTTATAATAAGACCAATGCAAGGTTATACACAAATCGATGTACCTCTTTTGTATGCATAGAAAATTATAAAACTAATACAAAAAACAACGACATTCTTGTGGTTTTATTCATCCCTATCTTATTCATATTCCCAAAATAAAAAAGTTTTCTTTATCACAAAATTTATTACATAATTACACGTTATATCGTCTCATACAAACTGCTTGTTTTCTCTACAACCACAAAATACATTTAACTACAAAATTGAGACTGTAGAAAGCTATAAACGTACATTGCTAAAATAATTTTGTTAGGAAAAATATTTACACAGTAATTTAACATAATTGTTTCTTATTTGAAATATAAGTTAAGTATAACATGTTTATTCTCTTATCCATTTATCTTAGATACAGTAGATTTGCCCTTTTAATGGCACATTTTAAATACACTCTCTATTTTAACTTTTAACCTTTTATTAAATCAAAAGTTGTACTTACTAATGTTAAATATTCTTGTAAGGAAATATGTAACGATTATTTTGTACCATTTAAATTATCATATCGTCCAGTGAAATATATTAAGCAATCTAAGAGACACATATTATATATAGCATTTTAAATTTGTTTGTAGTATTCTCTTGTCGCCGGCATTTCAAATATTCATATATATATAATAAAATTTTAATAAGTTATTTACAAAAAGCATCTAATCGCAGTATATCGCGCAACATTAACAAATTACTAGCATTTTTTGAAATCAAAGTATACTTTATGACTTTTATGAGAAAATACAGACTTTAAAAATTGAATTTCACATTATTTATGAATACCTATTCATACTTGCAACTGAGTAATTTTAAGCCGAATTTCTTATGGGAAATTTAATTAAAGTGTAGTTAAAAATTATATATGAGTACATTAGTTTTATAAATATGAAAGTTAGCGCGTTGATCAATGATTAACTTCAATCTAATCTTAAAATATATTTACAATATTTCTTGATTCTAATTTGCGCTTATATTTTTTTAGATTTGAATTATAAAGTTACCGTTATCAAAGTAAATAATAATAACTATAGTAATTAACGTCAATTGTTTTACATTCTTCAAATATAAGAGAAGATCAAGATAATCATAGCAAGCAAAAAAGAAGTTTAGTATTCTAGTTATTTATAAGTACTTATTGTCTATAATGTAATATAATATCGTATAATAATATAATTCCCTTCTGAAAATGCAAATCTATGTCATAGAAAATACGCGCATTTTGCCTTCAGTTTTTGAGTCACCAAATAACGGATTATCGAACAATCAATTAAAAAAATAACTATGTCCTCGTGGTTAATTTGATCAAATTGCAAAGCATTTATAAAGTTAAAATACCTTTGTCAATAGTTTATTTTTTGCACGTAATTTCATCAAATAATCGAAGTCTTTATTTGAAACCCGCGGTATTATAGGATTAACATTTCGAGATAAAATACATATTATTAGTTGACAATTTGTTTAGTTGCATTTTACACTTTCTAGGAATTTTTTCCAGGACAATATTTTAATTGGTCTACTTTTATAAGACATTTAATCGATGTATACATTAGATACCTTATAAAAATTAATTTCAAATCTATTAAGCCGCATAAACTAATATTGATTTCAAAATATAATATTTATATAAATCTAGGCGGTCTATATATTTGATGTATTGAAAAACTTAAGTTTCTTTTATGTTATACCTAATAAATTACTATTTAATCGCATTCTAAATTCGTTGAAATACCCACTAATTACTTGTTATTTTAATATCTAGCTTTATGAGTGTGGTGGGGACGCTGCGACGGTTGCCAGTCGGGGTGCCTCTGCTCTCGGTGATGATGGTGATGGTGGTGTCTTCTTTTGTCCCTAGTTTGTGGCGCGGGATAGACATCAGATACAACAAGTTCCGAGCCATCTTTCGGAGCTTCTCGCTCGTGCCTCCTGTGGCCATGTTTCACACCAGCCGCCTCGTGCAGTTCTTCCCAAGCTTGTCTGTAGTATCTGTTCAGGCCGCTTCGTGATTCAGATGACGACGTATCCAACGAGGCAACGGTGTTACAATCGGGGGACACGTGGTGCCTGTATCTTTTACCGTCGTTGTGCTTTCTGCTAACATATTAAGTAGTTATATATTCGTTAATGTTATTATATCATGTATACGTGAGAAGTGGTCGTGTAGCAAATATATTTTTATGCAGACTTGCTAGGTAATTTGTTTCACAAATAAATATACGACGGAATAGAAAAATCTTATTATTTATAGGTAAGTTATTGTTCCAATTTTAAGATTAGAATTTAGAAGTCAATTATGTTGGATAATCATTATTTTCTATTTAGGGATTTATGACCACATTTATAATATTAGGAACGTAATTTAAACATAAAATATCGTTTGCTTGTGTAATAAAGACATCTGTGATAAGCGTGCTTGTGTGCAGAATGACTATGTGCAGGTTGATACTATAATATAATTCCTAAATTTTATGAAAGCCATTGGTGCTTAAACTTTTGATCAGTTTCCTGTGCTTGGAAGAGTCTTATTCCATTGCAGTGCATCGTGTCTTGTGCAATGCGGATCGACAAGGTGGCTGCGAATCACCAAGTGATATGTGCAGAAACTAAAATACCTGTGATAATATTATAAAATATCTGTAATACTAATTTAAAAGCAATGCTATCAATGTTGCACAGAGCACACGTACGATCAAGCTGATTTCAACGTAATAAAGGATTGTGGTTTTTACGTACTTAACAACCTCTCCTTATTTAAATGGAGCTCGAATATACTTTGATATTTTGGTAGATTTTAAAAGAGGAGGGAACGGACGCTTATGGTCTTTGAAGTCTCGTCCATTATACTAAACGTGGTTCATTTAAAATCACTGACATGTGATAATATTTAAGTATCATAACATGATACTTAAATAATAAGATATATTAAAAAAAATCGAATACTAAGAAAACTAATAGTTTTTTTAATTACTAGCGGACCCGGCAGATGTTGTGTCGCTCGAATTTTGGCTTGTTTGCTATTTGAAGTATTCCGAAGCAGCGACCAAATTTGTATATTTTTTTATTTTAAAAAATCTTTATTTCTCACCTTACGTCTTTCCGTTAAAACCTTTTCCGAAAGGTCAATGGAACAAAACAAAGAAAATTTAAATCCGACCTGCGGATTTCGAATGTTAGCGACACTAACAAACAACGAACGATGATGTATATAAATTTCTACAAAAATCATATTATAAATTAAATAAAGTACTTATGACATGATGAATAAAAAGTGCCATGAGGTTATGGGCGAATACGAAGGAAGTAGCTTTGTACATGGACGCTAGCTTATTGTAAGCCATAGCTACAGCCGTGACTGTATATTAACAGGACAACGGCTATCAAGTGCTAGAAACGTATATCAGCCACCAAGTCAGCCGCGTGCGGTACCTTAAAATATAAACGCACTGGCTATAACGGATTGGAGAAATGACCGGCGCGGTGGGTGTGTCGGTGCGCGCGGACAAACTCTCGCCTCCCGACCTGCTGGTCAGGAAACGGCAAAGCCAGCAGCATACCTCTACAAAAGTAGTTGTTTGTTAATCTCACTGAAACTCTAAAACCGGTATACAGATTTAAATTCTCTTTATTTAATTTATTTCCCCATATTCCAGGAAAGGTTTAAAAGCAATAAAATGTCGAAAGAGTATTTAAAAATACGAAAAAATGCAGATTTGTTTACTACCTCAGAATTTTTCAAATAGATGACATACTTACTGGAACTTTTGATTGGCGTGCAATGCCAGGCACGATTTAAATAAAAGGCATAAAGGATATTGGCTAATTGACTAATAACAGGTGAGCCTAAATTCGGGCAAGACGAAGTCTGTCGAGTCCACTAGTACTAAATATAATTATACTAAAAATAAAATACCATAATAAATGCAAGTTATAAAATTAAATCCTTTAGATATGTTACACATTAACACTACTGTACCTGTCATCCTTAATGTTAAAAAAAAGGTTGTGTCGGGGGCGTGTGCGATAATCACTCAGTGGTGTCAAGGGCCGAAGCGAGTCTTACTCGTTTTATTCCACCCTTTCCACCATTAAACTACTAAGGCCTTCATAGCTTATGTAAGCGGAAAAAATGTCTGAAAAACAAGTATGTAAGCTAAAAAATCTAAGTAAGATTAATTTTAGTCTGGGATATCTGGGCAGAGCATCTGGGACTCTGGGTGCCTCCTGGAATCCAGTCCATCCGCACCTTGAAGCGTTGAGCTATTTAAGCTCCAAATATATCGACGATTAGCGGAAGACGAGGTCTTGTTCGATTTACTGTTAGATGAAAGGTCCTACACTGACGCCACATACTGGAAGTATTCCGAAGTTGCAACCTACTCTGCATTTTGTAATATTTTGAAGTGAAATTTCTTTTCGCATGCTTGACTTGGGGAGTAAGCTGGTCAATGCGTGACGAGAGCATTACGAAAAATGTGATCGGGTGGGACGAATAGAAGTTGAGAGGGAGATATAAGCTAGTGAAGACAGAAAGAGAGAGTGTTATGTTTTGTATATTACTTTAGGAGCAAGGGAGGGAGGTGCGAGTACAAATTTTCTTTCTCTCTTCCTCTCATAGCAAGTACATGAAATATAGATGGAGAAGGATGACGAAGGCTCGAAAAGCCGACTTATGTACAGAGATACAGTAGGTAAAGTAGTGGAGACTAGAGTAAAAGAACCTGTTTTCGCTTTGCAACCTTTTATTAACTGCGTCAGCGACCGACGAAGTAACCCAATACCCAAAACACACGGTACCTGTTGGGCACCGCGTGATGGAGCGCGAACCGAACCCGTTCCGACAGTGATGGATCATCGTACACCTGTGTGCGGAAGCTACCCATCAGCACGGTAATGTGCACGCGATATTGGTTCTAATACCTTATGGATGTAGGGTTTATTAGCCGTGGACGACGTGCAACAGACAAAGCAGAGCCACAGACATTGTGTACGCTACACCGTGCAGAGTAATTATTATGTAATGATAATTGAATAAGCAAGTGAAAAAAAATAAGTCGGGAGATCTAAGATATCTCGGCAATCTGCTGGCTCATTTTTGTAGTCATACCTTAACAATTTTTAGGGTAAAAATAACGTTGTCCTACAAGGAACTCTTATAGTTACGCTCTGTCCGTCCGTGTGTCCGCCTGTAAGGTGGTCCCCCATGTAGGTGTATGCTAAAAACTCATTACGAAAATTATTTTGAGTCAAACCGAGCAACAAACATGAAGTTATCCAACAAATACGTTACTAGATACGGAACCCTTCTATATAAACGTGTTTTGACATGTTCTTGGAGACGGATTTTTTATATTATTTACTATGCCTACTGTTAGCAGCTGTATTCACACCAAATACATTGGAGAGTGAAGTTGTATTCTCCCGTAGCACCATTTATTAGTTCCAGATTATTAATTATATTAATAGAATCTCTATCACAATGGCTCGGCATCATTGATTATCAAAAATGTACAGGATCAAGTTTTATTTTTTGAACATGTTTGACAAATGAAATGCGTAAATCATTTTGTGAATAACTTTAGTCTCCAGACGATCGTTTCCATACTTTGTTTTCGGAGCATAACGTGCTTCGAGCGGAACACAAAATTAGTGCAGTGTTGTGCTTTGGTGGCAATTTGGATATGCAACATTCGGTTTAAACGACATTGGACAGACTTTCCAGTATCGGTTCTTTTTTTCGCGGATTCATGCAGAGTAACTTAATTTTCGATAAAGTAAAGGTCAACCGAAAGTTCAGTATGCGCATTACCTGCTCGCTACCACATTATTGAGTGCGGAGTGGATGCCGCGCGACGTTGATTGATCACCTCCACTCCACTCGCAGCATGAGTGGATGTAACCTCGGTGAGAATACTGCGTCATATTGGTTTTTATGTACATCGCCTTAAGTTGTCTGCTCCGGATATTTTAGTGTCAATATGATTATGATTAAAACTTTAGGATCTAAGATTGAACCCTTGGCTACTTCCGGCAGCGTGGGAGATGGACATCAAAAACATGATTCCGTAAATCCGTAAATTTTTAGTTGCATAACAAAAAAATTGCGGTGACTTTGTCAAATTGAAATAAATCTGATTCACATTTATTACTTTTTATAATAGAAGGACCAAATGGCATACGGTGCACTTGAGTGGCTACTTACGAATCCTCTTGTTTGTTAGTCCTAAAGAATGAGAATTCATCATGATGTAGATGAGCAAGCTTAACTTTAAGTTGTTTTTTTGTGCGAAAGTAGTTCACATAATGCACAAACTGGGTGTAAGGTCTGCTGAAGACTAAAATAACCGTTGCCACAATTTTTCCAATAGTTAGTAGATTCTTCAGGTAGCAAATTGCATAAACTAGTTAGGATTAAGTTGGTGCTTAAACTGCACAAAGTTTGGTCTCGCCGGGGCTGAGGGGGGCGGGTCCCTGTGTTGCAGAGCATGCTCTTTAGGAGTTTGGAATTAGGCGCGCAAACTAGTTTGTTAAACTTTTTAGATGAAAATTCATTTACTGTATTGCTAAAATATATATAATTAATACTATATTGCTAAAATATAACGGTGAACCCTTCACGGCTTAACGACTGAACATTACACTGAAACCCGTCTTTACTTATACCTAAGATCTAATTTTTTTTTTAATTCAATAGAGGTAATATCGCACAGCTATTCGCTTTTAACTGAAAGATAATAATCTAAGGGTCGTACAACATTAATTATTTAACGTTGTATATCATTAGGCTGTTAACTTTCTCCTCCTAACATAACGCGAGAAATAGCAAAGATTGAGTAGAATTAAAAATCAAAAATATTTGAAAATTTTTGACACTATATCCCGCTTTAAATTATTTAAAACTCGAGGGCGTAACTCGTGAAAAACCCAGCAAACCCTCCCGTTAATTCGGCCGATTCCAGCCGGAGGAATTAATTAGAGAATTTTCATATTTAGTCCCATCGAATCCCGTTAGTCGTATAATTAAAGCGGCACAAGATTCGAAACGTCCGCAGGTCCTCCATCTGAATATTTAACAGCGGACGCGGCGACGAATTTTGATTTCGGACCCTTGTTTTGATTTATTGTTTCTGCAGCCTTTTTCATCAAATCGTCGAAACAAAACTTTTGGGTTCCACCTTGAGGGATGTTTATATACTGCTCATGGTGGACACAGACGGAGATAAATTACAATATAAGTCTATAAACTAAGTATGTCTGCCCTAACTCGGTGTTAGGATGGGAATAAGGGAATTACATTTTAATGCTACAGCTAAGAATAAAATGTCCCAACTCATATCGTGCCCTGTTTGCTGTAACACCTGCATACGAGAGGATTTAATGGCTGCATCAGAGGATATAATGAATGCCGTTGATATGGCCACTTTTTGGGCCGCTACAATATAACGACTAATTTTATGAAGTTTTCTATTGAAGCGATGAGAAGAAATTATTACTAATGACTTAATGAACCTGTTAATATAACTACAGTAATCAAAGACGTGAATTATAATAATTAATAGGTGTTCGGGCATCATGCTTTATATGCATAGTGCAGTATCACTATAGATAACATTGTCAGCTCAGTGATTGACCCAAAATAAGCTGAGTTTAACACGCGTAGTCTGCGCTACACCAAAACCAGGAATTGCTGAACTTTTGTGACTTTGACCTCTTGCCAAAGTGTTCGCGTTGAAATAAACCACTACCTACATTATCTATTATGATTATGACGACTGTAATGATATAGTATAACTAATTAGTTATACTATATCATTACAGTCATACTGATACTATATAATTATCATCATAAGTTTTATTCATAAACATATTTAGGGTCCCGTAGTCCAACAAGGAACCTCTACAATTTGGCTCAGTCCAATCGTCTTTCCGTCTATCTGTCCATTCGTAAGGTGATGTGTTAGATGTAGATACTTTCCCATGTTGATAGGATATGCTAAAAACTCATTAGGAATATGATTTTGTGCGCAGTCGCACAATAACTTTTGAAGTTATTTAACAAATACTTTTTTCTCGTATCAGATACCCAACCCTTCAGTTTGACTGTATCTGGAAACGCTTCTTTTAATCATTTACTTAAGAAAATATATTTCATTAAAGTCATAATCGACCCCTGGGAATCAATATAGACCAGTTTGGGTATCACTGATCTAGACCACAAAATTAGGTATGCTAATGTGCTATACATTTACATAATCGACACTGCAGCTTGTACTCGTTTGCACTGAACCAACAATTACTTGGATCCTAATTGAATATCTATGTTGTATGCAGATTGCTGATTTAAGATTAGGGGAGGTTCTTCGCCTTTGTTTTGTTTAAACGATGCTATAAACAAGTTTAAATGAAGAGAGAGTTGTTAAAATTAATTTAGGGACTTTAAAATTATAATAGTATATTGTCAATATCTTTTTGAATATCTTATTTATGTATAAAGAAGTATATATAAATTTAAAGGAGTGGGTGATGTTGTTGCCAGAAATGTTAGAAATAAAAATCCACTAATAGTGCATATGATTAGGCTTCATAAAATCAACTCCACATTTATGTGTTATTTACGATGGCGTTCTCCTTCCATGTGATATTGGAGACATGTTCTTAAATAAATTTGAAACCTTTATAAAAGGCAAGGTTATTCAAAAACCCTATTAAAATGTATAGCATTATTTGAATGATGAAAAAGTTTGGGAGTAATTTGCCTTAACCGTATCTGTATTATGAAATTTTGGTAACAAAAAAATTACCCGACTAAGTTTGTTGCGGGCTCTTCTCAGTGCAAATAATACCGGCAGTTCTAGTAGTAACCGAGAAATGATTAGTATGACAAATACACGCGTTTCTCTAATTAATATAATAGTTTAATAGATCAGATGAGCTATATAGCTTTTTGCCCTTGTATAGCAGCTGCTCTGAAACCTCATACAGGACGATTAGTACGATGGTTAAGTCGTAGAAGGTCCAGCGAACGTCCTTAAGATGAAAGAATAATAACGTAAAATAAACTCTTTTCAAGGTCGAATTGCAATTACATTGCATTGCAATATAAGAGGTATCGATTATGTATTGAAGTATAGTATTGCTTAGATTTCCTGTAAATTTATTTAATGTTTCCTGTTTGTCCTGAACTTCCGTAAAGGAACTTCTGCTCCTATCAATGAATGGCGAG
>JANCMC010043217.1:11556403-11587600 GCA_024363005.1 Charaxes varanes | reverse complement strand
CTGTAAATTTATTTAATGTTTCCTGTTTGTCCTGAACTTCCGTAAAGGAACTTCTGCTCCTATCAATGAATGGCGAGTAGATAAGACGGCGTAGCCAACGACTTTCGCATAAATATTCAGCGGTAAGAGCTCCAAATTGCCGTTGTTACACGAAAATCTAGATTTATTGGCCATTAGGTGGGCTGTAAAAGTCTTTGCAAGTGGAAATGCGCCGCTTACTTCAGGGCCGCTGATGTGGACGAGGGCCACTCGTATTAAAGTGTCAATTTACATTAGTCTCTTTTCAGCCCTGTGATATGGAATATTAATGAAGAATGTCTTACGAAGGGCAGGGCATATTATAGAGTTCATATATACTTAGAATGGTGCCAAGTTATAATATTCTATACTATTGTACTTGTATATAGTGTTATGGGCAACTGTAACACCAGAGGGCTTGCAGATGCGTTGCCTTTGAATATGAGTCCGTTTTTTTCTAGAAAGTCCCTAAGCCGTATCCGTTCGGAAATACCGAAGCTGGCAAGTGATTCCACAGAGAGTATACTAGTACATTAAACTATAGAAAGTGCATAGAGTAGAGACATATATGTATTTGTTCTTGTAAAAATTAGAATGTGTCAAAAACTTGGAATTTTGTATGTAACACGGATTAAGCTCAGCTAACAGCGGAGTAAGGCGCGGGTCGTTATTTAATTATCACGTCGCCGCAGTCTAGACTTAGGTTCATTCGCTGCACTAATTGACGCCGTGTCACACCCTTCGCCAAGGCGTCCCACTCCTGGATCTCTGCATCCGGAGATGAAGTGACGTAAATCTATACATAAAATGAATTCAAGCGTCCATTTGTAACTACTTGTAAAAGATGTTAGTCTGTCTGCCTGTTTGTTCCGGATGATGTCCTAAACTACTGGAGCGATTCTGACGGGAATTTCACTGGCAGATAATTAATGTTGCAAACTAATAAAAATAGTAAACGTTCCGTACAAAAAAATACAAACCCTCACAATTGAACGAAATCATTGAAAACACGCGAGGCTGGCTAACATTTTGGTCTAGAAATATTATCTTTTGTATAGGATTTTCTTAATACGTCCAAATGAACAAACCCGCACTCGGTACTTTATATAAGTTGCTTCTGACGCCCAGTAGACAATGGACTTCCAGAAGGCCCGAAATACGTATAGGACTTATGTCTGATTTGTATGGAGAAGGACGAAATTCGATCTCAAGAATACTCAATGTGGGAAAGAACTTTGCATTAGACTGCATTTATTTTTCTACTTCAAGGAGCAGGTTACAATAAAGCGTTGTCGCTGACGGTACGAGTCTCCATGTAAAGTATCAGCCACCCAACGACCAACTTTAATAGCTTCAAACTAATGCAGTCGCAGTAAGCTGTCTGGAGTCGAACCGCTTATTACCTCGGAACTCCTACGTTGTGTCCATACTACATACTATAATAACACCAGATACTAATAAAACAGAACTATGTTACAGTTGTTTTAATATATTATTCTTCTTATTAAAAAGTAGAAGTACTATCCAAAAGTGCCTACAAAACCTTGGCTTGTCAAGAACTATCATAAGTTCTTTATTAAAAAGCCGCACTAGAAGGATCATGCCAAATTTGGCTAGGCAGGGGAGGGAACACTGACAATGAAGATGAGTGTTAGTGGCCATTTTAAATAGTAAAATAAAACCTACGCAACCCTCTAGTAATGGACCCAGCAGTCGCACGGTGTACCCATGGAATGCTCTCAATAAAAAAATCTTTGATCAACTCTTGTTTGTCTTCAAATCAAGAATACCCAATACGTACTTTTTATATACATAAATTATGTGTTATGTGCTAAATTCCTGTGCCCGGTACTCGTACAAGGCGTGTTTCTGAGAAATTTCGAATGAATAAGAACAATTCCACGATGCCGTATCTCCTGATTGAACCCGACTTTCCTATTATAGAAAAAGCGAGGCGCTTGCAGTCGCCCACCGTTTCACTTGTTATCTGTCCAAGTTCAAACAATTCTGGCCTTTAAAGCCTCCATACGGTGAGTCCGACGAGCATGTGGTCTCGAGAAAAAAGGGACAAGATTCAGGTAGAAAAGTGAATACAAAAGATGCGTTCGCTTGCTCCGCTTTACAAACACACACTTTACAGTCCACGTAGAGACTTTGGAGCGTTATGTGGATAATGACAAGGTCGACAATCGCGTGCAGATCTATTGTAGAGCTCGAATAGACGCGGTACAGCGTTTCGAGTCTGAGTTCCTTCGAAATGAACGCGTATTGGCGGTCAAATTTTTGTAGCTATCAGCGTACGCTTACAGTTTTAACTCGTAGGTTAGTTACGCGTCGTCCGCGATAAGGGATCATGCTGCCGTGGTTTTAGTGCTTCTGTTAGTGATCTAGTGTTTGTATTGTGGTGCTGTGTTGTGCGGTGTCGTCTCAGTGCGGATTGTGGTCGGACCGGCTCCGGTGAGTTTGGTTTGTTGACCTTGGTGCGCTGGAATGCTCTCTTTGTGATTTGAGGTTATGTTGATGTCGGAAGTTCGACTCAACTTTAAGCGCTCGTGTTTTTAACTTATAACAACTATTATTTTGGGTTTAATATCGAGTATTAAACCCAATTAGAAGATTATTATTAGAACAAGATTATTATTCCAGTTATTTTTCGTTTTTACTCGTGATGGTTGTTTCATACATAGCTGATATCTTATAGAGTTCGTTAAACTTAATAAACAGTAACGAAGTTATTGCATAGTTTGTATGAATATCACAGTGTTCAACTGTTAAGTATAAATAAAACTAAACTGCTAAACGAAGGTTTAATCAGTATTAAACGTTTACTACAAACATATCTAAATACAGTATACGTAGAGTCCACTTAAGAATGTTTATTATAATAGTTAAATATCGAAAATATGTTATCTTTACCTCTGTTTATACAATATAGTACTAAGTTCAACAAGTACTTACTAATAATTTATAGGAGATAATGTATTTTGTCATAGACTAATAATCCGGCGTTATTTTAGAAATATCCGTATCAGCGACGAATAATTCAATTTTTTTATAACACTGCCTAGGTCTTTAACTTTCAAGTTCTTCCGAATTATATAATTCGCCCTAATAAGGTAGGAAAATTGACCAAGTTTAAATATTGGCTGTACTTGGTGCAAGGCGTCCCAATAACTATTATTTCAGTACCGTTTAAGACATTCATCACTCTAGAAGATGTAATGCGAGATTTTACATCCTTAGTCTTTCATTTTTCTGATTGAAATATTAACTTAGATGCTAAGATAATTGATTTCTCTCCTTACTTTACAACGTGCACTTTTTGTTTTTTTATTCTTTAATGCTATAAGGATCAAACGAATAGGCGGTAAGTGACCACCGACGCCCATGGATACCTACACCACTAGAAGGCTCGTAGATGCGTTGCCGGCCTTTGAGTAGGGGTTTAAGCCTTCGAGAACTCTTACAAACAGAACGGAACGCGACAACAATACCACGATTTGACGTGACAACATTGCAGCCACTTCACGCCGATCTTATGTGAGAGAGAGGAACAAAATTGAAGTAATATCCAATTCCCCTAAAGAGCACATATAGCCAGTTGGGACCGATGAACCCACTAACTGCACTATCCCTTCATAATCCCTCAAAGCTGCTGCATTAGCATCCATCGCGCTCTCTACCATATCTCCGTCCCTTTCCCTCCATAATACAGTGGCAACGTACGACCCTATTTTATATTTTATTGTGTAAGTCTATATATCATAACGTTGTAATTGCTTTTAGGGGTTGTGAATATTCGTGCTTTTGTATGCCACAGATGTTATTGGCTCGAAAAACAAATATAATGTGAATAAGAGTTTTAAGCAAAAAAAAAGTAAGAGATCAGTAAAAATATTTTGTGTTTTACGTAATAATTACCACGGCAGTTTAGCTGTTTTAAAAACATTTGCTAGGAGTGGCCATCGTGATAGTCTAATGGGTTCAGGGTTTCAACTGAGCACCTTACGGATTCCAATGTCGGCGTTAAATTATATAATAAAAAGGATTAAATGAAAAAAAATGCAAATAAATTGGCTACAGTAACTGATAAAGTCTGGAGAGCTGGGATCAAGATAAACTTTCTAAAAAATAAAAAATGTAGCTGAAGTATATCCTCATTATTAGACGTCGGGTCCGTTGAACACAAATAACGACTCTGGTAAATAACTAACTTTGGAGGCAAAAACATTAGTAGAGCGAATTCATTTCATTGTAGCTAATTAGTTTTGGGGTCGAAATAGAAATAAATATAGCTTTTATTTAGATATTTAACCAGTAAATTATTTATGCTCCATTATTATGTATTGTAATACAATACAATTAGAGTAAAATTGCTCAATTATTCTGAAGAGGTCGTAGCTTAATCAGTAGCGTAGCCAACATTACAGTCTATTGCTAGGTTAAGCAGTTCATACCGCGACCGGGTGATAGACGGGTGACTCAATGTAACGCAACATCAAAAACACGACCTTTTTCGTGTTTAGGAAGACACATAAAATAGGGTGTCCTGATTAATTCCTCTGAGTGAGATTGTAGTGATTGTGGGGGCTCTGGGGATGATGTCAGACGGCAATCGGTCATCTTCACTGGCCCCACAGCCACATACTCCGCAATATAAGCCGACCCCGGTACTAGACCGTGATAACGCTACGTAGGAGACCGATTTATGCTCTGAGTGTTGTGCATAACTGTTAACCAGCAATCTGTATACGAGTATTTCCTATAAAGATTTATCGACATCTTTTAGTTGTATTTAGGACAAGGGTAACTCAGTGTAACTCGATTAATACTCAATGTTTTATTTTAAGGTCTGCTCCTCGTCATACCAGTCTGACGCATTTTAATATTGAACAAAAATACAACTGAACTAAAAACTTTATTGAATGACTATTACGTTCCCATACTTACGTTACTTTAATATTATAAATTTTAACATAAGTAAATATACGTACTTAATGTCTTCCTTACGATAAAGAAAAGAGCATAAGTACTCATTTATTAAAGGCCGTAATCCTTCTAGTAGTAACAAAGGGTGAGGGAAAAAAGTACCACTCCGCCATAACTCCATTCTCGCACTCGATGGGTCACCTGTTAATGGGGATAATAAAGAGGAAAGGACATAATAAATAAATCTCCATTGTTGTTTCAGATGGCGCGCTCGGATTAAGATGTAGTTTGGTGCACCTCAAACTGCTCACCATGACTAAGCTCTGGCGGCGGGAGATGGGCAAGCAGGATTCCGGCTGGCGGAGAGTGTTTGTGTTGTGTGTGGTTGTGCTGTGCTGTGGTAGTGCGTGCGGCAAGCAGATGAGTGAAACGCTGCAACGCGCGCTGTCCGCCGTTCGGGGACCCAGCCCCGGAGCCAAGAAGCTGCTCAACATTCCCGAGGATGGAGGTCGGTATCTCATACATCTATCTCATAACTTACCCCCGACGCTGACGGTGGCATCATAGCTGCTTAAGGAATTGGCCGATTTTAATGTAGTTTTGCTTACTTGACAGTTATCGTGATCCAGCTGGTTCTAGCTACAATTTATGAAGATTTTTAGGCATCTCAAGGTTTTCAGTAATGATAACTAGAATATTATATATATCAAAAAATATTCGTTAAAAAAGCCAATGAACCACTCATGGCTCTCAGCGCGATTATACGAAGGCTGTTATTAAGAACCCTATCCAAAGAACCCAATCTGTTTTCGGTGTTAATTTATCAGATGGATCGCTGCAGAAGTCGCGGGAAACTTCCAGCAGTTCTCGTGAAAAAGGCCGACGTTTAATTACCAAACTTTCTCCACACCATTATACAGATTCTTTCTCTAACTTTTCACATTCATTGTTATCAAAAATCAAAAATCGCTATCGTACCATGATCTGCTTCCTTTTTTGTTTAAGGTTATAAGATATTAACCTAACTATGCTTCATTTTTATTATAAGAGCAATACCTGGACCAGGCAATTTGGCTTGGAAAAATAAGAAAACAAGAAATTACAATAACCTGATATCCCAAAAAGCTACAAAAGACATTTGAACTGGTGGCCATTGGTGGTAAATATAATCGCAACATTGGCCCTCCTTTGCAGGTTCATTCGTGCCACATGCCCAGCCCATTCCCACTTGAGCTTTGCTGACTTCTTTCCACTATATTTTTATTTATTTATTTTATTTAATTAGGTACGCCAACAGTGTGTTTACAAACTTAATTTTAAGTATATTACAAGCTTTCATGTTCTATGTGACAAGCCTTTTATAGGCATACACCACATTCACATGCAAAACCACATTAATATATATGTATGCTAACGCTGTTAACATGTTGAAATCTTATTATCTAATAAATATTATTTGCTGAAACAGTATCTAAGGAAACTTAAATACTAATAATATCTCTAAAAAGAGAAAGTTCAATAATGTGAATAGTCAATGACATATATTATTAGTATAGATATTAAAACGGTGCACTTATCGATCGGCCGTATGTATATATGTGTGTGTGTGTATATATAAAATATTCAATACTTCAGGTGGAATTCATGTAGGAAATAAGTATTGTATTGTCACGACTGTGTCTAGATTAACAGGTAGGGTTGCCACAAGTCCGAAAAAAGACAGCTTCGTTTTTCAACCTTCGACGTAAAAAAGAGGAGTGCTATAAATTTGACGTGTATGTGTGTCCGTCTGTGACATCGTAACATTTAAACGAATTGACATATTATGATTCGTTTTTTTTATTTGAGAACTGAAGTGACCGAGGTGGTTCTCAGGTATAATTGGGGAGATTTGTTCAGGCGCTTCAAGATCGTCATCTATTTTGGTCAGCTGCGGTGGGATTTTACTCCGTCTCTTGACTCTAAGAAGTTAAAATTTATAAAATTGCCTTTTTTTTTTACTTTTTTAATTTTTTTAATTAGGCCTTTGCCCAGCAGTGTGACATTACAGGCTAATTTAAAAAAATATGTCAGTTGTATCGAAGGTTTCCTAAAATTTTTTATCATGTCAACACGATTTTATTAGCTCGGCACGTCACACTTGTCTGGCGACCCTAGAGTTTGTAGCTATCGCGTTTTTAAATGACACAATCGTTGTTACAAATATCAACGTCTCGAGAATAGGCAGAAATGGATTAAGTGTTTTTTTTTCTTAGCTCTAGGTTTTATAGCAAGTCTTTAAGAAACGTGTCACTTTATATTAGGTATACGTTCACAGTATATTAACGGATTAAGTTTTGTTATCTTCCGGGTGCATTATAATTTTAGTGGGTCGTTTAGTTTCATTTTTATTTTATTACTCGACTAGCAGTTTTCCACGTTTTCTTCCGCGTAAAATTTAACTTGCGAGACCTCTTTTACCTGGTCCTTTCGGAAAATCGGTTCTTAGCCGGTCTCAATTTACTATATACTACCTCTGCGTCAAATTTAATCCATTTGTTTTAAGTTATAAAGGAATATCGCTCCTAAACTCCTCGCGCCCCCCTTTACTCTTCAAACTGGTCATGTAACCATTTTTGTAAGTTCGTTGCTCAGGTTAAAGAGCTTATTTCTATTTTGAAATGAAATCTTCTTTAGGCGTTTTCGGCAGTTTTTGAGATGGGGAAGAAATCATTGAACTCGCGACACTGAAAACCATTAACGTAACCGACACCTCTGACGTATCATATTCATTTGTCGGCAATCCGGGAGTTCCATTTTTTTATTCTATGCCCAGCTGTAAGCCAAAAAATATTTCAAAAAATCCCAAAATCTCGAAAACCGCTTAACGTAAAATGATGAAACTTAGCAGCGTGCTAGTTTATAGTTAGTAGACATCCAATAACAACGAATTTTACCATAGGGGGACTTAGGGCGAACGGAGCGGCCGCTCCAGACGCCGACTTCCAGGGGCGCCTCAGCTAGGAGAGACTCCTAATACACGATTATTTTAAACTAGCAGTGCATTCGTTAAAGAAAGTTTCAATGGGGTTAAATAGGAATAAATGGGCTATCTAACACTGAAAGAGCTTTTCAAATTGGACCAGTAGTGTCTGAGATTAACGCGTTCAAGCAAACAAACAAAAAAACAAACTCTTCAGCTTTACATATTAATATAGATACAAAATATATTTAAAATAATCACATATTACGAACAATAAACAAGGCCAGTAAGGGCGACATAATTGAATCTTTTTTTTTATGTTACAAAGGGGCAGACGAGCAGGCAGCAGGCACCGAAATGCCTACCGGCGCCCATGGACATTTGCACGACCAGAAGGCCAGCAGATGCGCTGCCGGCCCTTAATGACGAGTTTAGAAGTATTTTCATACTTACTAGAACGTCTCAACCTTTACATGTTCTTGTAAAATTGAAGCGAAAATATATATTTTTTTTATATCAGTGATAATTTATTATTATCTAAATTAAGACTTTTTCATTAGATAAAATGAAACTGTTAACTGAAGTGCGCTGGCGATAAAGTTTTTTTTTTATCTGCTACCATTTCCAGCCGACAATAAATGGTGAAAATGAATTACAAAGATAAAATGAAATTGGTTTTCTCAATCCAAATTAGAGTGGCGGAGGAAAAGTGAATGTGTAGATCGTGATTGGAATATCTAGAGTATTGCTTTAATTGCCTAAGTCAAACAAAAATACTGTTTTTTTAAGATTTTTTCAATTTATACGTAAAGATTGATGTAGACAACACGTCTACGAACCTTCTGTTTGTGCTTTTATGATCTAATCAGTATTCACTGCCGGTACTTCTGCCCTATTTGTTTTATTAAAAAAGAAAACGTATCGTATAGCTAGAATAGAATGATAATTTATCAATATTAAGATTAATTCCTACTACCTACCGGCGAATCACCATTTAATGTTTATTTTTAAACTTACAGGTTTTGTAAGTAGTGGATTTTAAGAAGTTTGTAAGTAGTGGATCCGACAGCCGTTGTCTTGCCCAATTTACGGTCAAACGAATGGACCTAACGCCATCTATTGTAAATATTCGGAAGATGCGGCCAACCCTGCATCATTTAGTATGTTATAAATATTCATTTGAATTTTCCTTTCTTTCTTTCCTCATAAACAAAACATACAGAAACCAAATAGGCCTAGTCGTTTTTTATTTATACCGTAATCAGCGCCCCCTACCGAGTCGAAAATTAGATACAAGTCGGTCCAGTGGTTTAGGAGGTGGACAAACGCTTGTGTACAAGACTTTACTTGTGTGAATTTATATGGGTGTAAAAGACATCGGACATAGAAAGGAAAAACTTTATTGAAGTAATGTCTAAATGTAATAACTAGAATGATGTTTGATCCTACAAATAATGTAGCATTAGAAATCTTCAATTGATATGTGGAAATTGAATAAAAGAAAAAAAACAAACAGAATTTATATCGGTTCAGCCGTTTTCGAGTTATAGCGAGACTAACGAACAACGATTGATTTTTATATACAGGGTGTAAAAGACATCGTACCGCACACTTTGTGATAAGGCTACATTAAATGTCCTAAATAAAATCACAAAAATAATTCATCTCGGAAATGAGAGGTTACAGATACATCCTCATTCCATTCTTGAGCGCGCAATGTATTGTTAACATTGGAAAGAAATGGTCAACAAAATCAGAACTTATGATTTGTTAATATTTAAAAATCATTTGAAATATGCATCTTGAGCGCGTAATGTATTGTTAACATTGGAAAGAACTGGTCAACAAAATGAGAACTTATGATTTGTTAATATTTAAAAATCATTTGAAATATGCAGAGTCAAAGAAAATTTCATCTGTTTTATAATGAATATTTCGATTCTGAGTGAATATTAAGACCCTTACCTTTGTGCTTGTTTGATTTAACCATTTCTCTTCAGAGTACACGCTTTAAGACTCTATTCTAATTAAATATTACTTAAGTGGGAACATGATTAATTAACTATCTGGATATACTCTCGACTTTGGTTGTCGTTCTATTATCATTTATAATATTTATTTTTATATTATTGCGGTTTTCTAGAATTTTCTTGCCTAGCACAATTTCTCCGTTATAAATACCTATAGTCAGCGTCTAAATCCTTTATTCGTATAGACTTTTTTGTAAGAACTTATGAACGTCAAATGTATAATATATTTTTTTATTTAAACCATTGCTAAAAGCTCTGTTTATAGGGGTTCCTCGCGCCCTGCACTGAGAAGAGACCACAACAAACTCAGTCATTTTTTTTTTTTAGGTATCACGAACCCTTATAGCGTCGCTTCGCAGTTCGTCTGGCCGTCCGCAAGGTGGTACCCTCATTAGAGATTTATAGATTTAAAATTTTCCATGTTGATGGAATGTGCAAAAACTCATTGTGAATATAATTTTGAACGACAACAACTTATGAAGATACTAAACAAATTGTTTCTCGCGTGTGCATCAGATACGGTACCCTTCTATAAGAGCGTGTCTTGAGACGCTCCTGGCCACTTTTTTTTATAAGACAAGAGGCAAACGAGCAGGCGGTTGTACCTGAGTGACTACCGACGCCCATGGACAACTGCAACACCAGAGGGATCGCAGCAATAATATATTAAAAAGTGACTGTTATATTCCAATTTTGTTGTTTGTAACGCTCTACTGTAAAGCTGGGAATTTGGGGTAACAACAACTTACGTGGGAAGTATCGATATTTTAAAGGGGTGCAAATGTCAAATGCTCTGTTGCATCTTTCTTATATTTTACACCCCACTTAATTTTTTCAATCTTCTCTTGTGTGAACAAACAGACAACATATCGCCAAAACATATTATATACATATATACCTAGCTCTTTAATTTACCGGTCTCCTTTAAATTATCGATAAAGGGTATATATACCAAAACACGCTTGAAAACTGTATAAAGTAAGCAGTTTCGTAAAATCAGTTTACGTTTTTGTCCTACTGTAAACGCACCAGCATTGAGCATTATGTTCCGATACATTCTTCTATTGGTCTTCGTGGGCTATTGCTTGGCTCAAGACAATGTCGCTGATCCTAATGTCATAACTGTTCCACCTAATTGTCCCCCGGGACAAGTATGGCAAAACGGACATTGTCGTGACCCTTTCCGTCGTAGCGCTCGAAGCGTGTAAGTAATTTGTACATTATCATAATCACCAATACCACCATCATCATCACCGGCTATACAGTCCACAGCTGGGTAGACGCCTCTCCCAAATCGCACCATTTCACCCACTCCTCGAGGCATCTGCCAGCTACCTTTAGCAAGTCACTCCACTACCCTGGAAGGCATTCAACAGTACGCTTACATAGCAGCTCTCGGTGACTGCTATACTGGTTCTTCTTCTTCCTAGCGTTATCACGCACCACCACCATCATCATACCGACTGATTGCAGTCCACTGCTAGGTAGACGCCTCTCCCAAATCGCACCATTTCACCCGCTCCTCGAGGCATCTGCCAGCTATCTTTAGCAAGTCACTCCACCACCCCGGAAGGCATTCAACAATACGCTTACATAGTAGCTTTCGGTAACTGCTATACTGGTTCTTCTTCTTCCTAGCGTTATCCCGGCCAATTACCAGGGTCCGTTTAGATTGCAGAGGATGTGATTGTGGGGTGAGTTCAGATGACCAATTGCCATTTGACGTCATCCTCGGAACCCCCACGATCTCAGCAACCTCACGGCTAATATCACTCAGTAACATTATCGGGTTCTACTGTTTCACGTGTCTTCCGAAACACGAGGAAGATCCGATATGGAATATAAACCTGTGTTAGAATAGGTCACCTATCTGTCACCCGGTCGCAGCAAGAGCTACTAAACCTCACGATTAGGCCACGTCCTCCTCGACTGCCATGCTGGTTCAAAGCAAGATTTTTTTATATCATAAGGAGGTCAAGTCCTCTACGATTGCTACACACATACCATACCAGTTGTCTACACCAGCGCCACTCTGGACGGTTTTTGAACTATTATCTAAGCTATAATATTGTACTCTTTTTTCACTTTTATTATTATAAGAGATGTTACTTTGTATTCTCCATAGACCCATGACCATGGTTTTAGATTTGCAAGGAATCACAAGTCCTGTACATACTATAAATATTTTTAAACCTATAGCCTTCCTCGATAAATGGGCTTTCTAATACTGAAAGAATTTTTTAAATCGGACCTGTAGTTCCTGAGATTGCGTCCATGTAGACAAATAAAAAAAACTAACTCTTCAGCTTTATGTATTAGTATAGATATTAGATATAATTAAAAATCCAATCTATTAATACGATACAAGATAATCAGTTTCCTGTTATTTATATACAGGTTTAATTTGGAATCGTCCCACATTTCGTCTGTCTAGTCAACGTCGATGAATATCAATGGCGTGTACAGCCATGACGTCACGCGGAGAAGGCTTTCATTCCCACTAATCGCCCACGCAAATGACGTCACGGCTGTATCTGACACTGACCGCAATACCGCGATGAAATTCCTTAATCGTCGTCGACTTGGTTTATATTCAGTGGAACGGCATAATGAATTCAGCATGCAATTTTATAATTGTTGTGTGTTATAGGTTATTTATGTCCTTTGTAGTTTCGCTCTGTCCATCAGTCCGTCCGTCCGTTCGTCCGTCTGTCTGTTTTTCCGTCCGTCCGTTTGCCCGCTTGCAAGTTGGTCCCACCCAAGGACTTCCAATCGATTAGGTATATAGAGACTTGAATAAGGAAGTCGTGGCCTAATCAGTGGTCGACATTTGATTCGCTCGCTAAGTTAAGTAGCTCTTGCTGCGACCGGATGATAGATAGGTAACCCATTCTAACACTAGTTTATATAGGCTTTCTAAACGTAAATATCATTGTATTAAATGTTTTGGAAAAGCAGTTCATAAGTTTATATAACTAAATATCTTCGTATCTGCTTAAGCTACTTTCATAATAAGAGGATGTTTACAATTTATATCTCAATAGGTCAATAGTATAAGGTATGGACTGAAATCAGCAAAGTACCCGGTTCAAACCCCACTGCTTTTAGGATATTGTCGCACCCACTCCTAATACAAGCTTTTAATTTAAGCTTAGTAGGAGGGGAAAGGGGAATATAAGACATAACTAAAAAGTATTCCTATTATTCTTTTAACATCAACGTAGAAAATTTCAAGTCTCTACACCTAATAGCTTAGAAATCTTTTGGGAGACGAGTTTGCGGACGGACGGACAGAGCGAAACTATAAGGGTTCCTTATAGGACTACCACCACCATTACGGAACCACTACGGAAGTTACTATGCTACTGATAGACACATAGAAACAGTCAAGACAAACCTATAAAACCCCCCTATTTTAGTCAGTGGTTAAAAATAAAACATTACAAAACAGTGTAATAAAATTATTTCATATGGATCATCATCTTTCCTAGGGAGCCCGTGGTGCTAAATTTGTAGTTACTAATGCGCTGTAGAGATGTATTGTATAACGTATATTAGGTGCAAAACCGATAAAAAATAGATTATGTTACGGTAAAATCATGATGTTAATAATCTCAGTCACATTGCCTTGAGAAAATCGGTAGATTATATTTTTTTTCGTAATCCGTAAAAGATTTCATTCTCAATAAAAAAAATAGCTCTCGAATATGTGACAAGCGACGGACGGACGTTTTTTTTTGAAACTTTGTGAGTATCCGTATGCTAAAAGTTCGTATTTGGCACTATAGGGTGCAAGGTTTTCGCCCATATGGTTATCTGACGCGCTCGAGTATTGCGCAAAGTTCCCTTTTGGGCTCCCTCACCAGTAGTTTACATTTCTTTATGAAATAATATAATGAGTGACGTCATTTAGAGTATAAATGTAGTCAATGGAACGTACCTAGTCTATTTCTCTTGCAGCGGTGGACAGAAGTACTGAAATGATTAAAGTAATATTCGTGTTATATTTTTTTCATCGGGTGTACGTGAGTTTTTTTTGTAACACTTTTGACGTTAATTGTATTTGAATATTTTTTTTTTTAAAGAAAAACGAGGCAAAAGAATTTCTTATTATGGAATCGATTTTCACCATTCTTCTTTAATCTAGAAGTTTTGACTAGGGCTTAAAATAGAGACTTATTATTTAAGAGGGTCAGATTAATTTGCATTGACTAATTAGTTATTCCAAATATTTCCTTATAATACTTTATATGACATCTGAAAAGGTCATAGTTAATCAGTGGTCGGCATTAGAGTCGATCACTAGGTTAAGCACTCACTGCGGCCGAGTGATAGATGGGTGACTCATTCTAACATTGGTTTTCAAATATACGACCTCCTCCGTGTTTTTATATTTGGGCTTTCGTACGGAACCCTATTTATTTCTTTTAGATGTAAAGTAGCTCGTCACTCCTTGTAACGTCAGACAACCGCCAGTAAGAGTCCCGTCAAAATCGGTCCAGCCGTTTTGGAGATTACCCGGAACAAACAGATATACAGACAGCCAGATAGAACGACAAACAGACACTCAAATATCTTTTACTTGCGCTTTATTCTGTTATAGATATTGTAATATAGTAATAGGCAATGAGTAAAAGAATTTAATTTTGACGCTACAAACAGACATTCCAATTTTATTTATACGTATTGGTACTTTTAAGGCACAAAGCACACCTCCGGGGACAGCTCCAACTCCTCCCATATCAACAGACAGTTTTGTCAATGAATGCATCGTGGAGACCAAGGTGAACGAAAACCACGCCAGGAAACTAAAAATTGGCAGTTGGTCCGTAAGTATATACAAATTATCTCCTTCTCTTCTCTACTTTTCTTCTCTTCTGACTTTCTGACTTCTGTCTTCTGACTTCGAAAGAGGATGAAATTATTAATTCGAAGGTATTTTTTTTAATGGAATGAGAAACGTTTATTATTGAGCATTACACTTTTTTTTATGTTACAAAGGGGCAAACGAGCAGGCAGCTAAGTGCCTATCGACGCCAATGGACATCTACACGACCAGGAGGCATGCAGATGCGTTGCCCGCCTTTAATGACGAGTTTAGGCCACCGGGAAGTCTCACAAACCAAACGAAACGCGACAACAATACCATCACTTGACGAGTGGTGAGATTGTGGGGTTCCCGAGAAGTCTGACGGCAGTCGGTCATCTTAAATCGCCTCACAGCCACATCTTCCGCAATGTGCAACAGTGGATTCGATTAATGTTACCGAGTGATATTAGTGGTGAGATTGTGGGGTTCCTGAGACGTCTGACGGCAGTCGGTCATCTTAAATCGCCTCACAGCCACATCTTCCGCAATGTGCAACAGTGGATCTCGATTAATGTTACCGAGTGATATTAGTCGTGAGATTGTGAGGTTCCGGGGATGACGTCAGACAGTCGTCAGCAATATCTTCTGCAATTTA
This sequence comes from Charaxes varanes, assembly GCA_024363005.1. NCBI lineage: Eukaryota > Metazoa > Arthropoda > Insecta > Lepidoptera > Nymphalidae > Charaxes > Charaxes varanes. Next base: position 11,572,196 of record JANCMC010043217.1, on the reverse strand, counting down.
AGCGGGTCCTGGTAATAGACGGGGATAACGCTAGAAGACTAAACAGGTTTGACTCGCCACTTATATTACGTGATTGATCCATCCTGGATATCTGATTAATTAAAGCACTGGGTTCTATTAATGAGACTTCAACTGATCAGTAAATGAATAAAAAGAATTCTTATAATTATTATTTACAACGAAAGAAGAAAGGAAATCTTTCTTTTTTTCTTTCTTTCTAATAAATACTTACTTCAGGCAATGGCTTGATCGTGTCCTTTATATGATACCCACCGATGTGTTTATACTTTTCTGGCAAAGAATAACCATCACCAAGAACTACGTGTGAGTTGCCAAGTATCAGGGAACTGTTGTATCTTACTTCATCAAAATGGGGTACAGTACGCCCCCTCTTGATAATAGCTTGGCTAAATGCCGTCTTAAAATCTTCATTCTGTTCATCACTCTGCCACCTTAAACATACAGCTCATTATTGTTTGAGTCTATTACAATCTAGTAGTTGAGATGAACGTGGGATTTAACTATGGAATGGAATTATAATTAAACTAAAGGTATTCTAAATTAGAACTAGTTTCGCTCTAATGTTTTTCAATAATTTATAGATTTAAAAATGTATTCTAGCATTAAGTGGTAGTCTGGATCTATAAACTACAGCCTGGATATCTCAACAATTGAAAAAGTAGACTCAAATCTGTAAGGACTCGGTGTAATCCCGGACCCAATTTGGTTTTATCCTCCACTCCTAGTACAAGCGTTGCACATTAAAGAGATCCATCTAGCGTTATTCCAGTCTGTACCAGTCAGTACAGTACAGTCAGTACCAGTGCCCGCTTAAATTGCAGATGATGCGGCTATGGGCCAAGTTAATATGACCGAATGCCGTATGACGTCATTCCTGGAACCCCTAGAATCTCAAAACTACTATCACTCAGTGACCCAGTTTTACGTACCTTCCGAAACACGGAGAAGGTCCGACATTTGAAAACCCGTTTTAAAATGGGTCACCCATTTATCACCCGGTTGCTCATTAAGTTACGTATTCCATACGCCCATTAATCTCTATGATCTTAGTTTCTTATCGAAAACTTACCATTTAAATAACCTGATTTTAAGTGTACTCCATAGATGATAAACCCTATGCCATAAATCGAAGGATATCTCCTTTCCCATAAAGTACAGAGTATAAGCTGGATTCAAGTGTTCGTCTACCAAAGCCACTATGTGGGTGTGTGGCACCATGGATGAAGACCAGATGAGAGGACATCCAAACACTGATGCAAGCCTAAGAAAAAAAAATGACAGCGTATTAAATGTAATCTCTGCTTAGAGGCAGGCCCAAAACAGGGTGGAAAGAAGTAGTGCTAAAGGACATGAGGCTAAGCCAACTAATAGAAAATGATTTTCAATATAAAGCGAAGTGGAAAGCAAGAAGTAGAAAGGCTGGCCCCACCACCATGTGGGATATATAGCAAAGAAAAGAGAGAGATTAAATGTAATCTCTAAGGAACTTATGGCCAGGTCCGTTGATTCCGGACCAATACGACCAAGGAACCTGCAATAAAAGAGTATGCAAATAGGAGTATGTCATTATCAATAACCGGCAAACCATCTGCGAGCCTTCTAGTGGTGCAATTGTCCATAGCAACCCGTCTGTCCATTTGCCTCTAATTATACAAAAACCACTGATGATTATCTTCGTTGCTTATAGGCCAGGCATCCTGTACAAATCACACTCTCACATCCAGTTCCTTTAACTAGGCCACCTCTGCTGGTGTTAGGGAGCGCAGCTCCGATATGACGCAAAAGAAAACACGTAATGGACACTCATTCACCACTTTTGACAGGGTTTGATCTGGTGCTCCACAGTCACAACGTGGTGAATCTATTAATATATTATGAAATTGATGACGGACCTGGTAGGTTGAATTGAAATAGATTTTGAATGTACCTGGTCGGACTTTTCGAAGATACAAACTTGTGCGCGATTCACGCCAAGCGTGTGACCATCATGCCTAAGGATACTGATTATTTTATATTGGTGGGAAAAATGCGGGCAAGCAGTACACCTAATTAGAAGTAGTCACTTCTGAATATAGATATATAAACTGACGGCCATAAACATATACAACCAGAAGACTTGCCAGATACATTGGTGCGTGCGCCCTTTTGCCTGTTTGCGGGAAATTTTGGCCCTTTTCTTGTACGTTTCTAGGTTTTATCGATTCAAAACACCGAAGGACAAGCTGGCCTCGCCAGAGATGTTAAGCGAGATGAGAAGTTCATTGCCATTCTTGAATTTTTGGTATAGGTTGGCAACCTTTTGAATCGGAAGAGCTAAAAATAATAATTTACAATACGTCAAAGTTTATAATGAGCTACAAGAATGTTTCATGCCAACAACAAATACTTAGTAATCGCATAAAGTTTTTGATAATGAAACTATTCTATTTATTTATAAGAGAAATATCTACTTATCCATATATACTCCTCATCAGAAAAATCGAAACAAGTTTATGTTTTGTAACGATTATCAGAAAAACGTACATTTAGGAATATATGTCATAAAAACGAAAGTTTTTCGATTTTTCTGATGAGAAGTATATAAGTGGGTTTCAAAACAAATTAGATAATGTGGTAATAAAAGACAATCACATAATTCCGTATGGAACTAAAGAGTCACAACTTCACATCCAAAGAGCCACATATGGCTCGCGAGGCGCAGCTTGCCGACCCCTGGTATAGGATAATGAACGTATTATTACACTTCCTGTGGACTCCTCATACAAAGTTATGTGCAAACTTCTTTGCAAATGTCACGATTTACTTTCTTAAACCAAAAATATTGAAGCATTACTTAACCCGTTGAGCCATTCGGTAATTGCTATCGATACGTATGGGCAAATTAATTCACTTACTTAATAACTCGCACGCCGAATCCCAAATCGCCGGGAGATATTTTATCTTGCGCCGGATTTCCATAAATTTAAAATTCCCCACCGTTTCCTATTTGGCAAACTTCCACGATGACAAAATGAATTTATTTTTATGGCGCTGTAAAGTTATTGCCGCTTAATTGTTTAATGCAACAATTAAATCAAATCGCAACCGATGCGTATATCTTTTAAAGTATTATCTGACTTTTGACACGAGAAATTTAGGAGTTTATTAGTAATTTCTATGATATTTTTTTTGTCGTGTCTGTGTGGCTCCAAAACATTTATATAAAACGTTAAAATACAACAACAAAGTCAAAATCGTTTATTCATATAGACTGTTTTGTATGCATATATGAATGTCATATGTATCTATTTTATTTTTTTAATCATTAATAATTCAGTGACAAAATTTACGTCTTAAAAGCTAGGTTTGCAGGGGTTCCTGGCGCCCTGGACTGAGAAGAGCCCGCAACAAACTCAGTCGGATAATTTTTTTTGTTATCACCATTTTCACAATAATTCAGATTTGATTAGAGCAATTGTTTCCCGAGCATTATCATAATTCAATTAATCTTTTACATCATGATAGTATTTTTGAATGAGTTTACGGATTATAGAAGATTTAAATTTAATTAAAGATCTCTTCCGAATATTGCTTAAAAATATATGACAACTTTTTGCCTGTCTTTATTTAAGGGTCTTCACAATCTTACGCCCGTGCCGCTCTGTTTAGTATAAGATAGAATTATATTACTTTCTTACTTCACTGTACTTAACCCTTTTCTTTAGAGCACTCGTCAAAATATTCATGCTCCAGGCACGCACTTCAGTTTTATCTATTTATTTTTCGTACATAAAAAGCGCTAGAATTTATTTTTTTATATTACAAGGGGCAAACGAGCAGACGGTTCAACCAAGTGCCTAACGACGCCCATGGACATCTACACGACCAAGAGGCTAGCAGATGCGTTACCGACCTTAATGACGAGTTTAGGCCACCGAGAGGTCTCACAAACCGAACGAAACGCGACAGCAATACCATCACTTGATGTGACAGCAGTGTCGCTACTTCACGTCGATCGAGGTACTGGTACCCGGACGCGCCCAACCGATTCAGCTGCAGACCAAAGGAACTGCTACCGTGGCGCTACCTCTAATTAAAATGCGAGCATCTGAAGAGCTTCTGCGAGCCCTCTGGTGTTGCAGTTGTCCATGAGCGTCGGTAGTCACTTATGTGAACGCTGCCTGCTCGTTTGCCGAATGACACACTCAGTAAAAAAGCACAAATCTAGGCGGAGGGTTCTCAGAGGCTGGGACAAAGGGCTGAGGGTACGTCATACCACTCCGCCAAAGCTCCACTCTCGTAATTGATGAATCAGAAGTTAGTGGAGGGACACACTTAATAAAATTTTGGCATTCATCAGTTCATCAAGTTATTCATTAATGGCTCGCTTATCTAAATTTGGTTTGCACAGCGATCTGTGAAAGTGTCAACGGGGAGCACACTCTTCGTTAATCACCTGTAATTGATGAAGTGACTGATGATGATGAAGTAGCTATATTTGGCAAAGAGTGTGACTGAGTAGATGTCTTTGGCATTATATATAAATAAATCTTTGTTCGTTACTCTCGCTAAAGCTCGAAAACCGCTTTACGGATTTGAATTTTGTTTTTTTTTTTTTCATTCCTCGAATTTCAGGGAAGATTTAAAGGAAAAAAAGTTGAAAGATTATTAAAAAAATACAAAAAAATGCATACGTGGAAACTACTTGGGAGTGCTTCAAATGAAATTAAAAAAAACAGATGGCTTTTTTAGATAGATAGATAATCATTTATTGCATAAACTGTGGTAATACATAGGCCTTAACAATAAAAATATCAACAATTTGCCATTTTAAATTTTATAAAAGATTTAAATTTGCATGAGAAACTAAATTACTTTGCTTTAATCCGCGAATGAAACTATTATAACTACAAACTGTATGGGACTATGCCCAGTGCCAGTATATAGAAACTATATACTAGAAATAGCAAAGTAGTTTAGTTTCTCATGCATGTCATGGATTTCCGCAAAGTAACGCCTGATTCTATCAATTAAGATTTAAATTTATTTAAATACATCTCCCCAATTGCATAGGGAGTTTGTTATAAAAACGTGTACAGCTGCACTTAAATATGGAACAAATTCCTATGAAGTTATGTATAAGGAACTTCCAACATAACACTAAACACATTTACATGCTAGTTTATGTAGTAATATTAGTTTCTAGTACCACATATAGAGGATTCCACAATCCAGCGCATAACAATGAAGCAAATTGAGATAACAACGGAATTGATACGTTTCATGTGAACGAGAATAAATAACGATATACAGGGCTATATGACATACGGACGTCTGTTCCTAAGGTAGACAACTAAATGCCTGTGTTATAGCTAACAGCCGCCTATTATACACAAATATATTTTTTTAGAAATATATAATCCGAGGCGGGAATCGAACCCACGACCCCCAGAGCAGAAGGCAGGATCCCTGTCCACTGCGCCAACGGGCCAGCCAAGCCAAGAATACAACGACAATGTTAAAATCCATCGTTAAGGTTAGTACCACGGTCCGCTTAAATTGCAGAGGATATTGCTGTGTGGCTGTGGGGCGAGTTAAGATGAGCGAATGCCATCTAACGTCTGCAACATGCCGAAACCTCTGCATACTCTAAAATATCACAACGAATATCACTCAGTGACATTAATCGGGACTCCCGGGTCGGATATTTGAAAATAAGTGCTAGAATCTATCACCTGGCCTCGGTAAGAACTGATTTATGATTTACACAAACGTTGGCCACTGTTTAAGCTACAATCCCCTCAATAATATCTATGATAAAACAAAAACTATGCTAGAATAGAGACCGTTACATCACGACTGCCTGCGACGGAATCATGTCAAACAAAACAATTTTGGACCAACATGTGAAGATTTTGACAAATGAGTCATCAGCGCAAAAGTATTGCACGTAAATTCCTATTTCATCCGCGAAATATTATTGCTCCTAACTAATTCTATCGCCTCAATTCATCAAAACTATATAGTATATAAATAAAGTTCGATAGGAACTGATATTAGGCCCCTATTATTGACATAGGCCCTAAATTCAACACCTCAAAACGGACGCCCCGAACTGATTGGCAGCAAGCCAACTGCTGTAATAATGTCTACCCATTACTCAACGTCTGAAACAGTTATTGCATTTCGTTTAAAAGACTGATTTTGAAAAGAAAAGAAGCTTGGACATTGATATATACAAATCGTTCCTCATTTGCCAACGAAATTGGTTAAACTGGTCAAGTTTGGTACATTTCAATTAGCTGTTTTAAATTGTTTTCCCTCTAAGTTATGCCAATTTTTGTAGTACGTGCCTGGGAGAATAAACCATCCTCTAATAACACTAAAAATGCTACACCAATTAATACCCCAATAATTAAAATTAATATGCCAATAATAGTAATATATAAACCTTTTTTAATAAAGCGACATATATTGTTCTATTCACAGAAAAATGAAATTTGACAATTAATATAACATACGGTTACCACGATTACGCTTTGACAGCATCCAGTACATGTGTGGGTAAACGGTGTAAATCGTCTGGCATTGGTGTGCGTGTGATTTTATTTTAAAAATTAAATATATGATTATTGGACATTTACAAAAGTATTAGCGTTCGCACAACTGCCTTTATATGAACTACATTTGTGCCAAATTTCATACTCTTCCGTCCCCGCAATTTTCGTAAATTTGTACCTAAAGTTTTCGCTTAACATATTAAAATATAATATTCTCTTTTAGTGACGTAATCCCTTCATAATTAAAAAAAAATTCAATAAGAAGTATTGATTGAAAATATTACATTGAATAAAAAGTTAGGACCCTTAAAAATCGATAGTACTAGGCGTTATTTTGCAGCATTTCATGTAGCAGGAGCAAAAAATATTCCAAAAGCAATTAAATTGTTCCTTTTTAGAAGAATTATTGCTAACCCTAAAGCCAGGAGAGAAGGTCCTAACACGAGATTGTTGTGTCTAATAAACAAATGTACAAATTAACATAAATACCTATTCATGATATGTCAAAACGAATGATAATTACTTAATACTCAATTACAGAAAGGACAGGGGTCCGCAACCTTTTTCGGTCGCAGAACACCGGATAGGAAAATAATATTTTTATTGTACACAGAGTAGTATTAAACAATAATTCATCACCATCATCATATCAGCCTGAGACTAGACTGCCCGAGGACGTCCACTACTGAATATAGGCCTCTCCATTAATCTCCACGATTAGGGGTGTTATGCCAATTTCTTTACAATAAATACAAAATATTTGCGAGAATGAAAGTTATTTTCTGGAAATGTAATTTCCTTTACCAAATTGCCTAAGAATCTATCACCTAACGACGCTCTGGTTTCGAAGCAAAATGTGCGTCGGGAACTAGACCGAGAATCAGAGTAGTGCTATTAGTGGTCTAACATTTGAGTTCTAATAAATTTTCACTAATTTATGCTTGAATTTATGCAAAGCAAAAAAATATTTTCTATCAATGCCAACGTATAAAACCGAATAGGTAATATTTTTTTCTGAGCATATATTTATCTATACAATTAGAGATACTTTAAGTTTAAGAACGATAACAAAATCGGTTGTCAATGTGGTGCGGTGCAAACGATGTCCCACCTTATGTCGTGTCCTGCGTGCCCTAATACCTGCATACAAGAGGATTTAATGGCTGCATCAGATAGAGCCATTGATGTGACCAGTTTCTGGGCCACTACTGTATAACTACAATTTTTTATGTATTTTGTCATTGAATTAATAAGAAGGAGAGGTACTTTTCAAAAAAGGAGCCAAATGTTTTGCAGCCCTGGCAGAAGCAGTGTTCAAAATTCACGAATCGAGTTCAGAGCTGTTCGACCCCACATTGTAACGCGAGACTCGTCCCAAATGTAACCATACAATTATTCTAGCTCATGTATTATTAATGAAATGCATAAGCACTTTCCACTTTCCTACAGTGTTTCTGAGACGCACCTAAGAATACTGTCTAAAACACTTGACGTGGTTCAACATACAAAATCTGAACAGTAGAAAGTGTTGTGATGCAATTGGGGGAAAATATTTTTAACCGACTTCAAAAGCAGCCGTAGAGCTCAATTTGCGTATTTCTTAGTCTATATTAATCGATTATTAAAACTAGCGAAACAAGCTAGCAAGCATTAATTAGAGGTAGCGCCATGCTTGTAGCCGAATTGGGCCGGCGCGTCCGGTTACCAGTACCTCTTTCTTACATGAGATCGGTGTGAAGTGGCGGCAATGCTGTGACGGTATTGTTGTCGCGTTTCGTTTGGTTTGTGAGACTTCCGGTGGCCTAACCTCGCCATTAAAGGCCTGCAACGCATCTGCTTGCATCGTGGTCGTCCATGTCCATAAGCGTCAGTAGGCACTTAGCTGCCTGCTCGTTTGCCCCTTGTAACATAAAAAAAAACCCTAATGCTATTCCACAACCTGAACAGTTTTGTGGTATTTATTGACAAACTATATATAAAATTGTGTTTTAATATAGTAACTAAACTTCATATCTAGACGTATTATCTGTCAAACAAAATAATATAATTAAATGGGAAATGGGTAAGGTAACATCTTAATAATTGTAGAACACTGACCGTAAAAGCTATATATTTATATTTGAAGTAAAAACTATCGGTTGGAGTCCGACATAACTTGCCGTCGGCCCCTATGACGGCGAGTATCCGTCCCGGATTTCCTCACGTAAAAAAAAACCAGGCTGAAAGTGACACGCTTTGCCACTTTATTTATTTTATTGTGCTTATGTTTTAATCATTATTTAAGGAGGTCAGCCCGTTTAGCCCTTATATAAAAAAATAGTAAAAATAAATTTTATTACTTGTCATGGATTTAATTTTAAATTGAATTCTTTATCTTATTTTTATTTAGTTTAGGACCTAAGCGTAAGAATTTGGTTCGGTAAGTTAATATGGACGATTGGACGGTTCAAGGTGATAGTTGGGGTATGTATCCCGAGGGTACCGTACGTGACAAACGCTGAGCAGCTGGAGTAGGTTACGATGTGAGAACGATATTGCAATATTTATTATTTTTGTATTAAGAACATATTGTAATACGTGCAAAAATAAATTATGTAGACATAGTTTATTATTGCACGTATTATCGAGTCTCAATAGCTCAGCAGTAGAAGAGGTGGAGCTAAAACTGCGCGTACCGGGTTCAAACGGGTCACGCGAGTAGTTTCTTTGTAGTACTACGGAACCCAGAAAAGATGTAGACATAACTGCACGAATATTCAAATAGTGTTGAAATAGCTGCAAAATTTAGATAAATATTCACGCAGCGTGCTCGGGACACAATAAGTGTTGTACTCAAATATTGCATTTACATTGGGAATGAGAATTTTAAGCGAAAAGAAATTGTGTGTGGCTTTATGTACACACATACCACTAATAGTATACAATATCTTACACTGTATACAAAGATATTCGAGGTTCGTTTTTTGGAATTGAAACACGTTAGAGTTCATGTTGGTAATGTCGTGACCATCTTCAGTGATGATATAAAGATGCGTAGTGGGACATAAATACATTAAATAAGGTTTTGTGTAATTTCCTATTTATATATATTTTTGATCAGGAAAGGCCAAGTGGACAAGTGGCTTATTGTCTATCCCTGGACCACTGTGCTACTAGGAGATTCACAATCGCTTTTCGGCGAATTAATTTGTATATTTTTATGTAATTTACTCCAATACTAAAAAATGTAAGCACTTCGAACCAATTTATATAGACTATAAGTTGCAAGCTCCGTTAAAGCGACATTATATACTGGTATTCGATATTTCACAAAGCCCTTTGAATAAAACTTTTTCTTTACTGTTACATCGTGAAACATTGTATACTACAGCAAAACACTTGTTTAAGTTGACGCTGGAGTCATTAAAACTGCACAAAGTTGACTTTCATCTACAATTTGTTTGCAATTACTCTAGAAATTTAAAGAAGTTCCACGTAATTAACATGTTTTAATTACAATGACGCTTTTTAATACTGTACCTGTACGAAACTTGCTTCTAATCGAAGGAATATATAAAATAAGAGAAGATATAAACTCTATTATAGAATTTATTTGCTTTTGCTGGATGCATTTGAAAGAGATAGTAGACATAGTGCGTTATTGAAGGCTGTTTGCTAATTAATAATGATCTTTTTTATAAAGATTTATTCCAGGAAGATTAGGATTTTGAGGAAGTCGTGGTCAAATTAGTGGTTGGCATTTGAGTCGATCGCTAGGTTAAGCCTTTGCTGCGACCGGGTGACATTCTAGTACTGGTTTATATTTGATATCCGACCTTTTCCGTGTTTCAGAAGGCACGTAAAACAGTAAAACCTGATTAATGTCATTTTGTGATATTGTTCGTTATATTGTAGAGATCGTGGTGGTTCCAAGGATGACGTCAGATGGCAATCGGTTATCTTAACACGCCCCACAGCGACATCCTCTACAATCTAAACGGATTCTGGTATTTAGCTGGGATAACGCTCGGAAAAAGATTCTAGAAGATTTGTAAGTGCCAAAGAAGACAAATAAAACCCATATATTTTACACATTACTTCTTTACGTATTTTGAAACAATAGCATGCATTTTCGTTTTGCATTTCTACTAATTTTTCGTCATATACTTTTCTGATACTTTCTTTTATCAAAACACTCATTTTGTAACAGTGGCGTGGACATCAGCAAAAATATAATTTTTTGCTTTAATAAAAATTATGTAGCAAAATGTTAATTATATGAAAAGTTGTACGCAGCATACAAGAACGATAATGATGTCGAAAATAAGAGGTAGTTACGATAATCGGGAATTCCTGGGGCGGATTGTATTTGCAAAAATTGGCCGTGCATTCGAAATGAAAGCAATGTTCGTGAAGTGGCGGCAATGCTGTCACGTCTAGTGATGGTGTTCTTGTCGCGTTTCGTTCGGTTTGTGAGACTTCCCGGCGGCCTAAACTCATCATTAAGGGCTGGGAGCGCAGCTGCTGGCCTTCTGGTCGTGCAGATGTCCAGGGCCGTCGGTAGGCACTTCGATGCCTGCTGCCTGCTCGTCTGCCCCCTTGTAATATATATAAATAATAATATATATAAAAGAGTAAAAGTTATAATGATGAGAATGAAAACTATTTTATAAATACAATTTATGAGGAGGTAGGTATATGTATATATTTGTCTCGTTGAAAGTAAATGCGTCAACTCACAACTGCGCGTTATCTTAACGCGTAATTATAACTCATGAACTAATTGACCCTTGATAGTAGTTGAGTATATGATAATAATTGAATAAAATCGCATAAAATAATAATTTTAGGAATTTATTTAATTTTTATTAAATATCTAATTTTAGTGATGAGTTGGAAATTAGGAATGCTTTAAAAGTTTAAACAAAGACCGGTGGAAAGCATTATGAGTCAGTATCGGATGAAACAAAAGTCATTATGTGGGAATATGACACTGGCGTATGCCAAAGAGGCGTCATATTAAGCCAGACATTGCTTGTTTTGCGATAAACTGTTGGACGGGGTACAGTGTTAATATTATTATGCTGGAGCCACACGTATCTCAAAGTGTTTGTACATTTTTCTCCTTGAAGACTACAAAGTATTACATAACTTTGCGCAGCTACACAAAGTACCCGCCCACACTACATGATCATTAAAATGATCATGTCTGGCTCCGGCATTATGATAATGAATTTCTACCAAAACTGTGCTCACATCGTAATCCGAAACCATACAGTGGAACACAAATTTTTTAGACGGACTTTTTCCACTGTATAATAAATCGCCTACTAATATTTGAAAATATACGAAGCTATTCTTTCAGAATAGTCATATTCGTATAACAAGATTATTCCTACTTATTCGTTGTCTTGTTGATTTATGTTTTACTAGCTGTTTCCCGCGACTTCGTCTGCTTGAAAATAATTAAACTTGCGAGAGTAATTTCCTTAATTGGGCACTATTGAAAAATTCGTTCTAGCTGATGTTATAAACGAAAAGGATTAAATTTGGCATGTGCAACATGCTAAATTGAATCTTTGTGCGTCCCGCGGTTTTCGAAATATCTTGATAGGTGACCTATCGCTTTTATAAGTATAGATATTTAACTGAATGTCGAAGCGAAACGTGCGTTGAGGCACATCGGAAAGTCAGTGTAGTGCTGTGCTTTGGTGGCGGATTCGCTGGTGTAGCTTTCGGGTTGCAGCATTACACCGATTTTCTCTCGTATTCATTCGCGGATTTAAGCAAAGCAGTTTACTATTTCATGCATGTCATGGATTTCCGCAAAGTAATGCCTGATTCTATCAGCTATATTTAACTGATTTATATTTGATGCTTTGTAGGTTACAACAATACTATTTTCTAAACACATTTCAGACATAATTAAATAAACTGAAATGAAGTGTTTATCTTTGACTTGTAATTATTAGTTTGTCTTCAGTTCTTAGTGTTATTCAAATATGAACACTAAACAGACTGTAACACAAATAGATAATAATATCTAAGACGAATCTTATATTTCATATGGAAATCAAACAGTCATAGGAGTTACGTATTACATTATCATCGATTGCAAGTATTGGATTATTTGACACATTGACACTTGTCACTTTCCGCGATACAATTCGTCAATGATAACAACCGGACGCAAAAATAAAAGTAGGCCATATTAGGATTTCGGCCAGAGAGAAATAATACATAGTGTTACTTACAATAGTCATAGTCATAGGTCATATATTCGTAAAACTATATAATTTTTTGTCATTTCTTACGAAATTTGACAGTCAAAGAGTTCACGTGAAAAAAAACAATATTTTATCCCAATGTTATCAATGTCAGAAGCAAAAATAATCTGAATTTATATAACAAAGGCTAGCTAATCCATAGAGCTACGGATTAACTATATGGAATATAGGCAAAGAGACATTGAGCATAGGGACGCCTTACCCCAGGCGCGAAACCAGGCTTCAAAGAGGGCGGTGGGCAAAGCCAATCAATTATTGGTCCTTGGAATATGATTATGATCTATATAGTGCATTTTTGGCCCACTGATTGGACAGAGTCGGTTTTTATTCCCCTTCACAAAAAGGGTTCGACAAAAGAATGTGGCAATTATAGTAAGTTAAAAACTCAGAAAATTCCTACGAAATCACGTCTACGAATAACAATATGTTCCTACCACCTGGCGTATCTATGGTGCGACAATACCCCAACGGCGGTGGGGTTTGAACCGGGTACCTTGTGGATTTCTGCCCATACCTTATACCATTGAGCTATTGAGGCTCAAAGATTTTTTTCAATCTAACCTGTAGTTCCTGAAATTGGTTCTTTCAAGCAAACAAACTCTTCAGTTTTATATATTAGTATAGATAATTATATTTATTATTAAGAGCCTATTTTTTCCCATTGCAGGGCAAAGGCCTCCCTATCCTCTTTCCATAAGGTTCTAAGGCTATGCGTTGCCAATCTCCATTATAACGATCCAAGTCATACCTCCATCTCATTCTTGATCTGCCGCGATGTCGCTTCCGATCATATAATATAGGTAACAGTAAATGGAAAAGTAATTAATAACGTCTGCAATTAACTTACCCATATTTTGCAAAATTTGTCCAAAGAGTGGTAATACGATCTATAACCAGTTGGTCTGTTCCTGAAGGTATTTCTTGAATGTAAGACTGATCAAAGAGGTAGCCGATTTCATCAGCATGCGCTGCACCCTCGTCAGTTATATTCTGCCGGACTTTAGCGTAGTTTCTGCAACCAGAATATGAGAACAAGTATTGATAGGCATTTTGAACACCGTTTTCCAGATATTGCTTCAAAATCATTTGTATTCCAAACGTGTATTTGAAATCAGATTCAAAGTCGATTAGTCCTGACTGTACCGCTTTGCTTATTTGCTCATCCCCGATGTAAAAATGTCTAACAATATCTTCCATTTCGTGAGAATCATCATTGTAATTAAATTTATTCTTTAACATTGAGAAAATATCCAAATTGTGGAAGTGGTCATCCGGTATATTGGCAAACGACGCCAAAGCTTCTTTTTCATTAAATCCAGCTAACACCGAAGTATCTCTAATTTTTGGTACATCTAAATACATTGGGTTCTCAGTCAAAATGTGCTTTACATTTTCGAATTCCTTTTCGACGCACGGTTTCGGAAATATCGACAACTCCCTTGTAGCTCTTATAACAGATTTAGGTCTGTTTCTTTAAGAAAATTCAATGCTTCGTGTACATTTTCTGTTTTGAATCCTAACCGGTCAGCTATCAATAATGGCGCAGTTGGATTTGATTTCTCTAAGTACCACGAGCTTAATATCGAACCGCTTTGCAATATAACGTTGTTAAAAAGCTTTTCATCTTTAGATATAACATGTAACTCTATAGAAGCACTTCCAGCGCTTTCACCCATCAGAGTTATTCTGTTCTCATCGCCACCAAAATAAGCAATGTTGTCTTTAATCCAACGTAGCGCTAAATACTGGTCTTTTATCCCTTGGTTTCCAGGGACTTCAGGAATGTCAAGACAAAAAAATCCATACGGGCCGAGTCTATAATTCATCGTGACCAGCAGAACGTCGTGACGAACTATGAATTTGGGACCGAAATCCTGTCTGGAGAAACAATTTATAATTGATATTAAATTGGGGCTACGTTTATCTCAAATAAACTCTCTTGTAAATATTACAGATATAAAAATGTACCTGTTTCCGGATCCGAAGCTGAATTTTCCGCCATGAACCCAGACCAACACTGGCAATTTGTTTGTATGATTTGCTTTATTGGGCGTAAAAATATTAAGTTGTAGGCAATCAAGAGTTCCTACTATTAATTTAGATAAATTATCTTGTTGCGGGCAAACTGCAGAATCGTCGGTTGCATTAAAGACATTATTAAACTTTGTTTGGGGCACAGCGGGCTGCAATATTAGAAATAATTATTTAAAATAAATTATGTAAAAAATAAAAATACGTGACTTTAATATAAGAAACAAGTTGCTTTAAGTATATCCTTTATATTTAGTCAATTTAAATAAGATAAAGTAACTTTTAAAACAGAAGTATTTTTTTTTAAACTTAAAGAATTTTCCTCAGTGCTAGTTAAACCTTTACAATTATTTCAACTACTAATATCAGTTCATTACATTTTATCAATTAAAATTTTTGTAATCAGGCATTCCGAAATCAATATTTCTTGAGTTATTTGTTATGGATATCTTATATTATGGACACATTTGTTGAATAACGTAAATATAGCATACCCCAAAAGGCTTTTCCGACTGAACTTGCGCATATGGTATCCCCAAAAACATGGAATATATTCCATCACCAGCTTTCAACCCTCGAAAACTACCGGCGGGCGATTCTACTATTGGATCTAAAAGAATGGGAGACTTATATCCCTCAACGATGAAAACAAACATTACCCACCACATCTTTAAAATCATGCGCATATCTTAAACCGTGCTGAAACAAAGCATAAGAAAATTATTAATTTTGTGGACAATATGCTTCACCGTTTAATTCACGTTAACGGGTTCACATTGCGCGAAATTCTTTGATGAAAGTAACCCGGAATGAACCAGTTGAAAAATTCCCATAAAATCCAAATAAATGGGACAAAAGTCACACTGAAACCAATAACCTGTATTGTTTTCTATGCGGTTTTTGTCCGCTTTAATTGATTCTATGGTAATTTTTCAA
>JANCMC010043217.1:11441375-11556303 GCA_024363005.1 Charaxes varanes | reverse complement strand
CACACTGAAACCAATAACCTGTATTGTTTTCTATGCGGTTTTTGTCCGCTTTAATTGATTCTATGGTAATTTTTCAACAGGGGAGGAGAGCAATCTACAGTTGCACAACTGTGGGACACTAAGCTAATCAAAAAATTCCTTAAATTTGAAGTTCGTCAGGATCTATTATTATTTACGGGTAATTTTCTATTCGTTAAATGTAATGCCGATGGTAAGATAGCTTTTATAATCTTGACAATTATCGTCAGTAATATTAATTGAGAACGACATACCTAGATGTTTGGCGAGGCACGGAGTGGGTTGAGAATGATGCAAATAAACTATTTTTAAATGTCATGGTCACATCTCCGTGTCTTCATGGATTTTATTAGAATATTTTGTACGAAATTTACACATACGTTTCAAACCCCCTGAACACGATTTAATCGTGAACTATAGAATAGGGAAATGGAATGTCTTTTCCAAACTCAGCGCGTCGTTATTTTCTTGCTCTTTAAAAACAAAAGTAATTCTATTTATTTTTCTATATTTAAGAATTGGTTTTTTATTATTAAAATTGGAAATCCCTTCTATTTGCGTTTTACTTTTCTTATTTTTAAGCAATAAGCTGTCCTGCTTATTTCTGTCCTAGAAAACTTATACAAGTTTATAAAATGAAGATATAGTGTAAGATAAGTTTATCATGGTAATAAACGTATTATGTATTAAATTTAAAAACAAACAAATGGTTGTCTGTAGAATCAGTTTACGGAGGTCAGTTTTACGTCATAACGCCGACCTTGTCTATCGCTTGTTCCGAGCTCTCGCTTGCACGCCGTCTTAGGCGAAACGTGACAATGAGTCATGCTTCTTCGTGCGTGCAGCCAGCGTCCATCGATTTTCACGTCAATATGCAATAATAACTGGGAATCCTAATAGAAATCAAATAAGGTCACACAAAAGGGTAAATAAAAGACTAAATCCAGTATACGTTTTATTATTCGACAATACTATCGTTAGTACATTATTAGAAAATTGAAAATTTCTACAAAAACTTTTGTTATCATACCTCTACAATGCAATGAAGCGAAACTAGCTATACTGTCAACAGTAAACTCATAAGTTTACGATGCCAGTCGTGTCACACTTCAGTCATAATAGTTGACGACATCGACTAAAGAAATACTATAATTCCCGTATTACGAAGTCTATTTTATTGCGACACTCATTAATGTTTTCTACATTTGTTACAATTTGGCAATTCGTGCAATTTATATTTTTATTTACTAGAAAAAACAAACATTTTTTTTATGTATGTATTTGTGTAGTATCTGCTATTTCTAAGAATATTTTTTTTAAATAATAGTTTTCCTTATTCAAAACGAAAATTTAAAATCGATTTTAAATGTACTTTTTAACATGGGGCAATAGGTTTGTAATTACGAATTATAGTAATTATTTGGTCGATGTTAAGAAATGTTTGTCGATTAACTTCGAGTTTACCTGTGAATAATGAGTTTCCGATAATAGAAGAGTGTTGCAGTGATGGATATAAATTACAGTCACTATCACAAAATACAGTTAAAGTATCAGTAAAATCAAAGAGTAAATTTATTTAACAAAAAGTCTTACTTACCAAAACTTACATACAAGAAAGCATCATTGCCTACTGTGAAATTTAAAAAAAAATGTTCGTTTTTCTTGAAAAAACAAGAACCCTGGAGTGCCCGAGTGAAAACTGTAACATACAGAAGTGTCGCCTCGTCTATTACGGTAACGGTAACAGTGTCGCAAATGGTTTTGTTTCATCTCAAAAAATGCCCAATGCACCTAAAGAAGTATTCATTTCAATTGATAAAAGTAATCTTTTGCGAAAAATAACTCTTCTATTTAAGATTTTTGCCAACAACTGTGCAGTACTGTACCTCAAATCGGGAACCGTCTATATTTTTTATAGGAAATATTGCTTTGATAGTTAATAATGAAAAATAATCAAATAATTAATAAAATCTTGACACCTAACTCATAAGTCTAATTCAGGGGTTGGCAACCTTTTGGGTCGGAAGAGTCAAAAATAAAAATTTACAAAATTCCATAAGAGCCATACAAAAAGTTCTCGCCAACAATATATAGTACTCGAGTAAATGAAGTTTTTTATACGTCCATATATAATTAGTGTTTTTAGTATAATAAAACTTATCATATATGTATGTTATTATGAGATAATCACTTATTATATATACTTAGCCTCCGAAGAGCCGAGGGCCTAGTACGAACTTTAATTTTAACGACATTATTTTAAATGAAATTGTTCGTGCCAGGCCCACAGGAGGCAAGTTTTAATCGTGTCACGCTTTTAATTAGTGCTAATACAACCTGCGTTGACGCTAAGATGGATCTGCTGTGGGCCTAGTTCGAGCATTTTCACCCTCAGTAAAGTCGACTTGTCGACTTACTTCGATTCGAAAGGTTCGTAGTAGGCCCACCGCATGTAGCTCGCGAGCCGCAGGTTGACGACCCCTGGGGTTTCGTTCAAAAAGAAGATAATTGTTAAAAAACCATACCGCTATTAACTTACCCCTAACTTTAACTGTATATTGTGAAGTAAATTAACGATATATTATTGCTATTTTATACTTACGTGCTTAAATATATTCATTTACTTGAATATATTTTCACGTTTTTGGATGCAAAATCACATGCTGTCTTTTTAAAACTCCTATTATAGAAATAATATTGTTGGTCAATGCTTTGACAGATTTTGTGCCATATTCTACAGTTCGCAAAGAGCCAATCTCTTTCATTATTCCATAGATTATCCAATTATTTATTCACACCAAGAAACTTAATTGGCTTAATAGCGGAAAATAGCAACGAAGGTTGTTTGCATGAAAGATTCCTCGAAATGTCTGTAATCAAATGTGGATTTATTGCATCCATACCACAACATCGAAACAAATGATTAAAATATAATTTGTCATCCAAAATCGTGAAGTATCTAAAATTTTTAATTCTATAATACTTATAATGTTGCAATAATCTACCTAATATGTATTACCTACATTTAAATGAGCTAAAATGTCATCCATCTTTAGGAAAAACAAGTCTTGAATACATGAATTATTCAATTTTTTAAAGTACCTAAAGTGAAGTTATTTTTTATTGGAGTTCACTCTTTCAACGTCATCATTGCATATGGCAACCTGCGTGGATCACATTGCCTACATTTTCGGGAAGAAATGCAGATTGGCTTTCCTACCATGACTTATTTATAGGCCTGGCCCTTAACACTACAATCAATGTTGATGAGAATGTGCTTAAAAACAAGCATTTCCGGTGAAGCAGAAATGTTTTACTCACTATTATGTTTCCCTAACTTAAAAGTACGTAAAACTATCGAGAATGTTCGTGCCAGGTCCTCTTACACACGGTCAACTTAACTTCTATCCGCAGCAGCGGTCTGGCTGAGGGCCTTTAACTTGAAGATATTTTGATCCTAGCAGGATTCCATACGAATTGATGATGATGTTATAAATTGACTAAGTGGGACCCGTTTATTGCTTAAGAATCTATTGTCATATTTAAGCCTGAGGCTGTGAAAACTTATGGTGAGTGAAAAACGAACATTACGCGTAATATGAGGAGTGAATTCCAATCATGTGTCGGAGCACACTTTGAACACACACTTTTTCATTTACTCTTCTCTGGAAAAGTCAATGGCATAGTAGTGTTAATGTGCCTTCTTTATTGGGTATTGAGTTATGGAGATTAGAATATAAGGACGACAATCTTCTATGAGGGGCTAGTTGAAAAAATGACCATTTGTAAACAGCAAATTATCGTTCGAAGATTCATCGAAATGGCGCTGGTGTAGAATAAATTGACCAATAGCCTTCCAAAACGGCGCGATATTGTATGAATGTAGTAACGAACAGACCTTTAAAATTCCTCCTTATACTAATGTCAAAATTAGTCGCTGTTCGTTAGTCTCGCTAAAATTCAGAAAAGGACGGACCGATTTGAATTCTGTTTGTTTAGACTGGTGACCCAAGTGTAGGTTTGAGGAATCCCTTTAACGTGTACACGGACACTCACCTCCAATGCCCGTGTTACCTTCCCTACCAAACCAGTACTGATCTGATCTCATCCTATAATGATATCCTTCTATTAGTCTTCATGATGGTGATGGTGATCAATCTTATTTCTTCTAACGTGTCTAAGGTGGCTAATAGATGGTGCTTTACTAAATTACATGCTTCTACAAATATATACTTATGTATATACTCTCAGACTCGTAGCGAGATCTGAACTCATAACCCCCGACGTGGAAGGCAGGGTCACTACCAGGCTGCGCCAATGGGCCAGAAGATATACCGCAAAATGCATAACATAGAGAGGAAGTTGGCAATGTATGAGATCATGTCTAAAAAAGATCTCTTATGACTATCCCATATTTAAGATAAATTGTATTAAGTATAACGCAGTGTAGGTACTAGACTTCCATGGCTTTAACATCGAGGATTCGATCCGATTTCATTCGTGTTAGCAATATTTAGCAACTATGTTGTGTAAAACGGTACTATTCATTTGAAGCTCGGTTTTGATAGTAAAAGTAAGTAAAACTATCGAGAATGTTCATGCTTCGAACTCTGAACCTACTAAAAAATCCGTTCCTAGCGGATGTCTATGAGCTAGAAATCTCACTGCCAAATGACATCTTTGTACGTTCCGTGGTTTTTGACGTAACGTGATAGGTATGATTTCATTTATGTAACTAGACATTATAATAAATGAGCAATACTGTCCTCGAATATGTATATTTTAATAAAATGTCAAGTTTTCGGTCACACTCACCTGAAAATGATGATATGGTGTGCCATTATCATCAGCGGTGAACATGACTCTTGCGACACCTTTCACATCGGTGATGGTTTCTGTGCAAGATCCCAGCGTGACGTTAACGATGTTCTCATCCGGTGATGATGATGGTGATCGACAAACTTTAACTCGTTCATCGCTTGCCGGTTTATCATCCCAACGAGTCGCCTTCACCTGTTTGACAAATAAATTAGGGCTTGTCCATGTACTATGTACCAAGGATGTTACGGAAGCGTTATATCGGAACCGAAGGTTTTGTTTATCGTAACCGGATTGGGAACCGGAATCGGAACCGAAAAAATAACGTCATACATATTTATTAACCGTACATTCTTAATAAAAGTAAAATAAATAGGTGTTTATCTGGGACGAAAAAGAAAGATAAACAAATTTAAAATCTTATGAAAGTCTAGTCAAGTACTTAAAGTATATCTATAAAATTCGTGCAATTGCAAATGTCATTTCGTAGTTTCAACCGACAGAAAAAGGAAGAGCTTCTCAATTTGTATGTATTTTAATATGTTTGTTACTTAAGAACTTTCGATTGAGTGAACCGATGTTGATGATTCTTTTGTTTTTTTTGAAAACTGGCGTAACGGTTCTCGAAACATACTAGCGTACCCCCACTCTCTCTCTGTACACTCGCTTTCCCCCCTCTTCTCCCACGGAACGCCGCAAACAACTTTCTTACCGTGTGGCCCCATTTGAATTTGGTCCAGTTCTAACAACTAATTTAATTTAATTTTACATGTTACCCTTGTTAGGGCGTTTGTAAATGTATTTTTCTAAATTATTTTAATTTTATGAACTACCAAATTATATCATTATCAATTCATTTGTATTATATAATGTTAAATATAAAATCAATGGTTTTGTATATTTCTATAAGTCAATTTTAAAATACTTTCGAATTTACAATATTACTTATACTATATTAAATAAAATGTCAGTCAAAATTCACAATCGTTACAGCATAATAAATAAATTACAATTTGAAGTCCGTTGTTTTGTTTTTAATAATTTTATATTATTTTTGTTATGTACTGAACAAACCTTTATTTTATATGGCAACCCAGGTGATACAACGGCTCGATGCTTGGTAAGGAACTCTAATGTGATTGGCTCTTCCACCACCTGTGAAACTACCGTCGTATTTTGCCATACGCGGGTACCTTCTTCCTAAAATCATAAATATGACTTTATTTTTTATCATTCTATTAAAAGTTTAAATCAGAGGTCTGCAACCTTATGACAGGCAAGGGCCGCATTGTAAAAAATGAAAAGTAGGCGGGTTGTAACTGTAAAGTAATTATTTGATAATAAGTTATTAATAAGTTTGACTGGCCCGTTGGCGCAGTGGGCAGTGACCCTGCCTTCTGCTCCGTGGTCGTGGGTTCGATTCCCGCCTCGGTCTACATCTTATAGTTTGGAAATGCTAGGGGGGGTACCTTACGCGCAGACAGACGGACGGACGGACAGAGTGAAATTATAAGGGTTCCTTTTAGTACTACGGAACCCTAAGAAAGCATTATTAACCACCAACCATTTTAATAAACCAAATGATTCGTGTAGTTAGCCATCAAAATAATAGTGCCACTAGCAGATTACTTCGATATTGCTGGGCAAAAAATGATCAGTAGCATAAAAACGGGGAAGGTTTTTAATGTGGTCGTAAAGCGAATCTCCCTTACAATGGGTCCACAATAAAACATGAAAAGTGCGTTAACGACCGATAAAATTGTGTTTACTGTATACTGTTCGGGCCATCAGGTCAGGTCGGGGTTTTGGGGGCCTCGTTTATATTTATTGATATCACCTATCTTGTATATGTAAGGAGGGAAATATGTTTTCTCGTTTGAATAAAAGTGGGCGCTTTTTTTTTTATTCTTTATCGCCGGAATTTTACAACGCAGCGCTCTTTACTGTGATAATAATTTTGCCAATCGAATGTGTGCTGTAAAAACCTTCAGCGCCAATCTCATATACTACGAGAAGAAGCTTAGTAAGACACGTTAAATTATCTATATCTATTTTTTTTTTGTATTTAACTTAGTAACAAAACACATTATAAAACATCATTAAATTGCACACTATAAATCACAGAGGTTTGTCTAACATGCAAAAGTTAGTTCGACTACATTTAACAAAAAATATACAATTATTATATTGTATATCTGCAGGCGCATGAAACAACTGTCTATTTGATTTGTTCATATCCTGATTAATAACCCTTAATGTACAGAGCTGAAAAGTTTGCTTGTTTGTTTGCTTGTACGCGCTAATCTCAGGAACTACTGGTCGGATTTGAAATTTTTTTCAGTGTTAGATAGCCTATTTGTTGAAGAAGGCTACGGGCTATATATAATCACGTGAAAATTGAATCTATTTTTATTTACCTAATTTTATGCGGAAGAAGTCGCGGGCAGAGCTAGTTAAATAAAGGCGAACGGTCACTTAAAACGAACTCTCGAAAACCGCGGGACGTACAATGATGAAATTAGGCAAGGAGATAGTTTGTAGTTAGTAGATATCCGCAAAGAACGGATTTTTCTATAGGACCTAATTAAGGAGATCTAAGGCTCCAGCAATTATTGGCGGACAAAGTCACGGGATAGTGCATGTGAAAAATTATAAACAATTAGATATCCTACTTTCATATTTCCCAATAGTTCCTTATGTTAGAATTGTAAGTTTGTTTGTTGTGGATACACTCCTATACAACTGAATCGAAAGTCGTGAAATTACCAAAAATATACCCTAAATTCTGAAGATAATACTGTCTAAAGCGCTAAATGATTTTTTTTATGTTACAAGAGGTAATCGAGCAGACCGAACAGTGACTACCGACACCAATGGACATCTGCACCACCAGAAGGAACACAGATGCGTTGCTGGGCTTTAAATAGAAGTTTAGGCCACCGGGAACTCTCACAAACCGAACGAAACGCGACAATACCATCAGTTGACGTGACAGCATTGCCGCCACTTCACGCCCATCTTATGTAAGATAAAGGTACCTGGACACGCCGGCACAATTCGGCTGCAGACAAAAAGGACTAAATATGTATTTACTATACCGTTGTTTAAATTAATATAGGCTCTCAATCCCTGCTATTGATGCAAATATCTATTTTGTTTGTGTCCTGTAATAACAGTTTTCAGTTACCACTAAGCCGGATAGTAAACTTTAAAATAACAATCTGAATTTCAAAGTTAGGGAACATAAATAATTCAAGTATTATTAGAACAAGTATTTGCTATCTGTGCCTCAAACATAATTAATGAACTCCTAAAACCTCATGGGAAAGAATGTGATACATACAAAGACAATTACTCAATTTTTTATATACCAATTGTTAGGTTTCAAATTAGATTTTATAATCTCTACGCACTTGTCGATGCTCTCCTCCTCTTCCTACTTCCATGTCCCTATGCAATGCAGCTCTGTGGCTACCTTTGACAGTTAGTTGTCAAATCAGCGTACCGATGCATTCGCAGGCCATCGTCCCATTTCGACCGAGACTCGCAAACGCTCAAGATCTTCGCTTCGCTCCGCACACCACTGCTGTCAGCCCACGTGGAGCTCTGTCTAAGGCTATGCCTTGCCAATCTCCGTTATAACAAAAAAAAAATTGTAACTCCTTAGAAAATTGTAATCTGATAACACAGGCATTAAGTTGTCTACCTTAGGAACAGACGTCCGTGTGTCATATAGTCCTGTATATATTTATATTATTACTATATTATATTCCCGCTAATCTCTGTTAATTTTGGTTACCTAACCCGTAATACGACCCTATCTAACGGTACTGTTTTTGGCACACCCTCGTGTCACCACGTCAATTACATATGACGCGAACCTTAGCCGTGATCCAGGTTTGAACCCGTAGAAAGGGTTTATAACAAAGGCCCGTTTCACGAAACAAAATCACGAATAAACCTAATATTTTAAAGTCAAAAAGACAAAGTCAAATTCAAATTTTATTTCTGCAGTTTAGATTTTCGATATAATCGTTATTCAAATTTGATGAGCAAATTATTTAATAATAAGTTCTACGTATTTCCGCGAAGTAACCCTTATTTATAACAAGTAGTTAATATTTATTATACTATTTATTTTTGGGTAATTTTAGCATAATAATTGGATTAGGGATGGCAAAAATTCGACAGTCTTTACCCCGGCTAAGCCATTATCATATTAGATGGCAGGCAGTAACCATAAAATTAAGACATTATAATTCTAGCGCTCCGCCATTTTGTCATGTCCTCTGATGTCATATTATTTTGCACTCGTTTATAGTAAATTGGGTTGTTTATATTAAAAAGCGGAAAATTACTATGGTTTATTTAACACACATTAAATATAAGCTTTACCAAATAAAATTTATAAGTTAATAAAAGTTTATTATGTGGTTATTTCCTTTACTGATAAATTATAAAAAAATACGCGAATTTACGCAAAGTAATTCAATTAAAAATTTTGTCATAGATTTCCATAAAGTAACGTCGGACCCTATTATTAAAAAAAACATCTAAATGAAAGCCATCTTAAGCTTATCCTTTTTTTACAAGAATTCTGTATTAATTTAACATTTTAATCAAAACTTGGACGGAATTTAACCTTATTAACGGCACGTCATGGCTGTGTACCAAAGTTCAAAAACATGATTAATAGACAGGAAAATAATTAAAGGTCTTAACACCGAAATAACCGGAGAAACTGTTAAACTTAAAACTTCATGAACGGCTTTTATTTTGTGTACAGTTTGACCCCTTTGTTATAAAAGTATTCATTCATTATTTAAACGACGAAAAACCTATGTTATGAGAGACATACATAAGTGTGTTTTATTCAAATCAACTCAGAACATTTTAAATAAAAAACATGGTGGCATGGCACGTAACTAAGACATGATTTAATTAATACATATTATAACGTAGGAAACCCCAGCGTTATCGGGGGTAACACACGTGTAATACGAGTCGCGCAAAACGAAAAGGCGTTATAAGGGTATACGCTTTTAATCAATGCTGATGTAACCCGTGTTGACACAAAGGAGGGTCCGATGTGCGCCCCGCACGAATATTTTTAAAGTCGAATCTTCGACTCCAACGGTTCGAAATGTTCGTGCTTGGGTCTCTGTAAGCCTTCTGGTAACGCAGTTTACGGTTTAATCTACGGAGTCGGTATTACTCAGGTAAACCAATTTAATTAAAAATGTTTATTTTTTAATTTATAAGAGACATTAACCCAAAGAGAAGACACAAATAGGTTTAGGTTCAAATGAGAAAAACGTATTATTATACTATTTTTTCTACTTATATAATAGGAAGGGAGAGAATTATTAGACCGTGTATATTTTTTATACAGCTTCCCCCGCTGCCCTAGTTAACTTTATCAACCAGCATATACTATTGATAGCAAATTGATCGATTAACTCCCTTCACGTACTATTTATAAGGATATAAGCCGCGTAAATACACTCATAGTTCCGTCACATTTCGGGGAAATAGATTCATATATTTAATATTTGCGCGTGATGCCAGTTTTCCTTTTACGATACACATACTATAGCAATTTTCGTGTTAGGAATAATTAGAATGTTTCATTGAAATACTAGCGCCACGGTTGCAATCCTCTTGGATTGTAGCCGCATTGGTTAGGTGCCGTCTAGGTATCAATACCTCTCTTTCACATAAGATCAGTGTAAAGTGGCGGTAATGCTGCCACGTCAAGTGATGGTATTGTTGTCACGTTTCTTTCGGTTTGTGAGAGTTCCCGGTGGAGCAAACCCATCGTTAAAGGGCCGGATTAAGGAGGTCTTTCGCACAATTTTTTAGGCCTTTTCTTTGCTATAAACTTGAAATTTAGTAGAAAGGTGCTTAATAGCCATTTTTATTTTTTGAAAAACCAGTACAGCTTCCCAGCTTATGGAGCACCTTGATTTGTGTCCCTACTGCCCCTTTAACTGTACGCGTTACGATCTGACCTTATGTCGCGTTTCATTCGGTTTGTGAGAATTCCCGGTGGCCTTAACTCGTCTTTAAAAGCCTGGTAACGCATCTGCGAGCCTCTTGGTGATGCAGATGTCTCGGGGCGTTGGTAGTCACTTAGGTGAACCGTCTGCCCGTTTGCCCCTTGTAACATAACAGAAAAAATCTGATATAATTTAATTTCTTTTTTCTTCCATCTATATTCGTCATGCTAACTTCGTACTATAACGTCAGGTAAATAACCTCGCTAACGATGGTCTCATATGGAATGTCGCTGAGCTCAAACTCCCATCCATTTCGACACGGCACGATGGGGGTCGATGGAGGTACGGTGTTGGTCAGCAACACCTCGGTCCAGTTGGCATCGTACATCAGACACCGCTCCCACTCGTCCCCAGCTCCTGGCGCCGTAAGATTACGTCTGTAACGTTCGCTTTTTGCTCACACGAGGACTCTTTCTTGAAATACCGTTGCTTTGGGTAATTTTGATATAGTATTTTATCCTTTTGCAACAATATAGTCATGTGAGCGTGCACACACTATCAATATTAACTATCATTTGTTTGTAACAAAACAAATTAGGCCGATTTTCAAATTTCTTCTTTAGTTATTTTGAAATCTCTTTGAAGATTTAAATAATTTATACGCTATAAATAATAAAATTTTCTATGACAATCCGGTGCGAAAATGAGGTCACCGTTCCATTTGAAATTTATTTAAGATTTAATTTGAACTACGCTTGTTCATATTTTCTTGTGGAACGACGCCTAAAACTGGCGTGTTAGATACACTCCCATCTGCTATTAGCTTATTTTTAATTTTTGTGTAATATATTAATACTCCTTTTTTTAATAATAATTAAGCAAGAAATGTTACGTTTGCAGTGCCATTACCTCAACTCTACGTCCAGATGTTCCAGCTCAGGTACCTTACACCAGTGCCTCTGTGGTGTTGCTGTGATAAACATCTGGACGAAGTACACGAACGCGAAGAATATGCCAAACGGAGCCATCCCGAGGAACAGCAGCTTCTGGTACCGGCCCAGCTCGCCGATATGCAGGAGTACCGACTCCAATGCATCACTGTCATCTTTAGCTTTGACATTCGGATCCCTTGACTGTTCTTCCTTCACATCCTGTTGAAAGAAATACGAAAAGTTAGACTTTTGTAATTGGAGTGAATTAAGTATGAAGCATTAAGTCAAATCTATCTATCATCTATTTCTTCTTACTCGTTTTGCATTATAACCAAATATTTATACCACATTTTCGATGTATTGACAAAATATTATGTATATTAATTTTTCTATTAATAAGCCTCTTTCTGCTCAAAACTTTACTTTTAAAGGTTTTTGATAAGAAAAAGCCATAATAAAACATTCACGATAATAATTAATCGGCTCATCTAGATTGAGTCAATTGTAGATATTATCTAGTATTAATTGCTTGCAGACATGAAATTTACCCACAGATTATTATCACGATAATATTATCAAAGACGTCCGAAGGACATAAATAAAATTGTAATGTTGTAACCCGAATGCTCCACCACTGACAATGCCAGACATTAAGGCACAACAAATGTTATGTAGTTAGATGTTGAGACACAACCGATGGTCTGTTGTTAGATGTTATGGCACAACAGATGTTCTGATGTTAGATGTTAAGGTACAAAAGATGTTATGTTGTTAGTTGTTGAGACACAACCGATGTTCTGTTGTTAGACGTTGAGACACAACCGACGTTCTGTTGTTGACTTTGAGACACAACAGATGTTCTGTTGTGAGACGTTGAGGCATAACAGATTTTTAGTTGTGCGGTATACGTTTCGATTCCCAACTAGAAATCAAAGAGATAGATTCTTAAAAGGTCACATTTACGAATAACCTTGATACAATTTATATCCTGCACCATTGTATTTATGTGTATAAAATTATAAAAATAATTAAGGATTATATTTTGTATTTTTAATCAATCTAAATACATAATAATTATAGTATATATTATTCTAGAATGGTTTGTTTTAAAGATTGGGCGTGACGAACTAGCCATTATCTTTGTTTAGTTCAAAGTTCAAGAAGTGATGGAAAATCGTTTTAATTCTGCACCATGTGATTGCAGAGAATTTTGATTTTCCTGTCATTAAATAAGGTTAATCAATGGATAAGTAGTGTGTGTGTGTCTGTGTGTGTGTGTGTGTGTGTGTGTGTGTGTGTGTGTGTGTGTGTGTGTGTGTGTGTGTGTGTGCGCGCGTGCGTGCGTGCGTGCGTGCGTGCGTGCGTGTGTGTGTGTGTGTGTAAAGTGGTCCGAACAGCCATTAGCATCCTTTATCGACAATGTCTAAATCATATTCTTATATGCATAAATATAATGATCTGCAAAAGCCGGCTGTGATATAATACGGTGTTATAACTGTGTTATATAATACGGTCTTGAAAATAGGTTCTTGGCTATAACTTTTTTTTAATTCGATAAAACTATCTTAAAATACACAGAAATTAATTTCTTAAGAATATTTAGATAGACTTTTATAAGTTCGTTAAATCTTCGAAAAAAAAAACCAACCTGCCTTTAACTCGGAAGGGTTGAAAGTTGAAACGACTTTGAGACAGCCAAAAATCACCTAAATTTATAGAGCCCTTTTTAAACATTTATCAGCATTGTCTGAAATCTCTCATCTCCTACAGATAATGAGTTATTGATGACACGCTGTTCCAGTGCGATTTTGCGTAATATAAATAAATTTACGGATCATCAATGTGTAGCAAATTTTGTCACGTTTTTCTCCATAAAGGCTATGAGGACCTCTAAGTGTTCTAGGTAAATGTCAAAAGCTATAGCAGTCTATATTAGGGTTGACATATTTTTGTCACTGAGTTATTGAAAATTTGTTTTAATTTAACAACATGTTATAAAAAATAACATTTTATTTTTAATGTAAAATAAAATGTTATTTTTTATAACATGAATACATATTAATATATATTTTTTTCAATATATATCTGTCTCCCTGTCTGTCGGTTTGTTTTTTACAGATAATCAAATTGATTAGATCGATTTCGAGGGGACATTGACACGAAGATAACTGATGTTAGAAGGAATAGCATCTCCGAATAGAATCCTCATATTGAAATCCTCTAAATTAAACTAAATTAAAGAGAACGAAGTTGCAGCTATAGCTAGTTATAAGTGACAGTTGTATATTGACAATAACTAATTTAAAAAAATTAAGGTGTTACGTGAATAAATGCATGAAAAAAAACGCAAGTTATAATATAGGTATACACTTTAATGTTCTGGACTAAAAAAATAGTTTCCAAAATATGTAACAAAATTATAAAAGATAGAGTGTGCGGAAGGCTTTAACGGTGGAATTCGCGATGAGTTGCCGTTGGGTATTGCGACATAGTGAAATCTGCGCCCAAGCATGCTATGAACTTGGCCTCAATTGTCATGTTACGTACGCACACGGCCTAGTTTCAATTTGCAATTATATTTATACCACAATAGGAACTGTTAAATGGTCAAAATTATTTTAACTAACGACTTTCATCTATGTATATATAAACGTTGTTCGTAAGTCTCGCTAAAAATCAGAAACGGCTGGAATATTATGAATACTGTACGCGTACGCGTGAGTTTCTTTTCTTTATATGTACCTCGTTTTAATGAAATTATTATTTCATAGAACATGTTGCCAGTGTCACGTTTAAGGGGAATAAACGTAAAGGAGATACGAGAGTGGCTAATAGCAGACAAGCCAAACCAATGGCCAAGACGGCGTCTGCCGGGTCTGCTAGTAACATATAAACTCAACTTTTAAAAAGGAACAACTATATGGTCATAGCTGACAGTTGTACTGATGATAGTAGGGGAGGGATCAATGCTAATTTTATACCCACTAAAGTGCCGTGGGGATCAATTGGGTTACGTAGATTAGGTGTTGAAACGAAAAAAAGGTTATTTTAAGGTAAGATCTTGTTATGCATGACGCCTGGAGCGTGATTTTATGGAGCGAGTGATGGTTTTAGTTATATTGCCTTGGGAAAGTACTCTGATTGTATTTTTTGCGTAATCCCTAGAGCATTTCCTTTACAATAAAAAAAGCCTATGATAACAATCCACTACATTACACGACAAAAGTAACTACAGCATGCGTAATTTTTATTTATATTGCAAGGGCAAACGGGCAAGGGGTTCACCTAAGTGACTACCTACGCGACGCCCATGGAAATCTAAACTACCAGAAGGCTCGCAAATGCGTTGCCGGCCTTAAAGATGGTTTAAGCCTCAGAAACCGAACGTAACGTGGTAACTATACCACCACTTAACGCGACAGCATTGGCCTCGGATTCGGAGAGGGCGCGTCCCGCACGCGCAACGGTTACTATACAACTTACCGACCGGCGTCTCGGCGTCGTTGTGGGTGACACAAATGGGCTACGTAAGGGAGCTCTCTTCCTCCAGAGCCTGCATCTCGCCTCCGAAGCCTCCAATGTATAATAAATATATGCGTAACTTAGTAACGCATATATTTCGACCTGAATAATGTATATTTTAATAACCTCGAAAGAACTTTTCAAATCAATGCCATAAATAGGTACAACTTTATTACATTACCGAAAAGAAAAATAAGGTAATTCGTTTTTCGATCACAAAATAAATTACCCATCAAATATGAAATATAAACCGGTAATCATCGTTCGGGCGCGCAGTTATATTATCGGAGACATAAATTATCCAGAAAGCCTACTAGCAAGCAACTGAACTTTTTCATACTTATATCATTATTAAAACCGGTCTAATCATTTTCGTCACGAAGCTCACAGAACCATATATGGCGGCGTGACTTTTTAAAGTCTAAATCGTTTATTCATATAGAACGTCATATGTATAACGAGCTGTAGACCGCGAAGTTGTCCGCGTGGACCACTTTTATCACTGAGGGGTTTAAATAAATGGTTTTGAATAAGGATCAATATCATGTTTATAAACACACCTTCGCAAATAATGCATTATTTTAGAACAAATTTGGTTAGCATAAAAAAGATTATACTGAGCCAATCTTAAAAGATAGACATATGCTATCACGGACTTTTATTTAGAACTTTTAAAGGGGAACAATTCCGTCATACATCATTTTTGCGGAACTTTAACCGTTCACGAAGCGCACGCAGCGGAAGCTCTCAAAAGGGAGAAAAAACCGCCGATTTTGAAACATTATTTATTGGTGTTCTACCCCTATTCCTCTTAGCGTGATAATATATAGCCCATAGCATTCCTCAATAAATGGGCTATCTAACGTTTAAAGAATTTTTCAAATCGTACCAGTAGTTTCGGAGATTAGCGCGTTTAAAAAAACAAACAAACTCTTCAGCTTTATTACTATTTTTTAATAATAATTTAATACTTTGGTGATAAAATTTACGACCTAAAAGTTAATAAGGGTTCCTCGCGCCCTGCACTGAGTAGAGCCTGCAACAAACTCATTAGTCGGACAATTTTTGCTATCACCGTTTCGATAATAAGTCATATGGTTAGAGCAATTTATTCCCAAGCATTTATTACTATCATCGTTCAAATAATCCTTTACAGCTTAGTTAAGTGTACATTAGAGTCGCTGATAGTGAAGAAGTTAAAAATAAACAAGGACCTGTCAACCAACTTATTAATGAATCTGTTAATAAAGTACCATATTAAGATAAAGTGCTAAAAAGATCTAAAGATTATATCTTGAGAATGATTTTATCTGTAAAAATACAAAAATAAACTAACAATCATAATTTCGTAACGGTCCTTCGTTAATAAGGAGAAATAGCTAAGAAATCGCACGACGTTGACATATTTGGTGTTACACCCACGAAATAAGTTTAACGACTTTGATCACGAAACTCGCTTCGATCATTCATCACCGCGAACACTTTCCTGCAAAGTGTTTATACTATTTGAATGTTTCGTTCTCGAAAAACTGTTTTCTACTGATTTAAGTTTTGCGACAAACAAGAAATCTTTAAATAAAAGTCAACTTCACAAATTTTTAGAGCGCAATGTTTTAAGGTTGATTCCAAAAATAAACTGACATTTAACATATTTGTCGCAGGCGACGATAAAACTACGACATGTAAAAACTTTCATATTTAATGGATGCTAAAGCGAGTTCATTTTGAACTTTACAACACTATTCGTTAAAATGAAAACGTAATAAAAAGCGGTATTGAAAGAAACAAAGAAAGAAGCGAAGTAATTAAAATAGAATTCTGTATTCGAGCATTCGTCGGCGTTATTCATACTGGTAATGGAGGTAGCATCTTGAATGATGCTAATTTATGATATTGTTACGTCGGCGGTAGAAGACGGGGAGTGAATCGCGGTTTCTGGCACACTTATTTATTCTTCGCATTGACATCTCTTTCATAACCTTTCCTTTTTTTAGATGAACGTATATCTGTAATATAAATTGTTGTCCAGTGGGAGGATCGTCCTTTTCATCTGTTCGATAACTGATCAGATCCATAACGACCCCGGATCACCCTAGTTGCTTTTGTCACTTACCTATACCGTCCGTGATAATAGTATCCGTATCCTTTTTCTCCAAAAGCACTTAACAAACATTTCTCTTCCTCGAATGCTATTGATAGCAGTGTTATTAAACACACGCTTAACACTCTTTCATTATTTCTATTGTAATGTGTGAAATGTGTTTATTTACCGTTAACACTCAGTTCATAATATGAATGAAGTTTTTCAATCGTTGGAACAAACGAGAGAAGTTGTGAACAACTCGTGCCATCCAAGGTTACTAAAATTCACACTCGGCTGAAAATTGTTAGGATTGTTCAAAACAATATTATATCTGAAATGTGAAAGTCCTCATGGATCCGTCATCTGGGAAAAAAATATTCCGAGTAAAAGGTCACAAAATCCTGACGATTACCACTCTTTCAACTTTTTAAATAGTTATATCTTGAAAACGGTGACTCGTAAAACAAATATTAAAACATTTTTATAGATAAATATCTGGTGTACAATTTTTGACTGGGCTAATTTTATGTTAAAACTTACCGTTTTGTTGAAAACCACGAAGAACCCGTTATTATGACATTTTACCCCCAGAATTTTTTCCTCCGGGTGTCAGAAGGATGAGAACTTTTCAAATTTCATTTATTTATGATTTGTAAAATCCTACCAATTTTCAGCCGAGAGTGATATTTTGTAATCTCACCCTCATTTTTGGTCTAATTTGACTCGACTATACGTCCGTGCAAAGTTTTCGTTTCACGTATTAATATATAAAATACGGTAAAGTCAAACCTACATTACTGAAGAAAACAGAACAACAGGTCGCCACTACACGTTGTCTATGACAGATTAATATGTTAATGATATATTTTTAGATAAAAACACTGACCGCTGTCGTTTGGTAAGGTTTCACGAACGCATTAAAATTCATTAGGTATCAGTGTCATTAACGTTGGATTTAATAAAGCTGTGCCGGTTCAAGGTCAAGGCGAAATAAATGCGCGCAATATTGTGTTTTTGCGAGGTTCGCGTGTGAATTAAACAACGAATTGCCAAAATTTCGCCAGGGATTAATATGAAAATATTTGTATCGCCTCAGTTTCTTTCGGTTTTATATAGATCGTTATTATTTCGAAATATTATTTATTGTATATTACTATAGAAGTAACTACATGAAAACCAAAGTGTTTCTGCTTTCTGTTGCCTAAGCAAGGAATTCCCAAACGGATCTAAATACCGGCTATGGTCACATTTTTTGTGTCGTCTGTCGAGTATAAACTTTCTTACTGCTATAAAGTATTGTAGGTAGTACCTAGATAATTTATTTTTTAAGTTTGGTTAGGCACCTCACAGGTCAGAGCCAGGGTGAGAGATTAAATACAAAGACATAGAACTCGATTTATTATACAACATTTTATAACTTTAAAGGCCCATACATGCTGTTTATCATTTAGACATGTACACAAAATACATCTTTTTCTTAATTATTAATAAACAAATAACAAATTAAGTAACACAACAACATTCGGCCAGTAATGACCTTAATCTCAATTGACACTCGGAGTGACAGAGGACGAGCCGATATATTTGTCATTCTGTTAACATTGTAGTCAGGAAGTGTTGTGATACATTATTACTTTACAAAGAACCTACTCAAGGTGACTTGGCATCGAATCAAAACTTACACGAACTAAAACCTCACATCTATCACTCGCATACAAAACTTATTAAATTGTCTCACAAAGTCGTCCTAAAGAAAATTCTTAAGGGAACGCTACAATTTCGATTCAAGAAATAGAAGGAACTCTTTCACTCAAACATAGAACGCATGATAATCACACAAACCGTCCCAAAGAAAGCACCGAGAAAACAGAACTACAAACAGAGGAACAGAGAGAAGAGAAAGACAATTTGATCAACCTATTATACGTAAAATAGCAACTTAGGCTCAAACACGCGTAATGACAAATACTTGTGCAAATCAGCAGGTAAATCGTTTTTCTATTATTAGCATAAATACGGTTGCTCACACATATTAAATATATAACAGCAAATTCGACGTCATCGAAAGATGATATCATAATCAAAATGGAGACGTTATAGGAATCCGGATAGGTAACCTGATCCATGGCCACTGTTTTTACTAAAGCATCCCACTCAGTTCAGTGTTTATCATGCAAATTCGGATTCCTCAATTTAGATTGCGATCAGATTTCCTTTTAAGTTGAAAAAAAAATAAACGAGAGAAAATCTTTTAGTTTATAAGTTACCTGTATTAAAGTAGCTGTTTGTATTCCATAATAAAGCAATACTGAGCGCCTAGCACGAAATTTTAGAACCGAAATAATTTACTTAGGTTAAAACTGTTCGTGCTAGGCCCATAGGAGGCAAGTCTTAATAGTGTCATTTAAAATATTAATATAATTTTTTAATCGGAGATAAACAAGGTATCTCCTTATAAATGTTAGAGAGACAATTGAATTATATTTAAGTACAAGATTTCCCCGACCATGGTAAATTAAAACTCCCACTTTCCTTATTACGGCTAAAAGAAAACAATCTGTAACAGAAATGCGTAAAATTTTCCTAAAGACAGAGAGGGCTTTAATATTAAATGACCTTTTCTCTTTGAAATCCAAACTGACGGTCTTGAATTAAATAAAAGCCAGACACTAATATAAGAAAAGCCTCTTTTAGACACATAATACATGTATTTTCTTATGTAATGAACGAGAACCAACATCTCTCAGAAAATCTACAAAATATTAATATAAATTATCCATAATTTTAACTTTTTAAATGGCAATAAGTGCATAGTAATTAGTTTAATCATAAACTGACCGATTACGTTTTAGGTCTAAAGTGGGTTAAAGATACAGGTACCTTTGTTTCAACCTTCTCTATCTGCCAATCTACTCGTATCATCAGAACTATTTAGCTATCTCCATCCAAGAATGAGATACAGCCATTTTTGTCTTTTTAATTAAAATAAGTTTTTAGTTAAAATGACAAAAAATCATAAAATATCAATAAAATAACATACTACTTAATATCTTGATGCACTTCATTAACTCAAAACACATAATTTGTAGCTTTAATGCCGTTTTTATCGAAATATCATATGTCAAAACGTTTTTTTTTAAACAAGGGGCAAAGGGGCAGGTGGCATTCAGGTAAATGACTACCGACTTCCATGGACAACAACGGAGGGCTCGCAGATGCGCTCGGCCTTTAACGACGACAGTAGGCCTGCGGGGAGTTTCAGCGAGCTTAATTTTTATAGGACCATAGTTTTCCATAGGATCATATAGGGTCATTATTGCGCAGTAGTTTTCGTCTGCTTTTATATCTGAACGTGTAGTACACGTACGCGTGCTAAAATGGCGGATAAAGATATTCAAAACGTTAGTTTATTATAATATAAAAATTGAGCAGTTCGTATTTTTGAGCAATATAATTGATCGTTTGAATTTAAAGCGCCATTCACCGCATTCATTCGTTACTTTATTGTACAATAATTTTATTGCGCAATATTATTGTAGGAACGTCTTATGAAAGGCAGCTTTTTTATTTGACTATTGACGAGTGTCAATTAGACTTCAACGTGTACTATTTGATATGCCGCCTCCTTGTCTAATGCACTATATTATAGATAAGTCTATCTCGTTCGGTCGTAATTTAAATTGGCTTCAAAGTCTTGGGGCCACTTTACAAGTGGGAACTCTATATCACCGTAAAAAGAATCGTACCTTTAAAATCTAATTCACTTTTTGTATTTTCAATAACATTGATTCTACAAATGAAACTGATTTGTCTCGCTACCAAAACATCGATACACAATCTAGTTACGGTATGTCAGAGAACATCGATACGTATCTGGTGTCACTAATAAAAAAACTTTAAGACAGATAAAGGGTACAATTATAACAATTTTACAATCAAAAACAGCTTTTAATACAACATCATAGAGTCGGTTTCATCTTAATGTTCCGCTGTACATAAACGAAAAGATTGAGGTGTTTTTATTAAGCAAGCCTATCCAATAAAGGTGGAATAATATGTAAATTTGAGACGACAAGCGACGCGTAGGATTTTCATGGAAATTTAATTTACTTGACGTCGATGGTATAAGGCTGGGAAACGTAATTTACTTTTTCATTTTTTTATGTTACAAGGGGCAAACGAGCAGGTTCATTACCTAAATGACTATCGACGCTTTTGGACATCTGCACCACTAGAATCCTCGCAAATGCTTTGCTGACCTTTAAATAGGGATTTAGGCCACCGGGAACTCTCTCAAACTGAACAATCTGAGACAACAATACCATCATTTGACGTGACAGCATTGCCGTCACTTCACGCCGATTTTATGTCAGAAAGAGGTACTGATACCACGATGAACCGGTCCAATTCGGTTGCAGACCAAAATGACTGCAAGCGTGACGCTACCAATATTTAGATAAATAGAAAGGAGTAAAGGAAGAGATGCATTAAAAGGATGTAAAAGTAGATAGAAGGGAGAAAAGGTATCTGGATAATTATATATGCGAATGAACAATAAAGGCGAAAGTAATAATATATTTTTAACCAGAAATAATTAAACGGGTTTTATAATTTACGCTTAAATATAGAATTATCTAACTTAGTGCACAATTTTTGTAATATTTGCCTTAACAGCATATTTGAAAATCACACGTAAAAACAGGTAGAGTTTAGAGAGTTTTAGAGCATCTGACAACAGTTCTAGGTAATGGTAAGCGTCTGGAACTTTTCATTTTATATCGAGTAATATTCTACAAAATAGATAGTATATTTAAAAATAACAGCTATTTATATATAAGTTAAGCTGCTCTTATTTTTGGTTACCTTTCTCACCAAGTAACTGCCCACGAGTGACAGTTACAACTTTATAAGTATGCCGGTGTTAATACGTACAGTCAATCAAAAAAGTGCTTTACCATTTTGGATGACAGTCTCTAAAAGAAAATTTTACTAAGGGTTATTATTAGAAATTAACGTATGAGCCTTTTAAATATTTGACGAGCAAACGCGAATTCGACCTTTGCGTGGCAAACCAATTTCTTGGTCGACTATACTTGAGACTGTATCCAGAACCTAAGGTTTCATCCTTCAGAAAGTATGTTATGTCTGACAGCCCTGGGATCTCCGTCTAATACTAATTGAATATTTATAAATATCGTTTAGTATTATTTTTATTTTTCAAGACATTAAATAGAGCAGGTTTAGAATCAGGCCTAAGCGCTATTAAAATTTAAAATTGAGATGAAACCAGATTCAAACAGTGAAAAAAAATATATTCAAATATGGGTAGATAGGAGCTGGGGAGCATTGACTACATACATTTTGTTAATACCGGTTTCTAAAGTAAACGTCACTTTGAGTCAACAATTTAAATGTAGAAAGACTAGAAAGCCGGTTTGCCACTCCCCTTTTTGCTAATTTACACAATAACTTTAATGGTTAATATGACTAAACTAAATCGTAATTAACTTTTTAAACTGAATAAAGAAACTGACAATTTTTTGGGTAAAAAACGCAAAATTTGGCTGGCCCATTGGCGCAATGGGTAGTGACCCTGCCTTTAGCTCCGGGGTCGTGGTTTCGATTCCCGCCTCGAGTCTGGATGTATTATCTATATGTACGTATTAATAAATTTCTAAAAAAAAATACATTTGTGTATAACAGGCGTCTATTACCTATAACACAGGCATAAAGTTGTTTACCTTAGGAAGAGACGTCCGTGTGTCATATAGTCCTGTATATATTATTTATTTATTAAGCGATAGCGGTCATAATTCTTTCATTTTCCTTGTCTGGACCATTACCTGTGGATAAAATTTAGTTGGCTTTGCTTGCATGCGGCCATCAAGAAGTTGTTTTAAGAATATAAAAAGTTATTTTATTAATAAAATTAAAATTGAAAGTTTTTTCTGAAAAAAAATAGTACCGCCAAACCATATAAATTTCTCTAAATTGTTCATAACGAATATCTTTTAAATTATTATTGTGATCTTAAAAAACGGCACAAATTTATTACGTTCTTTCGGGTCCATGCACTTTTTACAAGAGCAGAAAAGGTTTTACACTAAAATTAAATATTTTAAGTGCTGTTTGTAAATAGTGTGTGTCAATAAAGGTTAGTTTTGCTTGTTGCAGTGTAAACAAAACTAATATGAGCTGACAAACATTTCTCTGCGCAACCCAATATCCCACTTAAACGTCTTAGAGAACGTGAGAAACATTTAGACAATGTTAGAAGACAAACTATTAACCATGAAATCACATGGTTAGAAAAAAGGGTAATTAAATATGTTAAATTGTGTTTAACACATTGCCGAATGTCTGAAAATAGAGAATTTATACCTGTAAACAAAATTGAAGGGTATATTTGTAAATCGAAATTATTTTTTCACTAATGGCATATATATGATACCTACAGCAAAAACACAACCCAAAACATTTTTTGTGTGACTGTCAGTCTGCTTCTTCCGGGTTATCACCGAAACGGCTAGGCCATTTTTAACGACGCTTTCACTGGCAGTTAGCTGATGTTATAAAGAATAACATAGAATACTTAAGTTTAAGAAAAATTGAATTAAATTTTTTAATTTAACCCTAATTATAAATTTAATTAGGGTTCCTCAAAATAACTAAAAACCCCCCGAATTTAATAAATACACTGTATTCACGTGGGCGACGTCGCGAGGTACAGCTAATAAATTATATGTAATTAATATTTTATATTTTAAATTGAACTAATTGGTGGCTACATAATTAATCAGGTTTATTATGTAGCAATCACATTATATTATTTAACTGGCCCGTTGGCGCAGTGGGCAGTGACCCGGCCTTCCGCTCCGGGAGTCATGGGTTCGATTCCCACTACCGTTACCTTAGCAGCAAGAATAATAAGAAATTAACAATGTGATCTCTTATACTTAACTGTATATATATTGTATATATATTGTAAATATTGTATATAAATACGTGGAAGGAAGGAACGTGGTGCTTTATTTACTTCCCCACATTAACTAAATTTAAAACTTAGTTTAACAAAGAAAAAGGTGAAATTTGGCCCACAGAGTACCCAAAATGCTAGCAGCGTTGCCTCAATGGATAGCCTAGCTTATCCTTAGAGTCAAGAAGCAGCCAATTTTTGGGTTATCCGTAGCATCAGCCGCTTAGCTAATTTGAAATAGATATTGAGCTTTGGATCCCCAAGAACCCAGGGTCTCTTACTCCGAAAGCAACAAAATCGTATTCTATAAAAAAATATTTTTCATATTTCTTAATTTTGTTTTGAATTTAAATTGATCTAAATTCAATTTGCCTAATGTTTAAAAAAGATCTCTAACCTATACTTGGGTAAGTCCCGCTCCCAGGCATAGCTTTGCTTTCTTCCCCTACCCTTTAAAAATGAATAAGACATATTATTATTCTTGAAGGTCCTATGATGAAATGTTATTATTATTATTTCTTATTTTTTTATATAACATTGGGCAAACGAGCAGGCGGTTCTCCTAAGTGACTTCCGACGGCCATGGACAACGGCAACACCAGAGGGCTCGCAGATGCGTGCCGGCCTTTGAGTAATGAGTATTCTCTTTTCTTGAACCAACAGTTTGTCTTTCTAAGTGTATGCGGAAGCGGAAACCGAAGAATTTCTAGGAGAAAAAGTAAGCAGTGTAAAGTATACCTAATAGAAAAGAAAAGGTCATAGAGAAGAGGCTTTTTATCGTGATATCAAAACTAATATAAAAAAATGAGGAATGTGTTTGTTTGTTTGCTTCAACGCGCTAATATCAGAAACTACTGGTCCGATTTGAAAAATTCTTTCAGTTTAAGATAGCCCCATTTATCGAGGAAAGCTATAGACCATATGTCATAGCACAAAATTTTTTCACCTAATTTTACACGGAGGAAGTCGCGATTAACGAATAGTTATTTATATAGATGAAAGGTTATGAAGAAAAATTAATTCGTGGATGGATTTGAACTAGCGTCTTCTGGAAAACCTCTTGAAATGCTTTGCAACAAAACTTAGCGGTTTGGAGTAATTAGATCGATTAAACTTTATTAAAAGTAAAATCAGCAGCAGCGAGATTAAAAAATGAAAAACTTTATAGTTTTGTTAAAATATTTTATTTGTGAAACGTAGATAAAATTGATACAAGTAATTAAAACTCTTAAAGGTAACTTAAAGTTTTTATACAGTAATGAAATTGCGAAAATTGTCTTACGTTAAAAAATTTAAGAATTGCGCGATTTCTCACAACTTTCGTATTTGTACAGAGTGTCTACAATCTCGCATTCATACTTTTATCAATAACTTTATAAATAAATATGACATAAATAAAAAAAAATCCTTAGATGAAAATTTTAAATATACGAAATTGACGTCATATTTTTGTAACCGCACGAACTTGTGCCGTCACTCGGTTACATGTTTGTATAATACATGTTCAAATTTTAAATTTAACAAGATATCTTTCGAATTTTTTCAATTAATAAGTATAAAAAATAAAAGTTAATATATATATATATTATAGTATATTCTAAACGTCGAACAAAGTACAATTTTTTTTAAAGGTAATAACATTTTTTATACTGGTAACAGAGTCAATATATAAAATAAGTACCTATATGTACATATTTGTAATTGTTTCGTACGCTTTACACGTTAGAACTTACAATTTGGCATTCATAGCTTTACATTCACATGTTCTTTGGGAGAAAATTTAATTACGTTTAAGTTAACAATTAACGACAAATATGTCAAAAAAATTATTTTAAACTGTCAACACTAACATATGTCTATATCAGAAGCTACAAGATTTAAAAAAAGAATCGAAATGTACACTGTTTCAAGCCATCAAAGTTTTATGCTATCAAATAATTTCCTATCAACGCCAAAATCAATTTATCGTTCACAACATTTGAATGGTCTCGTAAGTTTGAGTTTCTTTAGAAAAAACTTTGCTCACTATTCAAAAATCTGCCTTTATTATTATTACCTATAAGTATGTATTTATTTAGTAAGGCAAGCTTTTAAAATTACGAGGGCCTCAACCTGCAATATGCAGGTTCTGTAAATCGTGCATCCTGCATTCGTAGTTTTCGTTAAGTGGTCAAATATGGGTACTGGTACCCGGACGCGCCGGCCCAATTCGGCTACAAGCATGGCGCTACCTCTAATAAATACCCCAACGGTGGGTCAAAACAGGCTGAGAATGATGATCATGATGATTCCAAGGAGTTTGTAGGTCGTTTGAAAAGAGAATTGGACCCGTTGGCCCTTCTGTTACATACCGAACCTAAATTACATATGTTCTTCGCTATAACTCAAAAAACTTTGTGCCTATCTGACTTCTGTTTATTTTATTTTATTCGCATTATTTCTGGAATAACAGAGAAAAAAGAAAGCAAAGGAAACTCAAAAGAATATTTGAAAAATATTGAAAGATGCAGAGCAGATAATATCTTCGGATTACTTCCAATAGATGGCGCTATATTCAAAATCATATCTTTATTTGCAAAGATGTGGTACAAATGATGTTATAAAGTAATTAGTTCCAATACATTCAACTATAATTTAGTTGTGAAAATAGTTTAAACAATTTTATTGTTATGTTAAAATTAAATCATTTGATTCATTCATACGTTAGTACTGAACCTATCCTACAACGTCTGCCGGTTCCGCTTATGTCCTATCATAAGGGGAAAAGGCAATTTTTAAAACTTTCGTTTGTGTGTCTGTTGATCTGTCTGATCTCCACAACGGTTGAACCAATTTTGAGTGCACTTTCACTGACACATAGCTGAAGTTGTAAATAACTTAGGACAATTTATTTTTAATAAAAGAAAGGTT
Organism: Charaxes varanes; assembly: GCA_024363005.1. NCBI lineage: Eukaryota > Metazoa > Arthropoda > Insecta > Lepidoptera > Nymphalidae > Charaxes > Charaxes varanes. The sequence continues at coordinate 11,529,045 of JANCMC010043217.1, read as the reverse complement.
TCCCTAAAAACAGCAAATCGCAATTTTAAAAAGAAATTATAAAGTTCTATATATATAGGAGATACGTTAAAAGCTTTATTAGAACCAAATAAATAAGAAATTCTAATTTAATGAAAAATAAATATCACACGGACGTCTTTCCTTAAGTTAGACAACTTAATGCCAGTGTGAAAGGTAACGGACGCCTGCAATATACAAATATGCTTGTTGTATAAATAAATGAATACATATAGATATACACTTAGGTTCTACGCGGAAGCTGAACCCACAATCCCTGGAGCATAAGGAAGGGTCCCTACCAATTGCGCCAATGGACAATTCCATTAGAATAGATTACATACAGTTCCTTTACTTACATTGCTCAGATCTTTATCGGAACTAAATAAGCAAGGAATTTGAAATTGACGTAATAGTTGTGAGCTTAAACGAGACGGCGTGTCACTGTGACCCGACGCGGAACGGTAAATCGTGCTCACTTTCCATCTGACCTCAAACCCGGCGAGATTATGTACCCGGACAAATGTCACGTTCGCTCCTAACAACCATTGTTTTTCAAACTTGGCAGTAAATTGCTCTGGCTTTATCGGAACTATCTTGAAATGCCGATAACAAAAGAATAGGTGAAAATTGAAATTTCGTGACATGCGATTCTCTCGGCATTTCTTACCTCTTGCTATATCGTTAGCTGCTACGTAAGTTGTTGTAACCCGAAATAATTGATAGAATCAGGCGTTACTTTGCGGAAATCCATGACATGCATGAGAAACTAAACTACTTTGCTTTAATCCGCGAATGCTTTTGCTTTGCTTTAATCATTCGCGGATTAAAGCAAAGTAGTTTAGTTTCTCATGCACGTAACCCGAAATATCCAGCTTTACAGTATAGCGTTTCAAACAACAATAATGCAATACAACAGAATTTTTTTTAAATATTATTGTATACAATAATGTAATCGTCATTATGGAATATATAGTTGTATACACAAATGTCTTATATAATGACAATTTTAATTCATTTTACATGTTTGTAACGCACTACTGTGAAATTGGTAATTTGTGGTTACAACAATTTACGTGGGAAGTATCGATATCTCTGTGTAATCAGTTAGGGACGTCCAATAAGGTAGCATACTCATTCCTCAAAGGCGGGCGACGCATCTGCAAGCCTTTTGGTTTTGCTGTGCCAAGAGTGTCGGTAGTCACTAAGGTAAGACAGCTGCCCGTTTGCCGCTTGTTATATACAAAAAAATCTTTACTTCGAATGTGTCGACAGAAGTGAAAACTTGAACACAGAGGTGTCGGTACGGTAACGGTGTCGCGATTTCAATAGTTTATTTTTCATGTAAAAAAATACACAATCCGCATTAACAAGTTTTCACTTTAAAAATAATAATTTAACCTACTTATAAAGTAAAATAGCTATGTGGCAGAAATACAGCCTGTTAGCTATATTACGTACTAACATCGCGGACGCTAATCTAAAACGAGTTTTCGAAATTCGTTGGCCTTATCAAATTAGCGCAATCAAAAATTCGATGTGATATCAAAGCTGAAGACCCATTTGGTCGACAAACACGATATCAAATTCTATATGGTACCTGTCCATTTTGTGTTCCCTAATGGCACGCACGCAGTACTCCCCTTTGAGAATCTTCACCGCCTCCGACAATGTTTCGGGCGTAGTGTTACCACTTCGGATGTTGTCTTTGGCGTGTACAGCGTCAGTCTGTATCTGTCTGCAAATAAGAAACATACGGCTTTCATTGCTTTTTAGGCCCAAGACCATTTAAATTGCTTGGACTAATAATATGATATCCATCTACGAAATAAAGAGCTTTGATTTCCCATAATATATTTATACGAGTGAGTGTGTGTGTATTACATTACGTAAACAAGATACACTCACTTTCTCAGACTTTCCCAGGAGCGGTCCTTTTGGGGGTCAACGTTGACCACGACATGGTGGACCGTCTCCGGCACTGCGTCCTCACCCTTCAAGTCCACCCATGTCGGGAAATGCATCAGCTTTTCCTATTAAAATATAGTTACTGAAAATATTTATTACGAACAAAATGAAAGAAAATACGTTAAGTAAAGGTTTTGTGCTGGAAGGAGTCAATCAAGTATTACGTAAAGCAATTTTTAAAGATTATGATCCTCATTCATTCACATGTAACGCATTTAAAATTCTTCTGTACCCCCTGTCTAAATGTTACATCAAACCTTTTTTTAATTAAGAAGTAACAAGTAGTTTGTTATTTTTTTTTAATCACATTTACGTTCGTACAAATGTGTAAATACTTGAACGCCCCCGAAGTGGGCATGCCGAAAGCCCAGATGAGTGGAATTGTCATAATTAAACCTTAAAGTTATTATTTTATGAGATATAGAGAAATATGGGACACATATTGATTATATTATATATTTTTACGTTTTCTAAAAAAAAGTATTTAATACAGTTAATAGAAATCATCGAGTTCATTTAAAAAACGTAAAAAAGTGAGAGTGGCAAGAATGTGTCTTACGATACTTTACGTGGGAGCCATCGATATGTTTAATATCTTACCGCCATTTTCTTCACTTCAAACGCATGTAGGGTGGCAGAGCACACCACCATCTGTAAGCGTCTACCATCGGAAGTAATCTTTGGTATCTGCCTGTGAAGTCTCTCAATTAGCTCACCACATCCCGCCTTCAGAAGACCATCAGCCTCGTCCAGTACAAAGAAACGGCAATGTGTCAGGGCCAAGTAACCTAAAAATATATAAAACAATATTATGAATACAAATAAAACATACGGCATAACTGCATAACCAATGACAATGAAATTTCGTATACCAATTGTCAGACAAATATAGATTACAGGTTAATATAGCATTATCCCGGTCTAGTACCAAGGTCCGCATAAATTGCAGATGCGTCTGTGGGGTGAGTTAAGATGACCGACTGACGTCATCCCCGGAATTGAAACAATTGCTACAATCTCGCGACTAATAATACTTATTAGTTACTAAAATCGGGATCGACTGTTTTACGCGCTTTCTGAAACATGGAGGAGGTCATATATTTGAAAACCAGTTCTAGAATAGTCGCGGTAAGAAGTGCTTAACCTAGCGATCGCCCTAAATGCCGACCACTAATCAAGGTAACGCCTCCTCTTTCATCTGTGTTGTTTACAAATTTATTCCATCTATGTATACTATTTGTGAGCAAGCCACAGAAAAAATACGAGATTTTATGATACACGGACGTCTATTTCTAAGGTAGACAACTTAATGCTTGTTTTATAGATAACAGACGCTTATTATACACAAATATATTTTTTTGTAGAAACATATAAATATAGATAATAAACCCAGACTCGTGGCGGGAATTGAACCTACGACCCCCAGAGCGGTAGGCAGGGTCACTGCCCACTGCCCCAACGGGCCAGGAGGAAAAAACTTCATAACATAACGTAAGAATAATAAAAACTGGTCGTCGGTAAAGTCGGTATACGGACGATATTTTTACGTAATAACGGCGAAAGCTTAGGCTGATCATACTTCTCTATCGCTTACACTCTCGGCTCAGGCGGAACGTGACAATTAGTCAATCTTTTTTGTACGTTAAGGCGGCGATTATAGACTTACAAGATGCTAACACGTCAATTGTTTTTTTTAAATTTATCTTTCAAAGAACTCTGGTAAAAAAATTACGAACCTCCCTGAATGAGATCCTCAAGTCTTCCAGGTGTCCCAACCACAATGTCCACCCCTGAGGACAGTGAATTGTAGGACGCCCTCCAGCTACGTGCAGTAACGACTTGGTAAGATCGCTTACAGAAGTAGGATGCGTGAAGTTGAAGGCCGAATGAAATGGCGCAATTTGGGGGAGGCCTATGTCCAACAGTGGACTATGACAGGCTGATTGTGAACCACTACGAGATGTGAAGGCGAAACGAGTATAACATCTCAGATTATAAAACTAACTGTCTTTTGCATTATTTATTAATATAAGAATCCAACACGATATACAATGTAAACTTAAATAGGCTTATTAATTAAAGTTAACATCGTATACCCCACATACAGACTAACTTAGCATGCATAAATTGGTTTAAGACAACCCTTGCACCACAAAAACTAAAATTTTCTAATATAAATAAATATCAAAAAATATTACACCCTACGTAATCTGAGTATTACGTACATAAAAGAGGTAAATATTATGTTACTCAGATTAATAGCCTTAATCTGAGTTATGTCAGAAATGTTCGATATTTGGGACAGCCAAATTAAGCCATAAATCATTGGCATGTTTAATAGCAATCAAATTGCTTGGCAGTTGGTTGACTGTGTATCTAACGCATTCCAAATATAGTGTCGTGTAGCATATTTGTAAAATCTTTTTATAGGGACTTAGCAGACCCGGAAGACATTGTCCTGCTCGAACGTTGGATTACTTAATATTTAATATTATTATTATTATTATCTGACTGATCTTTTTGTCCTATGTCTATCTCCTGGTTCTAGACTACGTTCCCACCAATTTTCAGTGATTCTTGAGTTATAAATAGTGTCACTGAAACGACTTTCTATTATATATACAGATATAAGCCATAGCTCGTCATATATTAATTTCATATGGCGAAATATATTAAACGAGGTTATGCTTTGTCAGTTTGGGTGTGATTAATGTGTCTGATATGTTATGACTTATGATTAATAGAAAACAGTCACACATTCGCTTATTTTAGTATGACGAGTAGGATTTCTGTATGTGGGTCAAATTTTATTACCGTTATACCCAACAGTAGGTATTGAATGTCGTATAAAAAATCTATTTGACTGCGACATTACTCTAATTAATAAAAGCCCATATTAATAATTATGTTAATTAAGTAATAATTTAAACTAGCGAACCCAACAGACGTTGTCCTTTCCGAGTTTTGGCTCGGTTGCTATTAACCAGTTAACCAACCTTCTTTGTCTTCCAAAAAAAAAAATGCACTGTCCATATGTTTTTATGGAGATTAGAATATGAGGAGGACTCTCAATCAATTAAAGTGTCCGTCGAAATCCGCAAATAAGGGGGGCGCCACATTAGCATGAGGAAGAATTAGAAGGTTATTATTGGTCAATTCATTGCTACATTCATACCATACCGCGCCATTCTGAAATGCTATTGGTCAATTCATTCTACATCAGCGCCATTTCGGCGAATCCTCGATCGATAATTTGCTGTTTACATGTCCTTTTTGTCAACTGGCCCCTCATAGACGATGATCCTGCTTATATTCTAATCTCTATATATGTTTTATAAAATAATAACTTTTACACAGCTAAGTGCTATTTTTTTTATTTTGCAACGTCACACCAAGGGGGAGGGGGTGTTTGAGTCGTGCCAAGGAAGGGGGGAGTGGTGAATAAATACGCATGCTTAACCGAATATAATCCTATTACTTAACTGGGGTCTCCAGCATAAGGGGCACCTATAAACAGGACTTGGTGACGCGAATTAAAGGGTTAAGTTATCGGGGTCGGGGGCACATTGAGGGCACTCTGATACGATTGAAGACGGACCGTGAGTCCATAAAATATAACGACATATAGTGATTTAGTGAGCGTACTTGAATTAATTCCCCCTCCGTATACATTAGCACTTGTGAATAACGATTGAAGAATTACTTATGTGTGTTCACAGCACACAAAGACTTATACGGAATTATATTTACTGCAGATCACTGGCTAGTCGATATTCGCCCACAAACCTTTAGATTTGCTTACCATAATCTTATTTAAAACTATATACCGAATTTAAGACGATATCGATCTTTAAGAATCATGCCATCGCACATGCGACCCTTCCAATAAGTGCATCTGAGTGGCTATTAAAAAATAACATCTTCTTTTCCGCGGGTTGATTTCCGTACTTAGACAAAGAGTGATAACCATTGTGCGTGAGGGGCTTGTGGCTGGTCAGTTACTCCAACCAGCCAAGCTCCTGCCAGAAGTCGAGGACCCGGTGTGGGTTCCTCAGGGCTTGATACAGATGAATATTGTGCTATACGAGATAAGATGTCTGTTAAAAAGAAGGAAGAGTTTGATAGTATGATGGGTTCTTTATAGGACTACGGAACCCTAAAAATGAATTAAACATTTGAACTGCAACAAAGTAACGAGATACAAGTAGTCCTTGTTTTTTTAGAACGCAGTCGAATTCTTGATGCCCAATCATTTTGGTTTATTTTAAACGTCCTGACGAGACGACTCAATAAATCTTTCAACAGTAGCAATTTAGATAATAAAACGGATTCGAGTATGTGCCAAATTCATGAAATGTGTTGTTTGTCTGGAGTCTTACGATTTTTAACTGCTTTTTAACCGACAAAAGTAGGAAGATAATATTTTCAAATTCAATTAAACACCTTATTAACTTTGTAAATGCTGAAATAAGATGCAGATTTGTATAATTTCATGGCGATTTTTAACTATCCTATATGCTAGCAAGCCTTGTGTTTGAGCATCTTTGTGCGTGGTTATCAGCCTCGTATCCTACAAATAAAAATGCTGATATGTAATACTGAAATTCCTGGTGGCCAGTGTGCTCCACCCCTTAGCCAAAGTTGCTAATGTGCTTTATCTCTTAGCCAAAATTGCTAGTGTGCTCTAGCTCTTAGCAAAAATGGCTAGTGTGCTTAAGTCCTTAACCGCACATGTGGTATTCTTAGAAGTCCTTTGAATGTTGCGCGGAACAGCGGTTGTGAAACATAATAACTTGATTTACAACAAATGTCAAATACAGCATTACAGCTTAGCGAACTCCCGCCAAATGTGCAAGATGGCGGTGTTGACAAATATTTTATACTTATATGTCTTGCTTGTGCAATTTGACAATTTGCTTTGTTATCGTCTTTAGGTATTTTTCGAGACAAAAAAGCTATGGCTTAATTAAGTACTTTTTCCTTAACTGGTTTCTTTCTTGGTGTGCTGAAATCGTAGTGTCATAGAACTCCTAGAACGTCACGTTTTCAGTCGCGCCTCGTCCGCCAGGGTTGGGTTGGATTGAGGTCAAAGTGTTTTATGTTTTATTCATATAGACTTTAGAGTATATATGAACGCCATGTGTATAATAATTATTATTTTTTAAATCACTTATATAAAATTTGGTAATAAATTTCACGAATTAAAAGCTAAGTTTACAAGGGTTCCGATGCGCCTTGCACTGAGAAGAACCCGCAACAGACTCAGTCGGGTAATTTTTTTGTTATTGCCATTTCACAATAATTCAGACACAGTTTGAGCAATTTACTACCAAGATTTTTCATCCTTTCCATTATAGGACCTTTTATAAAGGTAAGCTCGTTCAATTAGGTTAGGTTAGGTTGGGCGGTGTCGGGATTCGAAGATAGTATGTCACTGATATCAAATCGGCCTTACCATCGTCAATCTATGAGGTTCGTAGCATTATATAAGTTGTTTGTTTTAATAATTCCGTAATTGCATTTTTATTTGTTTTAACAAGAAGATCCGACGACAATTAAAAAAAAAAACGTTTGGGGACTGACATATATAAATGAACATATAACATGTTTTATATATCGCACACTTAATCATAACTGATCATGAACTGACATTTTAGGTCTAAAGTGAGTTAGTTAATTGATAAGGTTTTTTTCGGTTTTTTTAACTAAAAATTTATTTTAGTTAAGAAAAAAAAAACAAATAATAAAAATAACATTTCAGTATGACGTCATTAACCATTATTAAAATGTATAATTTGTTACTATAAAATCATATTTATCGAATTATAATATATGCGGAATAAATCGTAAATGATAAAATGTTTTTTGCGGATTTCCCGATAATCGTTTTTTTGACTTCGATCATTGTATTATACGCGTACACGAGTACGTGCTTTAAGTCTATAATAGCTTGAAAAATCTTTTAAAATGTATGGGTTTGTTCTCGTCCATGTTGCAGGCAGCTGTCACGGTCTCGTATATCTCCGTCATGAGACGATTCAGCTAAAAAAATTGAAAGAGTACATTACTTATATTATGTAGTCTTTTGTTATTATAATTACAATAAATTTAATAGAATAATAGAAGAACATATAGTATAAGAGAACAAGTTTAACAATTCCTAAAATGCTTTATACCACAATAAAAGTGACGATAACTAATTTTCATGAAAAACTAAACTACTTTGCTTTTAGCCGCGAATGAATACGAGGGAAAATCGGTGTAATGCTGCAATCCGAAAGCTACACCACCGAATCCGCCACCAAAGCACTCACACCACATGATCATTCAAATCATCATTCAAATGAAGCTAGTCAGTAAAGTCTGGCTCCGGCTTTACAGGAAGCAGAAATCTTTAAATAACCTGGTAATATTACGTGATTGTATGAAACCCATAGTGCGCGAGTCTGACTCGCATTTGTTTAATTAAAAATGAGAGCCGCGGTTCATTTGAATATCCACCGTATTAACGAGGTGTAAAGAATTAGACGAACTATTGATAATTAAGTGATTTCTTAATCATTAACCATAAAAAGGTTTTTGTTTGCTGTCTGTTGATCAGGATTGGTGGACCTCATCACATTATTCCCGCTACCATCGTGCATGGAACCGCCCAGTTTATTCATGGTTGCGAAATCACATATATCAACCTCTGGCTCCGTACGCGGGACGTGCTGTATCAATGCAGGTCGTATTCTTAGTAAGTTCCAAGGGTTTTTTTATGTTACTAGGGGCTAAACAGCAGACAGCAGGCACCTAAACGTCTACCGACGTCCATGGACGTCTGCACGACCAGAAGGCCACCGGGATTCACAGTTACACTTATTCTATAAATTTTTATACATAAGTTTAGTGCGTGGAGCGTTAAAATGTACGCCCCTCCACTAATATCATTATTTTAAAATATGAACGTAAATATTCATTGCAACGCTTGTACGTATGTGTGCAGTGATTCTACTGTAAACTCAACTCAACCACGCACTGCAAGGTCAACTAATCGCGCAATCAGTCTAGCAGAGTTTTAGCGATTCACGGTTAGCAGAGGCGTGTATTTTTAGACTGTACGCACTCTACCTTGGATATGGTCGTTTGCATTAAGTAAATGAATTTTATTTCATACACATTCATTTTATTTACTTGTATTAGGATCGACCTGACTCTTACAACATCGCAAGTTGTTTTATTATCTCTTTTATTAACTTTATTTCTTCATTTATTTTATTAGGGTTCCGTAGTCCTTCAAAGAACCCTTATAGTTTCGCTCTGTCCGTCCGTCCATTTGTCCGCCTACAAGGTGCCTCTCCCCCTTATAGGATTTCCAAACTATTAGACGTAAAGACTTGAAATTTTCCATGTTGTTAGAGCATGCTAAAAACACAGTAGGAAAATATAATTTTGATCAAAATCCGACACCACATTTTGAAGCTATTTAACAAATACGATGATCGTGAATCAGATACGGAACCTTTCCATTTAAACGTGTCTTGGCACGCTCTTGGCCACTTTTTTTACATTACAAGGGGTTATATAAGATGTTAGAAAATAAACCTAAATTAAGTTAGGCATCTCATCTTACTTATTTTTCTGTAATTAATGAATTGATCGCAGGTGTCGTCAGCAGCACACGAAGTTCTACTAGCGCTGTCCTTCGGATTTTTCTACCCAATTCTCTTTATGCAGTTTTACGTTTTTGGACTCTTGTTACTGCCTTTAACAGAAATAACTGGTCAGCGATATCCTAGCGCGTCTAATCTTTTAATATGGTTCTTATTTTTCATTGGTCACGGTACGTATTCACTAAACTACAGTCGCGTGCATTTAAATCAACTCAAGACGTATATTGGCACAAAAGATTAATTTTGCGGAAAACGGCTTTGTTTTATCATTTTGACTGGCCCGTTAACGCAGAGGGCAGTGATCTCGACTTCCGTTCCGGGGGCCGTGGGTTCGATTACGGCCTCGAATCTGAGTGTATCACCTATATGTATATATTTCTATAAAAAAATAATTGTGTATAAAAGGCGTCTGTTACCTATACCAAAGGCATTAAGTTGTTTACCTTAGGAATAGGCTTCCGTATGTCGTATAGTCCTGTATATATTATTTATTTCGAAATTGCTGTATTACGAGAATAATAATCAGTCTTTCAAATAGAAACAGATTTACGAAAATAGGAAAAGCCGTTTCCCCCACAACCTCCTGTGACAATGTACGGCTTGGGCTTGAGTGGATTTAATTTCACGCGAGTATATATTAGTACACTAGCTGTTTTCCGAGATTTCCTCCGCCTAAGCGAGAGTCCCTTGACCTCCTTAATCCGGCTCTATCGAAATATTATTTTTTATCGAATGTCTCCAAACCATAAAGTACCTCCTTACCATAAAGTCCTTCTTTTATGTCCCGCGGTTTTCAAGATCTCGTGTTAGATGAACGTTCTCTTTCATATATGTAGATGATACTTAACACTTAAGATAATATCTAATACGTAAATCTTATTTATGGTCAAATCTAACTTTTTTTTAACCGGTAAGCACTTCGGTGCCTGCTGCCTGCTCGTCTGCTCCCTTGTAACATAAAAAAATAAAAAAATAAATTAGATATTTGTAATATAATCCAATTTAAAGTTTATCCCCCCAAAGCGAACGAAGTAGTAATTACGTAACTTATAAAGTATACCTCTGGCTCATGTTTCAGGTACTTTTTTCTTTTCAGCAATATTTTTGAAGAGGTTCGCCGTCCGTTGGCTTGGAAATTTAAAAGGTGTACGTGAGGCTATAAGGGTGCGAAATCCAGCTTTAGAGTTTTAAGGGGGCATTAGTCTAACAAATTGGTGCCGGCTATCCCTTGATGAGGCACGTAAAACCGTGGGACCCGATTAATATCACTTTGTGATATTAGTCGTAAGGTTGTAGAAATTGTGGGGGTTCCGAGGATGACGTCTAATGGCAATCGGTCATCTTAACTCGCCCCACAGCCTTATCCTCTACAATCTAAGCGGACCCTGGTATTTAACCGGAATAACGCTAGGAAGAAGAAGAAGAAGAAGATATAAGCCTGTAAGTATACCATATAATATGTAACTTACTTCGTTCACGAGAAGTTGCGAAAGCCTTTAGACCTCTCTAATCTGGCCATAACGAAAAATAGCGGATGTGTATTAACTATAAACTACCTCTATATATAAGCATATATAAAGATTTAGTAGGTCAACGTTGCAAAGGGAGTACTCTAATACCATGGGAGTAATTCCATGGAAACCCGGTAAAAAACCCCGACACCGTTGACCTAGTTGAAACAACCTATTTTGGACTCGATCGCAGCGCTAACCACCGTATTAAAATCAAGCACTCAGATACTCAAGGAAAAATTGAGTACCTTAAAAGTTTAGTGGCATTCCAACATACAGAATAAATTCAGAAAGAATTATAATAGATACATCCTGGAGGTCAAAGTACTATGAAATGAAAACACTGAAAACAATGAAAAACATTTATTCTTTGCAGATATTGTGATATCTGCAGATATGATATCTGGTCTGTGGACCAAAGCCACTTAAAAACTAAAATACATAATAATAAATAAAGGTTAATAGTGACTAATAGCTCTGTCAATGAGCTGTCTGTGTTAAACAAAGAAAGGGTCTTTAAAACAGCTCAGCATGTGCCCTAAATTATGTGTAAACTAGTACTAAACGATAACCTACGTTATTAGTCCCGTCAGGAACGTAGTTTAGTTCGGAAACGTATAGAGTGGTGATTGTTACATTGCGTTAGGGATTTAGATTCGTAACAAAAATTAAACAATTAATAAAATCGCAAATCGCTTCCAGCGTTTGTAGCAGCTGTGTGGGCGAGCTCCGGGTGTAAATGGGTGCATAATAAGCAGGCATTCAAAATCAAGGAGATGCATTCCGCGCGATATAATAGCTATTCAGCGTACACGTGTTTGTGTGCCGGACATTTGTATGGCGGCCCGGATAATGATTTACCATCGGGACATAGGCCGCTTGGTTTTTAGAGTTTGTTTGGAATTGCAAGTGTTAAATTTTGACTCCTTTGTGTTAAAGGTTGAAAGTATCTTTTTATTATTTTTAAAGTAGCCTCTTTCAGAATCATCGGTCGATGACCTCTTCCAAATTTTTTTGCTATAATGTGCATTTTTAAATTTTCAACTTATAAATACAGAGATACCCATATTTACTATCGGTATATATGTGCATTCGATGCTCTTCTACCTAGCGTTATCCCAGTCTAGTACTAGATTCCGCTTAAATTGCAGAGGATGTGGCTGTGAGGCGAGTAAAGATGACCGATTTCCGTCTGACGTCATCCCCGGAACCCCTTCAATCTCTACAATCTCACGGCTAATATCATTAACCCACAGTTTTAAACGTTTTCCAAAACATGGAGGAATTTGGATAATTTAAAATCAGTGCTAGAATGGGTCACCCATCTATCTCCCGGCCACGGTAAGAGCTGCTAACCTAGCGATCGACTCAAATCGCGGCTACTGAGTAAGCTACGACCTCCTGAATACGAATTCGATAATCATTTAGATCTTAGATTAATCGAATTTAAAACCTCGCATTGCGACTTAGGTTTGAGTAAACGCACTCAAGTAGAGTTTGTGTAACATTTCTGTACGATGATAATTCAAATGTTCCACAGATAGAATGATATAGATATAAGTGATTTGTTAAGAGCCGATCGTTGCGAAAGAGTTGGCCGATTGTGTGTACAGGCTTGTTGGCGATTAGGACAATAAAGTGTCGTAACGGCAGGGGAGGGAACACTGGCAGTGAAGGTGAGTGTTAGTGATCACTATAAAGAGCGCGCTCTTAAACCTACACCTGAGTCACAAGTCCCGGGCGCTGCCATGGTTCCTTCCTCTGCAACGCGATGGACCTGGCACCCGCACGGTGAATCCATGGAATGCTAAGAATATCGTCTCTCTACAAAATAGTTAGTACTCCTATACTAAACTCTATAATAACATATTAAGAAAATTCAGTAAAAGTTTCCAAAGGTTAGCAATAGTTTTTCAAACTTACCCCCGTTTAGTACGAGGGTCCGCTTACATTGTAGAGGCTGTGGGGCCACTGACATCTGACGTCATCCCCGGAACCCCCACAATCTACAATACACTCAGGGCATTAACAGTGGGCTGTTTTAAGTGCCTTCCGAAACACGGAGGTCGGATATTTGAAAACTAGTGTTAGAATGGGTCACTCAACCATCACCCGGCCGCGGTAAAAACTGCTTTACCTAACGACTCCAAAAAAATCGTGGTCGATTATACTGCACAGTATTTTCGCAACGCGTGTTGTGGCTACTAGTTGTACCACAGAAACAGCAAGTGACCTTAAATCTAGCATATAATGGTACATGTGTTCTGCATAACTCAAAATTTCTTTCAACTTAAACATTTTTTGATGTAAAACAGATTTTTTTGTGGACGGTCATTTTAGATTTGATATACCACAAACCCAGTAGAAAGATATGGCGGGGAACGGTGGACAGATAACAAATCAATTTCACCAGAGGAAATTTGCGAATGAATGTTTAAATTCTTACCTTTCATATTCGGGCGTTCATGATGAATTAATTAATGTCACTTTTCATTAAATTCGCTGCTGCTGAGCGTTTTGTCAAAGTTAATTAAAAACCTACTCGGTATGATATTTAATATACTGATAAATTTTATCTCATTTTTATTCGTACACTAGCGGACCCGGCAGGCGTTTTCTTGCCCAAATTTGGCTTGTCTGTCAATTCAAATTCAAATTGTATTTATTTACATCCATAATGAAAATACAAATTTAGCTTAGTACTATATGAATTTCAAACAATTATGGGAAACACCTTGAATATATGTATCCCTGGATATCTATTATATAAGGATAAATTAAAAAACGATAAACTTTTCCATAAAACGTAATACAGCCGGTAACTTTTATGAAATAATAATTTTAAATGGCTTGGCAATCGTCGAGGAAATCGTGACCTAATCAATGGTCGGCATTTGAGGCGATCGCCAGGTTAAGTAGCCCTTACTACGACCGGTTGAAAGATGGGTGACCCATTCTAACACAGGTTTAATATTTGATATCCGACCTCCTCCGTGTTTCGGAAGGCAAAGTGGGACCCGATTAATGTCACTGAGTGATAGATAGATATCTTGGGGGTTCCGAGGATGACTCGTCCCCATGACTCGCCCCACAGATACATCCTCTTCAACTTAGGACCCTGTTACTAGACCGGGATAAGCTAGGAAGAAGACATGGTAAGGCAGTCGTCGAGAAGAACGTCATATTGTGTTGTCATATTTGATGTGTTCTGAAGTAGCGAAAAAATCGGCATCTTTTAGTCATTTTAAATAATCTTTGAACTTTAATTCATTCCTTTTCTTTAAAACCTTCCCAGGATTTTTTCCAGTATAAAAAAACTTGATCAGTAGCCTATTTAAATAATATGTATCTTTAGTGCTCGAGTTTGATCGTACAACAACTGTACGGAACCCTAAAACACCCCAAGGTAATACGAATAAACCTCGGTCCACCTTACAAAAGAGCAATTCCTTCCACGAATTAATTCGCGCTCGTAAAATAAATGATTCCATTATTTAATTGGAAAAAATAAGAGGAATTTGTGATAAGATTTATTTTGCGCCATCAAACACTAATGAGGGTTTTACATTTGCTCCTCCCTCTAAATTGAGGTGCTTTAGGGTGGGATCTGGTTGTTTAATTCGAACTGCGATGGACACCACCATTACAAGGTCACATAACCGTATGTCTGCCTTATATTGTTTCATTAAAAAGATCTTAAAACGGAGTGATTCCATAAGATATTAAACAGTCTTACAAATGCGTGAGACACTAAACTACTTTGCTTTAATCCGCGAATGAATACGAGTGAAAATCGGTGCAATGCTGCAACCCGAAAGCTACCCCACCGAATCCGCCACCAAAGCACAGCACTACACTGACTTTCCGATGTGCCTCAACGCACGTTTCGCTTCGACACCGAAATTAAGTAACAAAAAAATAGATTCACTTTTAGCGTGATGATGTATAATATATTGCCTTTAGCATTCGTCGATAAATGAGCTATCTAAAACTGAAAGAATTTTTCAAATCGGACCACTAGTTCCTGAGATCAGCGCGTTCAAATAAACAAACAAACTCTTCAGCTTTATATATTAGTATAGATATAGGTTATAAAAATTTAAAAAAAACTAATAAAAGAGTGATAAAAATGATTGTCTTCAAACAAAGAGCCGGCCACAAAATCAGATTTCCCATAGTATATAGTAAAAAGAAACTGTTTTAAGTGTAACTCGAGAGGCAGAGCGGAGGCAA
This sequence comes from Charaxes varanes, assembly GCA_024363005.1. NCBI lineage: Eukaryota > Metazoa > Arthropoda > Insecta > Lepidoptera > Nymphalidae > Charaxes > Charaxes varanes. Next base: position 11,513,681 of record JANCMC010043217.1, on the reverse strand, counting down.
TTTGATAAAAGAATTCGTTCCAAAAACTAAGATGTCCGGCGGCGGACAGCCTGGGAACTGTCAAAGGTCGCACCACATCTCCGCGCAAGCTTCTGAGTCACTCACGAAGGTGGCGACACACACTAGCGGTTTATAAATTGCAAATGTGATGCTTCGATAGTTTAACGGACGGACTGAAAATCCTACCCTGACTATTCAAATTTAAATTATATTTTATTCAAGTAGACTTTTACAAGCTCTTTTGGGTCGTCAAATATTTTAAAAGCTACCACTGATTCGGTAGAGTCGAGCCACGAGAAGAATCAGCAAGAAACTTGTTACTATTACTATGCATTGTGCTCTATTCGAGCACAACAGCATGCTCAGGTCTCAATGGCTGAGAATAAACCTAAGAATTTATTTGTAGAGTCTAGTATAGACCCGAGACACTCAATCGATGGTTATTTAAAATTGGACGAAACGCCTTCCTCTGTATCTTGTTTTATATATAAAAAATGTTTTTGGCAATCGCTTATACTGTGTATATTATGTACGCATTGATAATATGTACAAAATAAGCAATATATCGCTAGGTTAAGCAGTTCTTACCGCGAGCGGTTCTTGGTGAACCATTCTAACACTGGTTTTTCAAATATCTATCTCCTCCGTATTTCTGAAAGCACGTAAAATAGTAGATCCCGAAATACGACTAGATAAACGACTTAATAAACGACGCGTTATTAGTCATGAAATTATGGGAGTTCCGAGGATAACGTCAGACGGCAGTCGGTAAACTTAACTCGCCCACAACCATTGTCTCTGCAATTTAAGCAGACCCTGCTACTAGACCGGGATAATGTTAGGCTAAGAAGAATAATCCTATAAGAAATTAGTTAAATGTTCTTCTTATTAGAAACACTAATTCAACGATAATATTGATAGACACGATAGCTTAAGTTATTACTGTCCCATAAATCATGCATATCAGTTGTGTTGGGGTACGAAAAAATAGTTCTGAAGGACCAAAAAAAAACGGTCACAATACAAACCAGCGAAATTGACATTAAATATCAATATGCATGGAAACCAGCGTTTGTGATGAAGACAATGCATGTGTGTAAGTTAAGGAGCCTTCAAAGGTTAAACAGTAAACTTTAAAAATGACAGTGTAATACGTAGAGGCAAGTAAAAGTATACTATAAAGCAGCTGTTGTTAACTTGGTAACACCTTACTATGACAGCGTTGGACAAGAGAGAGAGAGAGAGAGAGAGAGAGAGAGAGAGAGAGAGAGAGAGAGAGAGAGCGAGAGAGACGTAAGAGGCGTCTTTGTAAGATTGCGGAAACTATCGTCAACTCTTTTTTTTAGCCACCATCAAACCCCCAGCTAAAGTGGCTTTGGCTGAAATATCGGCAACTACAATTTTGTTTCTAGTTTGAGTGGAGGGGAAAGGGCTGTAGTCGCAATGGAAATTTAACAGGTACTAAAACTGTGGGGTGCTTAGTTCTGTCCTCGACTCAAGTAACTTGGGCTTAAAGATAATAGTGTTTGCAGTTGAGTTAGTAGCTTCAGTATTGTACTTAACTGTTTTAATGATTATACAATCCTGTCGGCAAAAAAATGAAATTTGGAAAGAAAGTACTTAGCAGGTACCATCAATAAAGGATGAATCGATGGGACAAAATAAAGAAGGTGGTTCTAGAAATTTCACGTGGATAAAGTCGCGGGAAACAGCTGTTTCTAACATATTTGTCGGTCCAAAAGACCTTTTTAAAGCCCATTTGAATATCACTTTTAGTTCTGAATTTAAGTTACGGCTAAATAAAACGCTCTAGACGCGCCGAATAGAGTCAACCAAACGCTAGTGCGCTTAGAGTTACATAATCTTCATTATTCCTTAGAATTATGAGATCATATAGAAATCTCGAGAGATAAAACTTACTCTGTGGAATCAGATACTGGCTTCGGTGTTTCCGAAACCATACGACTTAGGGACCTTTCAGAAAAGAGTGTACATATTAATTAAAGGCCGGCATCTCTCTGATTTTGCTGTTTTCCATGGGGGGTCGGTAGTCCTTAGGTGTACCGCCTGTGCGTTTGCTCCTTGTTTTATAGAAAAGGATTACATCTTGTGATCAATTAGAGGTAGCCACGAGGAATAATTAGAGGTGCCCACGAGGAGTAATTAAAGGAACCCACAAGGAATAATCAGAGGTACCCTCGAGGAATAATTAGAGAAACCCACAAGGAATAATCAGAGGTACCCTCGAGGAATAATTAGTGGTACCCACTAAGAATAATTAGAGGTATCCACGAGGAATAATTAGTGGTACTCACGAAGAATAATCAGAGGTACCTTCGAGGAATAATTAGAGTTAACCTCGAGGAATAATCAGGTAGCCACGAGGAATATCTAGAGGTAGCCACGCTTGCAGTCCCTTTGATCTGTCCTTTTGGTCTTGTAAAATAGAAAACAAAAAGAAAAAAAAACTACCTACCATTTAATTCGTTCGTGTAATAAGTTCATGGCCGTCAATATCAACATGATCAGTCAACAACATCCCAAATCGATCAATTACATACACGACATTGAAAATATTTGCTTTATCGAAATCATCAGTTATGTATTGGACGGAAACTTTTTTTTCTCAACACATCCGCTTGGCATACTGTTATTTTTGAGATTCCATCGGCTGATGGATTATTTATTATGAAAACAATATGGCTTTAAAACCTTTTTATTATTGTTAATATGATTTTAAGAAAATTCATCTCGTTGGAAAATCAATTAACATACGATTCAACGATGTCATTTCTAAGAAAATATCGTCTAATATTTCATTTTGAATATATTACGATAAAATGTATAATTTTGTTCGTCTTATTGGGAATTTGAATAATGTATAGACAATCATATTTCTGAGAAAATATAATCTGTCGTCATCCCCGGAATCTCCACAATCTCAAGGCTAAAGTCACTGAGTTATCTGTCAGGACAAGTTTGAATTACTAAGCGCGATCCACGGGAAATGCTACGCGAAATACGGAGGAGGTTTGAAAACCAGTGATAGAATCGGTCACCCATCTATCACCCGGCCGCGATAAGAGCTACTTAACCTAGCCATCGACTCAAATGTCGGCCAGTGACTAAGCTACGACATCCTCTATATTTAAGATAAAGTCTAATGCGTCTTTTGGTAAAGTGGCCCTGGCACTAAGCTTACCCTAATTTAAACAATTTAAATTAGATTTGATCGTAATTTTAATATCTTGCCCTATTTTATATTGTATCTATATTTTAATTTTATAAGTTCTTGTACGTATTTTCAATAAATTTTCTATTTATAATTTAAGCTAAACGGAATCTACTACCATCAAGGCCAAATATTCGTAGTTTTTATAATGCTTTTATTTATTATTTGAAAGTGTATTTTTTTTATTCTTTTATTGCACAATTAAAAAAAAAACAACTGTACAACTAGGTGAGCTTAATGACAAAAACATTTTCTGCCAGCTATCTTACCACAGCGGTACAAGAAAAAAAAACTTTAACAAAATATTTAAGAAAAAAAACTAAAGCTTTCTGAGGTATAAACATAATTATTTTATATTGATAAGTAAATAAAAAAATGCAAAGCCGCTACAAAATCTTTTTCTCACATGAAAAACCTTCATACCTAACACTAGAGTGAGATTTACTATGAATTCCTAACCTCTGTGGCAGCTATCGTCTGCAGTGTTTGCGAAGCTATACCACTTAGAGAGCTTCAAGGAAAGAATTGTCATAGAATTCTGCAAGTAAATAAATACATCTGCAATTCTCAATCTGAAGAAAGTGATCGTATTCACTTTGAACCAAATGCAATTGCAAGTCCAGTAAATCGATACGCACTGTATTCAGCGCTAAGACAATCAGGCGGCAATATGGGAAATGGGGACAGATAATCAACAGGAAACTAGCGTCTAGAAGAACCGCGCGACCTGAATACAGATGGACTTTGTTACGATGTGTAAATACTGTTAAAATAGATGTCCTTCGAACTTATATCAGGGCAGTGCAACATTGTTAGCAAGACATAGAACTACATTGTAAAGATAGAGGGTACCGTAAAGAATGGGAATTTAAATGCATAAAATGCGTGCAGATTTAATATCTCACGGGATTAACCAATCGCTTTAAATCGCTCGTTTCTCGCGGATGTCCGGCACTACGGGCGGACGCCCCCTATGCGCTTGCCATCTCACCGGGATCTTGGGGACTGTCTCGGAACTGGTTATGCGCTTCGAAATCGCAACTATACATAATAGTGGATCTCTTTTGCGAACGACGTGTAATAGGTTGAGAAATTACTCGCCGGGTAATATTTGTAATATTTCTATTATATTATTAAAAACGACTAATATCACTCAATGTGTTTTTTCAGTTTTATTGGTCGATCTTATTAAAAATTTTAAAGATCGCGGTCTAGTCGAAATTCGCCCATAAATCTTTAGATTTTTGTACTATATGTGTACTATATTGTCTTCATACATAACTACATTGTTATATTTGACAATTAATATACATACGGTCGTCATAACTACACCTTGTAACAATGTTACAGTAAAATACATAAATATTTTATATAAAATATTAACATTCGCACACCATTCTTGTGTATGCAACTATAATTGTTTCTAATATCATACTCCTCCGTTCGTGCAATTCACTGTAATGGTACCGAAAGTTTGTGGTTCACTTATTAATATATAGATTGTAAAGAAGCAACATTTATTAGATATTTGCTCTGCGGTCAGTTTGCACTTGTTTGGGTCGTCGCGGATTCTTTGCCAAGGCCAGGACCCTGTGTCCTTGTGTTATAAATACTACAAGGACATAGTGCTCCCGATCTCACGGAGGTCCCGAAAGACCAAATTAGTTCTTTTATTTTAGATTGATCTCGACCACCAAGAGTATTTAAATACTAAACGAATAGGGGTTTCGACAGAGTTGGTAGCACTATTACGAAGGATAGGATAGGATAGGGTAATAATGATAACGATAATGATAATAATGATAACGCCTTTTTGATATTAATTTATTATTATTAATTGATTGCTGAAAAACTAGACATTTACAAAATTTTTACTTTTAGCAAAAATAATAAATTTTAAACTATTTTTCTGCCCCAGTAGTCAGTGTGTCTTGTGACACACCTCTTCTAACTCTTTTCATACTTTTCTACTACTACCTTTGCTGACCCAAGTAGAATCTCATATTTCCTAATATCATCTGCTAATCTTTTTATATATCTGCCTCTTTTTCTTTTGGCTTGGCGTGGGTGCCATTCTGTTATCATATTTGTCGATCTTGTCCTACTTTTTCTTGCCATATTTCCTATCCATCTCCATTTCAACTCTCTTAGTTTCTTTAGTATATCATCCACTCTTGTTATAGACTTTATATCGTCCGCTCTATTGTGATCTTTGAAGGTTACGCCTATCATAATTTTGTTCCATTGACTTCTGAAAAAGGCTTGTGAGCCGGCGATCTCTAATTTTATTAATTACGATATTTTTATTATACAATAATGTTACGGACACATAAAACAAGAAAATTATTATAGTTTGCGGCATCGCAACGTATTTTAGAAAATAAATAACGCAGTCTTTCTTCCATTGTTGGGCCCAAGTCGTGCGTTGTGGGGAAACAAAGGTAAATACCAATAACGAGGGTCGATTCTTAACCATATTTGGTATGAAGTCAGTTCAATACTTGCCAATATCCGTACCTTTTATAACGACGTTGAAGCCTGGCTGTTGCACCCGGTTTCATTAGCATATCAATTTATTTATTTCATTAATGCACAAGTGTTATGTTGCGGCTCGAACGAATGTTAGGGCACTAAATTAGCACGAGTGCATTAATTACTCACCAGGTGTGTAATCTACTTTTCTCTCAACTACATCGCTGTCTTTTCCATTTTAAAACTTTTCTTGCTAAATCTGTAGTGTCAAAGTTTTACTATTTGTTTTTTTATCACAACTGTTCGAAAAAGTTTAATTGGCATACGGGGATTGCGGGGGCAAAGTACATTTTTGCCATGACTTTCTATTTCTCCTTTCTGATTGGTTCACACTTATGATTCTGACAAATTTGTTAGATTGAAGTCGCTCGTTTGAAGGTAGAGTGTAAAAATACATAGCGTTAAATTTTCTATATATATTATTGTAAACACGGAAACTGTCCAGAGTAATACTATCTCTTTCCCTCATAAGACTATAAATAACTATTTAAGAACTATATAACTATAAATAAATATTTTAAGCTTTAATATAAGATACTTGAATTTTGTGTTTCTTCCCTTATAGGTGTCGAATTTGTTAAATGAGCCAACAAGCATTTGAAAAGCAGGAAAGCACTTAGTCTACATTGATTTGACTGGCCTGTTGGCGCAGTGGTCAGCAAAAATCCTCACGCACACTAATGCCAAGCGATTTACACACACATGTATACGTTCCACTATAAGATGGTATTGAAGCGTAATCTTGACGAGGGTGAAAATTTGTGTCAAATATTACAATGCACTTGTACAAATAATTGAAATTTTCGGTACCATTTTAGGCAAAATTTCGCAGACGGAGAAGTACGAAATTTGGCACAAATGTAGTTCATATAGAGGAAGGTGTGCGAATGCTAATATTTTTTTGTAATATGCAATATTGAATGAATTAATGAATAAATGAAAACTTTATTCAAAAAAAGTTACACAACTACAAAAAAAAAATATTTTAACCAGAGCTTATACAAATTAATAAAACTTAAAAAAATAGTTAAATAATACTAAGGTAGTCATTTCATATAGAGGAAGGTGTGCGAATGTTAATATTTTTTTTGTAATATGCAATATTGAATGAATGAATGAATGAATGACTGAATGGATGAATGAATGAATGAATGAATGAATGAATGAATGAATGAATGAATGAATGAATGAATGAATGAATGGATGAATGAATGAATGAATGAATAAATGAATAAATGAATGAATGAATAAATGAATAAATTAATGGATGAATGGATGAATGAATGAATGAATGAATGACTGATGAATGAATGAATGAATGAATGAATGAATGAATGAATGAATGAATGAATGAATGAATGAATGAATGGATGAATGAATAGTCTTTATTGTACACAAAAAGATTGATTATACAGTAAATGCATAATGGAGAACAGTACAATCAGGCGGTCTTAACGCCAACTAGCGATCTCTACTAGACAACCTGGTTTGCAAATGGAAAAAGGAAGAAATCGGAGTAGTAGGCAGTGTACAATAATATTAATAAAGACATACAAATACAAAGAACATATATAAAAATTTATTTTATTATATTACTAGCGGACCGGGGTGACGATTTCCTGTGAGAACGTTGGTATATTTCTGCATGATAGTGCCATCTATCATGGCCGCCGCCAGCCCGCTTTGAACCCTATTTTTAATCTCTCATATCTTCTAAGATATTCATTTTAATGATATGCTGTAAAAGGCAATTTTAATCTGTAAAAATGTATACAGTATCTAGCGTATTTAAACAGATAAAGATTAATACGGTATTCTTTAAAATAGCCTCGTAAATAGTTCATATTTTTTTGTACTATTTAAAAGAATAAAATGGTTCCTGCAGGTTATACTTAGGAGATAGACATACGTTATCGCGGATTTTATTATAGATCTTTTTAAGATGTGTAATTCCGTAGTATATTATTTTGTTCCATCTCGTAGGGCTTAGTTCTATCACGTTTCTATCAGTTTTGTTCTATCACGCGACTGAAGCGCACAAAAATACTTTTTTTTACGACCTATTGCTACAAATCATTGAAATTCTCGGCTTTTATCTTCTACTAGAAATACCCCGCGAAGTCGTCGGCGTCGACCAATTTTATCACTTAGGGGTTTAAAAAAATTGGTTTTGGGTAAGGATCAATATCAAATAATAAAAAATAATGCATTATTTTAGGACAAATTTGGTTAGCCTAAAAAAGTTATAGGGAGCCAACCTTCAAATATAGACATATGCTGTCGCGGACTTTTAATAAGAACTTTTAAAGGGGAATAATTCCGTCATACATGACTTTCGCGAAACTTTAACCATTTACACAGCGCGCTCAGCGGAAGCTTTCAAAAGTGGCAAAAAATCGCCGATTTTGAAACATTCTTCATTGGTTCTCTGCTCCTAGTCTTAGTATGATGGTATATAGCTTATAACCTTCCTCGATAAATGGGCTATCCAACGCTGAAAGAATTTTTCAAATCAGACCAGTAGTAATTGGAGATTAGCGCGTTCAAACAAACAAAAAAAACGTCTTCCGAAACACGGAGGGTAAAGAAACAAATTTTTCAAGTTCAGGTTGTATATAAAATTAAGATTCAGTTTCTTCTCTTAAAATTTTAAGTTTAGAACACTGTTAAACTTGTTTGCTTTTTTATTTAATAAACGGCACAAACGGGCTGGTGGTTAAATACAGTGACTTAAGATGCTCATCAATTGTTAACAGCACTACTAAAGTACGCAGTTGAGTTGAGAAAATAATTACTCTTGAATTTCCCTAATTCTTAACGGTTCGAAAAGACCGGAGCTGAATGAGTTCAAAGGGATATTGCACGAGGCGAGAGAGTTCTCGTAAGTCGCACAGTTAGTAATTAATGATGAGGTCGTCCATAAATTACGTCACACGAATTGTACGATTTTTAAACCGCTCCCCGCCTCCTTGTCACAGATGGTCACATTTTCCATACCTCCCCTTGGTGTGACGTCACAAATTTTCCAATTTTATGCTTGCATTGTTAAAAAATTAACAACAAAACAGCAGTTTCATGTTTATTTCAATTTTGTATTGAATTTTTATTTTTGACATGTGACGTCACAAAGCCTTTTACCCCTTCCTGCCCATTGTCACACAATGTCACATTTCCGTGACTCTCCTCCCCCTCCTAACGTGTGATGTAATTTATATTTATGGATAACCCTAAGGGCTCTTGCAGCTTTAATTTTACGCGGACCTAGTCGCAGGAAAGAGCTAGTATGTACCTACTTCCACCTATATCCGAAAATTGGCTTGAATATTTCGCCTGTGACACTAGAATATTACCTCCGAGTAAAGTCACAATGTGAAATTTTAAAGGGTTGGGATAAACTCTTTGTTTTTCAACTATAACGACCCGTCTGACCCAGATACTGAAAAAGCTCTCTTAACATAACTATTTGTGCCGCACTACACAAAAGCTGACACACTAATGTACAATCATAATAATGAAAAAGCTTTTTTTGTACATAGTAAATGGAGACTGTTCAACGGATTTAAACTAAATGTTTACCTTTACTTCACCTAATTATTATTTTTTATATTACAAGGGGCGAACGAGCAAGCGATTGGTCACCTAAGTGAGTACCGACGCCCATGGACATCTGCACCACCAGAAGGCTCACAGATGCTTCGCCGGCCTTTTAAAGAAGGATTTAGGCCACCGAGAACTCTCACAAACAGAAAATAACGCCACAGCAATATCAACACTTTACGTGACAGTATAGCCGCCACTTCACATCGTTCTTATGTGAGATAAAGGTATTGATGAATGAAATGAGTTTTGCATACGTTTCTATTTTATAGTTTCACGTTACGTTTTGTTTTTATAGTGGCTTTCAACATTGATTAAATTATACGCCACATTGTTGATGATTGTCTCGTTTGTGATAATATTATAAAATACTGTAGTAAAACAATTTCCGAAAAAGTTTTCGCACTCTGTTGTAGTCTCTGTTGTCTCTGTTGAAGACTAGTTGTTACCCGGACTTCGTCCTCGTAAAATTAGTTGAAAAATATTAGCGTGATGATATATAGCCTGTAACCTTCCTCGATTAATGGGCTATCTAACATTGGAAGAGTTTTTCAAATCGGACCATTAGTTCCTGAGATTAGCGCGTTCAAAGAATAAAAACAAACTTCAGCTTTATATATTAGTATAAGACGGTATGTTTTCAAATATTTTTCGCAACACTTCTCAGGAAGAAATCTTAATTCCGAATTATTAACTTATAATCTTGATACTTGATTAAATTTACTATATTGAACAATATACTATAAATATAATATATTATAATGAACATTATTATTGCCTTTAATGCAATGTTATGATAATGCATGAAAAACTTAATTACTTTGCTTAAATCCGCAAATGTTATATTTTCGGGTTGCAGCATTGCAACGATTTTCCCTCTCATTCATTTGCGGATAGACGCAAAGCAGTTTAGTTTTTCGTGCATCTCATGGATTTCTATCAATTATTATGATAATGTACCTTTCTCATTACAGAATAATGTACAAGAAGTCGATAGCGATCAACCCTACAACATACTAGATATTCTGAACAATGACTGTTTGTCACATATTCTCTCCTACGTTCCTATCAAAGACCTTATTGCATCCGAGAGGGTTAGTAAAAGATGGCAAATGATGATTCAGGACTATTTGCAAAGTAAGCAATTCATATATATTATTATGTGAAACAAAAAAATTTCGATTCAATTTTACGAAAGGCGCGCGGTCGGAACGGTATGAAATTTGGCACATTTACAATTTTTATAGAGTTGTGCGAATGCTTTTTTAAAATATGCCTTGTAAATATATCAAATTTTAAAAATAAAACCACACACACACAAATGGTAAGTTATTTACACACACATGTATATATTTTATTATAGGATGATGACAAAGCGTAGTCATGACATCCGTATATATGGCAGAGCTTTGCTGTGTATTCCTGAAGTTTTATTTTCATAATGTGATTGTTGGGGATCGGTGCCTTGACTGAGTTATATTGACGGGGAAATAAAACACCGACCTTTTCTTATCTTCATAGACTGTATTTACAAGCACACAATATAACATCTGGAATCAATTAGCGTCTTACACTAAAATATATTAAAAAAAAATGAATTTTCTTTCTCTCTTTCACTCCTGCCAGTTATGTTTCTCTCACTTCGTATATCTAATGCCGGAGCCAGACATAGCTTCATTTGAATGATCATGTAGTGTGGCCGGGGACTTGGTGTAAATGCGAAAAAGTGCAAAGTTTTGTAGTACTTTGTAGTCTTCAAGGACAAAAAATGTACAAACACTTTGAGCTTTGTCTGGCTCCGGCATTAGACGCAGTGCAGACAATAGTCTGTAAATAAAATATATGCAATATAAATTGAAAATTAATTTTAAAGTTCAATTATTTATATACATACATATGAAGGGAGCTAAAGAGGTTTTACTTCAGCACACGCGCTTATTTATTTTTTTAATTTTTAGCTCCGTGAGGGTATTAAACTGGGCGCCGATACCGCAGCTGCTGTTCAGCGGCTCGTTTGACCAGACCATTATCGTTTGGGACATCGGCGGACAAAAGGGGACGGCTTATGAGCTTCAAGGGCACAGGTAGGATTCCACATTGATAAAAGGACATGATTCCACATTGATGCCATAGAGCGACCTAAAGCATCGACGGCGATCAAACGTTCGCATCTTTCCACTGGCGTTGATCGCGGTCGCGTCTATCGGAATGACTTTTTTTATTATTTTGCCGATGTTGAGATCGATGTCCGACCACGTTGTATGTTTTACTGTACGTAGGTGTTGGTGTAGCTTGTATGTCTATGAATAATAGGCGTGACGACAAATTTTGAAAAATGCCTTTATAATGTTCTCAAGTATTCTGCTATTGCCAAAAATTTAAAATTCCTGCGGAAATTAACATTTTTATGGCAAAAAAAAAACTTTATAAATTTAAGGATTAAAACGTGATGTCACTTTATGTTACTGTGCTTGTATTTCCAGCAACAAGGTGACGGGCCTTTGGTACGTGGGTGGGTGCCAGCGGCTGGTGTCGTGCGGTGAGGATGGTGCGCTCGGCGTGTGGGAGATGGGCGTGCAGCGGCGCGAGACTCCCGCGTGGCGTGAGTCCGACCTGTGCCAGCTGTGCCGCGCCCCCTTCATATGGAACGTGAGGGCCATGATGGAGAAGAAACAGCTAGGTGACCGCACTCTTACTGTTCTCAATCTCCAACAGCATTAGGGCTTTGGCCTTGTGGAATCAATTGCTAGGACCGTTATTTCCGACTGCCAAAAAAGGGTCTGCTTATGTCTCAAAGATCGTATCCGACCTTTGCCAGCTGTGCCGCGTCCCCTTCATATGGAACGCGAGGTCCATGATGGAGAAGAAACAGTTAGGTTTACCACCACAATTGCCACCTTTACCCTACTAGTTTGTTTAGGGTTCCGTAGTCCTACAATAAACCCTTAGAGTTTCCCTCAGTCCCTCCGTCTGTCCTGTCCAAGGTCTCTGACGTCGTCCTAATAAAACGCGAATGGAAGATGCGAGCGAACTCAGTCCATATGAACGTGCGACCAAACATAATTGATGTCTAGTAAAAATGGCCAAGAGCGTGTCAAGACACGCTTATATTGAGGGGTTCCGTATCCGATACGCTATAAACGTATTTGTTAACTGACTTCAACAGTTGTTGTCCGATTTCGTTCAAAATAATTTTCGTAGTGAGTTTTTAGCATGTTCTATCAACATGGAAAATTTGCAGCCACATAAACAAGCACGGTGCCAAGATTCCTGACAGAAAGATAGAACCTTCGAAATTTGACAAAATTAAAGACGTACAAATTCACGTGTAATAGCTAGTCATTAGCAGTCAAATAAATTCGGTAAATTGTTGTATAAATGAATTTACTCTATGTTAGCATTTAAATTCATCAAATCCATTCACTTCATTCAGTGAAATTGGTATTGACAAGCGGATTGGGCGCCAAATAAATGAGGGCTGAACGAGGAATTACAATTTCATTCCGTTCTAACCTGCTGAACGAAATGTGACAGCGTTTGCGTTTAAATAATTTTATTTTTACAGTTACTGGTTACGATTATTAATAAGTAAATGCAAATTATTTAAGTAAAGTAAAGGATATTAAGTTAATTGATTTTACAAAATAATAAATCAAACTCTCGGTTTATTTCTTCATTCACAACGTTTATGGCTTTGACTGGCTCGTTGGCGCAGTGGGCAGTGATCCTGCCTTCAGTAAAAGTATCAGTTAATATAATTCTCAATTATGGTAGCACTGCTCTTAAGATATATATATATATATATATATATATATACCCTGTGATATTGGAGATACTGCACCACGGGAGGCTGCGATATGACTACAACAATGAGTAATAGCTCAAAAAACAAATAAAAACATAGCACCATGAGAGTTGAAGTATGTAAAGCCAAATTTCTGTTTTTCGACACTTCCACCAACGTCATAGACCGAGAACAGTGACGGTTTTGATAAGTGTTTGTAGTAAAATGACTTTCTAAGAAACTATGATTATTTATTATTACATAATTTGTGAAAATTATTTCTACGTATACTCTAGTATACTAACTATCAAAATTATAGATTTCAAATTAAAATAACTAGGCCAGAAAATTTACATAATTATTTGAAATGGCTGACCCGTAAAATTTAGTATTTGTCAGATCCGTCACTTTTTTTTTTTGTTTATTTCGGTTACCAAGGGGCTGTAATACAATATGGATTTAAACTAAATTATAGATAATCATGGTGATACTATGCTATATCACAGACCCACTTATTGGTTTCCACAACTTTTCTACAACTATGACAATTAATATCACAGCAACCAACGTTGATAATCATGATTTCTTTGTAACCAGGGGCAAACGAGCTGAGTAACCACCCTCACCTATGGACAACTATATAAGCAGAAATAGGCCGACCTTTAGAGACGAGCTCTTCAAGGTACCCTTGTAGTATTGGTTCGGAAACAACGGACTTTGCAAATGGTTCTTCAGTCTTTGAGCGCAGGTGTCTTAAACACACGCAATTAATTGATAATTGCGTGTGTTCTAAATCCATTGAGGATTACAGACAGATAATTTCATATTATACATATATCTAAATTTTCCTATGACTTTTATTCTCTAGAATAATGTAGTATATCAGCAAATCCCTTCGATTAGACTCGTTAAACGGCAGCCTATCCAGCAAGTGACAAAACAAACTTCCCACAGCCTCAAACCGCTTTAAACTGGTTTATACCGCCTCGAACCGGTTCGGCCCGGCTTAACCCGATTTACATAAACTTTCCGTCTTAGACTAGATATCCTACGAATGAATGTGCCGCTTTGTTTTTTACTTTTACCGAATTAAACTTAAACATATGATCAAATTTGTATAAAAATATATATATAATTTTTTTCTAAAAACATTATGTACTAGGAACACTTTTAAGGTATGCCTATTACCTAATATTCCTGTTACCCCCGTCCCCTCCATTTAATTTTATAAAATTACGTTGAAGTGGGTGCGGCAATAAAACAGCTGCGTCGAAGATTGAACCGGGTACCTTGTGGTTATTAGTATGTCCGTTTTAACGTTGATCTATTGAGACTAATTAAAGGAAGCAAACCTTTTAAAAGTATTTTAGAAAAACAAATTAGGCGTAATAACCGCCATAGATTGCTTATGGCATCAAGTAGTCTTAAACACTGCCTATTAGGAGTAATAAACTTTTACAGAGACAATAAGTAACTTTTGCCGTGATTGCACACGAGGAAGAGCCTGTCAAATTAACAGATGAGTGGTGTTACGCTCACCACAAAGCAAACACGGCAGAACAAACTTTGCGAACTGGATTGCACAGGATTAAACCAGTCTCCGGTGGTGTAAGGCGGCTCAAACCGGCTACAACCGGGTACGAACCGGTAGTCGAGTGTAGGGACACCATTAAAATTAAGCAAACGGACCTTTTTTTAAATCAGAACAAAGAAATAGTCGTCTGTAAAGTCGGTTTATGGACAAATATTTTACGTGTTAGCGCTTATTACGCGCTTCCGCTTGCACGCTCCGCACAAGCGGAACGTGACAATGAGTCATGTTTTTTCGTGCATGCAGCCGGCGTTCCTCGACTTAGAAGACGTTATCACATCAAAATTTAATAGAACAAAACTTTATATTCAGCATTATGTATATCTCTTACACTCAAATATAGCTGAAAGAGATCTCTTTTAGTAATCAGTTCATCCATTGTTCACTTCTTGCCCACGTACAATTTTTTTTGTATATGTGACATCTGTGTGACATCTCTTAAAAATTCATGGCATGAGAATGTCACTAAGAAGGACTAACATGCACTTTTCATTGATCATTTCCTGCTTGTCATAAAGTTCCACAATCAACGCCTAATTCTATCGGGTTGTATCCTGCTTGTCGTGGGTTTCCATGTGGTAACGCCGGTTCTATCAATTAAGCTTCAACGTTGTTCAGGGTACAAATTGCAGGGCCATAATTCAAGGTGACAACAGGCTATCAATAAAGCCACTAAGCGTAGCCAATTGCCCCACATGTATGTATTTATATACTTCTAAAAAAATGTGTATAACAGGCGACTGTTACCTATAGCACAGGCATTAAGTTTTCTACCTTAGGAACAGATGTCCGTGTGTCATATAGTCCTGTGTATATTTATATAGGTAGAAGCCATGAGGTATTAGGTAGGAAGTATAACTTCTGCACTTACGTGTAGTGAGTGAGGTATAATTTACATACAATGACAAGCATTGACAAACTTCTACACATATATTTATTTGAAAACTTACTATATTTCATTTATTTCGCCAATATTTAAGTAGCATTCAGTTCCAGAAGATTATTGATAGCCATCGTTCGTTGTTTATAATTTAGTTAACGTCTGATTCCAGTTTATTCATATCACATGAGTTTCGATTCCAAATTCCATTTAGTTTAGAGTACAGTGCATTATGGCGGAACTTAGCTATATCTTCGTCTTTAAGACTGCTTATGGGATTTATAAACTCGTATACTCTGTCATATTCCGGTCGCCCTTGGTTTGCGAAACGGCTTTGAATAAATGGGTTTTTCAGATCATACCTCTTTCCTGGTCGGTTGGTATTTGTTTGACGATGGCACGACGCCACGCAGGTGTCATAGTTATCCTCACTGTCTCTTTTGTAATTGTTCCTATAAATTCCTGTAGAATATTCGGTGGGATGAACAGAAATATTTTCAGCCGATATGGCTTCACCGGTAATAAGGGACACAGCGAAGACCAAAATTGGTATAAAAAACATTTTCAGGAACATTCCGCTTCGAGCTGTATTCCAGAATGACAAGTCCGCCAGTTCCCGCCTTATTTATACTTGACCATCTAATAAAAATGTAAATCACACGATTATTATTGTAATTGCTTATTTAACCGAAATATTCTTGTGGAATAATTTAATTCTTTATTGTAAAGCTGGTTGATGTTCGCGACTTTGTTTAAAAACTTATATTTTAAGTAAATTGTATTGAAAAATCGAATTATCTGCTTGCAAGATAGTAGGTGATTAATACATTTTACAATGTCAAATTAAAGTCACATTTAAATCTCCCATGCCATTTTTGACATATTTAGATTAATAACTATGTAATAACAATAAAATAAATAAAGTCTTCTAAGAGTCCGGTAGTTTCGGGGATTAACCAGACAGACAAAAAAAAAAACATATAATTAAATTTTTTTGTTACGAAGATGGTTCTCTTCTCTATGTTTATGCAACGGACTATGTACAGTGTGAACGGTCACACAGTAAAACAATTTTGATTAGAGAGAAGATTGATTAGAGATTTTGATTTGAGACAGAGAAAAGATTAATGACAGACACTTCAATATTATTTATTAGTATAGTCTGTCATATTCTTTACATATTTTATCGGCACTACGTTAGCGCTTTGTGAATAAAAAAAAAAATCGTTAAGTATCGAAAAAGAGCTCAGAAAGTCATAAACATGTCAAGCAGTTCGCGCAATCAAAAAAGTTGTTTACAAGGCGCTTAGAGCGCTGTTATAAATTAAGCAGTGCACTTCAAGTGAAGGCCCTTGCCCTGCCGCGAAGACATAAATAGGCATTGGCCTTTTTTATTTTTAATGTACAAGACTACATTTCATTTAATGTGGGGATTTTGCTCTTTATAGGGCATCGGATCTTATGACCTAAAGATCTGTTTGGACAGAGAAGTTATTCTTCGGGAACCCTTCTTTCCTTCGGTGCAAATAAAGTAGTTCTACGTTCGAAAACAATCCACCACACCTCAAAACCAAGGTTTTTAACCAGAGTGGTCTTGCCTGTCTTCATTTACCGGATGGAGACCAGCACGTTAAAGAAAAAGTTGGCGGAAAGACTTCGTATAGCACAAAGAGCTATAGAAAGACTTATGCTCGATATATACTATAACCATTATTCATTAGAAAAAGAACGAGTGGATCCGAAGGGTCAGTAAAATCCTAGACGCGGTAGAAAAATTTGAGAGAAAAAAGTGGAGATGGCATATTTTATGACGCTTTTTCTTTTAATTTGTATGAAAGCATTAAATCTTTCCAACTTAAAAAGCAATTTTAATAAATATTGTCCCATGTAAAAGGCACTTTATATTTTACATGTAACTATGACTCTATAGTTTCTACTATTTTCCAGTCAAATTACACCATAACCGTGAAAGAAAAAATTATAAAAGCGCGGCTACAATACTGAATGTAGTGTTTTTCATCTGCCAGTAAACATAATAATTAAAAATTTTAACAAAGAAAGATCGACTCCGTTTAGCATGTTGGGTGATTTACACAGTGATGTTTGAACAGTTTATTCCTTGAATGTTTTCGGAAGTTGGCCGTCAAGGAATTGAAATAATCAGGTATTATTTCCGATATTTTGACCTTTCATTTTGATATCTATTTTTTAAATTTATTCTAGATTAAATTCTACTTACATGTTTCATTATTTTTTAAACATTAAAATACTAGTATTTATGCTATTATTAGGTAGATGGATAAAATAAATTTTATTGCACACAAGAACACATAGAAAATAATAATTAATAAGATAAGAAAAAAAACATTGTAGTGTGGTACAGTTAGGCCGTCTTATCGCTACATAGCGATCTCTTCCAGACAACCTAGTTTTGGGTATCGTATAGTTTTATTTTAAATAATCATAAAATAAAAATAACTTCCAACTTAATTAATTATTTAATTAAGTCGGATAAATGGAAAGTTGTTTAAGCATTGGTATCGCAATGAAAATGGGCAGAATTAAATGGGTGCGAGGTTCAAACTCCGACTTACGACTTTAAACGCCTGATAAACGTGAAAGCGATGGGTCACTTAACAGGAAATCTCGAAAACCGCGAGACGTACAAAAATGAAATTCTGCAGGGATTTAGGTTTTAGTTAGTAGGCGTCCGCTAAGAACGGATTTTGTGATAGGAACGGATTAAGAGGATCTATGGTGACTCAAAACTTTTATATATCTTATATACGGTACTCATGAAAAAAAAAACAATGTAACACTTTGGCTGTCCGTATTATTTTACGAGTATTCTTCGAAACGACAAAACCAATTTTAAATAATGTTTCAAAGGCAGATAAGGTAATTTTAATGGGCTTCCTTATTAATGACAGAATAGTTAAGGACAACAAAATTAAATAAATAAAAATTTTACCTAATTTTATGCGGATGAAGTCGCGGGTAACAGCTAATACTTAATATATAGGACTATTTAACGCACGGACGTCTGTTCCTAAGGCTGTCTCTACCTTAGGAATAGAAGTCCATACCTCTACTTAATGCCTGTGTTATAGGCAACAGACGCCTGTTATACACAAACATATTTTATTTTGTACAAATATATAAATACATACATATACATAATACACAAAGACCATAGGCGAGAATTGAACGCTGGACCCCCGGGGCGGAAGATAGGGTCACTACCCACTGCGCCAACGGGCCTGTGAGTCATTATATATATAATTGTATGTATATATAGTACAAGAAAGTGCTTAACCATTTTGGATGACTGTTTCTACTTAAAGAAAATTTTGTTAAGGGTTGTTTTTAGAAATTAACATACGGCATAACAAGCAAAAATAAACCTTATAACTATTTGACGTGCAAACGAAATTCAACCTTAGCGTGGCAAACCAATTTCTAGATCGAGTATGCATAGTGTGTTTCCTTTGTAGTCTATAAGCACTCCTAGCGTTAATACAAAATTTATGTACCTAAATATATTAACAGAACAGTGCATTTCTGTGAATATATATGTAATGAAACAAACCAGATATTTCGGAATATTCATATTTTAATAATTTTTATTATAAAAACAACCTAACTTTCTGTTAACGAGCGATTTATAAATTAGATTCTGTGTAGAAAATTTTAACACACACATTTGCTAGGGTTGCCACTGAAATTACAAAAAAAATAAACGTGTATTAATAACTGGCGGACCAGGCAGACGTTGTCCTACTCGAGCGTCGGGGTTTCTTACTATTTACTACATTCTATTATCCTAAAGTATTATGCTCGTCTCCGTTTGTTTCTAATGTATAGATAACTTTGACCGAAACGTCTGTTTAAACCCATATTCAATTTTTGTAACATCTCCTTTGACGATATTTGCAGCATGCATTCGGTCAATATTATGTCAAATGTCATAAGAATATATATTTTTTAATTATCCTTTATCCTACAGGTAAACCTTTAATGTCTCTTTTAAGGTTCTATAAAAAAAATTCCTAAAATTTAACAAAATCGCTGAATTTTCGGACGAGGTTATGGTACAGCTAGTCATATAGTAAACTTCAAATCGACTTATTTTTAGGGTTCCGTAGTACTACAAGGAACCCTTATAATTTCACTTTGTCCGTCCGTCCGTCCGTCTTTCTGTCTACCCGTAAGGTGGTCCCCTCTAGCATTTCCACACTGTTTGACGATGAGACTTGAAATTTTCCATGTTGATAGAACATGCTAAATACTCACTAGAAAAATTATTCTGAACGAAATTGCTTTGTACTAGGAATGAGTGTCCAGTTAGGTGTCGTGTGTATCTTGTTTTAGCTAAGTATAGATTTCGTGTCGCTATACTATTCATATATGTACGGCTACCTGTACTTTGTTGACAGCTACTCTAAACAGTAATCTCGAACTTAAATAAATCGAAGTCAATACAACTTCTTTTATAATTGTAATTAAGATTATAACTAATAAGACTTATATAATAACGTATAGACGATCGTGTGTTAAGAAGTTCTATATATTAATGACTTAAAAACAAACTCTGCATTAATAGTCCGAGCGACGCCAAAGGCAAAAGCTAGTGCAAATATAATGAGCCAAAATTTTCTCGGACAGAACTTTTCCTTTGTTGCTTAAATGACTTTCGCATCCATGAAGTTTAACAGCACCTTTGGGAACGTATTTAGGAAAAAAACTAGTTTATTGCAAGTTGTAAAAACTTTTCATGACGTTCTTTGCCTGTTCGACGTGTTCGTTGAGAATTACTTTTGTATTCAAATCAAATACTGGTTAAATCTTTTTGGCATCGGCCTGGCCTCAGTCCTCAGATATGCCTGCGTCCTGAGCTCTTGCCTCGTCTCTTCTCCATGCCTCGCATTCGTCCGCTTTCACGCGTGCTCCTACAAGAGGTTCCTTTTGTTCCCCAATAAGTGGTCCGCAGATGAGCCACGCTTTCACCGCTGGTCCCGCTAGATACTTGGGGCAAATCTGGCAGCAATATCTATAATTTTATATACTAATATATAAAGCTGAAGAGTTTGATTGTTTGTTTGCTTGAACGCGCTAATCTCAGGAACTTTTGGTCCGATTCGAAAAATTCCTTCAGTGTTAGATAGCCCATTTATCGAGAAAGGTTATACATTATATATCATCACGCTAAAATTGTTCACCTAATTTTACGTAGGCAAAGTCGCCGGTAACAACTTGTACTATATATATGAGACTGGACATATTATTATTTAAGAAGTATATTTTTGTAAATATATATACAATTACACATATTACATAATAATTATTTGTGTACACTAGTGAAAACATTTTATGACGTCGATCGAAGCTTATGATATGACGCTATGAACAATATTTATTATTATAACTTCCCTAGTTTATCTATTTATACTTTATTGCACATACAGAAAAGATCAACAAAATAATAAAGAATGATAAATAATAAAACAGATGCATAAAGAGCGGAAGGACGGTTTAAAGCAATCTCTTAAAGACAACCCAGGGCCGATAAGATTTTTGGAAACCATTATGGGTTGGTGCAAAAACAAGAAGTAAATTTAGACATACGGGAATATAAATCTACATATGTAAAGATACATATAAACACTAATACGTACAGATGATTAAGACCACAGACATTATTTAATTAAAAAGAAAGAGCTTTTTAAATATAATTGCAAATGTTTATAAATACTGTATGTAATACTTAAATTCATAGCTTCAACATTCAGGACGCCGTCACAAATGCGAAATAAACATTCTTATTGTAAGAAAATATGAGTTAAAACAATTTAAAAAGACTTACAGACACGTTGTCAATACATATTGCTAACATAACTATAAAATATCAAATGTAAGGTTTCTTTCCACCACGCGCTGGTATTAAGAAATGAGGTTGTCAACAGACTAACAATAAATACGGTACTTTAGGATCGGCGTCGGACGCTGGCGGCGATATCGGTGGGAATTTATCGATTGTAGCCTGTCTTTGTATCCGTACTGGCGGTTAATACAATCTGAGATTTTCTCTACATCACCAGATATCCTTGAAAATACCCGTAGAAGAAAGAAAAAGAAAACACATTTCTTTTTCATTCTCAAAAGTGGCCTGAAGTAGATAAAGTTGTCACGTCAAGTGATGCTATCGTCACGTTTTGTTCGGTTTATGTGAGTTACCAGTATCCTAAATCCGTTCTTGAAGGCCGGCAAAGCATCTGTGAGCATCCTGGTAGTGTAGATATCCATGGACATAGCGACCAAGGTGAACTGACTGCCCGTTAGGCCCTTGTAATATAAAAATATGTGTTTAAACATTACTTAAGGTTACTATAGCTAAACAAATTTTGTTCTCAACTAAAGCTGTTGGCATTTCGTATATAAATAGATAGTAAGAAAACGTTTAATACCTCACCGAACGGATGGAGAATCCTTTGGCGATTCGCCAGGACAGCTCGGACAGGAGGATTTTCATGTAACCACCACCCCTTAGACGGCTTCACCTATTTTATTATAGAAAATGTCAATTTTACAAGTAATGTCAAATAATCAATATTACATATAATAATGTCAAGTTATACAAAGTGAAAATTTCTCTCATAAGATCAGCGTGGAATGGTGGCAATACTTCAAGTGATGGTAGCGTTGTCGAGTTTCGTTCGGTTTGTGAGAGTTCCCGGTGGCCTAAATTCCTCTTTAAAAGCTGGCAACACATCTGCGATTGGTGGTGCTGATATCCTTGAACGTCAGTATGCAGTTACCGCCTCCTCGTTTAACCCCTATAATATAAAGAAAAACTTCTATTGAAGTTATTCCCTTATCGCGTATCAGATACGGAATCGTTCTATATAAGCGTGTCTTGACTGTTGTTCCTTCAAAGCGAGTTAACAAAGAAACGAAACGTAATATTTAACCTTGCTCCACACAATTCACGGCTAACTTAATAGTTCGCAATAGAATCGTGACCGTACCTGCGCTTAGTAATTGCATTTTGAGCCTTTGTGTACATAATGAGTAGTCTGGAAACGTGATCATTTAGCAAAATACGGAGTTTCATTAATTACTAACCGCACTCGGGGAGGGAACAGGCGAATTTAATTAAAGGCAAACATTTCGCGACAATGGCCGAAATCGCATTTATACGGAACGATCGAAATCGGCGGAGACAGCGGTGCGATTAATATTTTGATTTTATTACCGTCCCACACTTTTTAGAATTCCGTATTAATTACTACAAGGGACCCTTATGGTTACGCTCTGTCCTTCCGTCCGTCAGTCCGCCCGCAAGGTGATCGGTCCCCCTCTTAACATTTCGAACCTATTAGACGTAGACTTGAAACTTTCCATGTTGATCGAACATGCTAGAGACTTATTAGGAAAATTATTTTGAACGAAATCAGACAAAACCTTTTGAAGTTATTTCACAAATATCAGATACGGAAACCTTCTATTAATAAAGCATTTTAGGACACACACTTGGTTTCAATGTCTTAACATTGAAATCAAGTGTGTGTCAACGTCAAGGGCAATTTCGGACTTTACTTTCCACTGGTTTAATCAAAAGTAATAAATGTTAAGCGACATTGTTTAATGTGTTTAATCGTTATCCAATAGTGGTAACAGTTTCTTAGTTATGTGGTAATGCTTAGCTTGACATATCAATGAATGATGCAGCTCTATCAAGCAATAGATTGGCACATATGGAACTCCATTAAAATCGCTTTGGGGAGTGCAGAGGCAACTACTGAGAAAAGTATAACTAAGGAACACGCGTTTCATGCGTCCATAAAATGCTTTGTCGTTCCCGTATCGTTAATGCTAATAAACATGTCATCTAACGCTTCGTCGTGATCTTTAACACTAGTAGGCATATCATTAAATACCTTATAGTTAACGCTACTAGGGATATATGATCTAATGTTTTATCGTGACTGTATAGTTACCGTTACTAAGTTTTCTTCAAATGGTTTGACGTCACCGTGTCGTTGTCGTCTCGTAAGAAAATCCATCGTTGCCTGTCGCGTGCACCCGTTTTGCCGGAAAAGCTAACTTTCATTCTCCGTTACTCTCCCTTTTAAGTTTTTACTCCTCGAGACAAAAACACAGCCAGTTGCGTGATGCTCCATCCAATTAATTTGAAACAGGCTTGCGTTTGCTTCGTCTTGTTCTTATCGTTTATTTTGTTGTGACTGACAAGAATTCTTAGGGGAAATGTTACGACCAGTGATATTCTAATTTATATATTAATTCGTAAAGCGAAAACTTAAGGTACCATTGCGCTGCGCTGACGGAGTATGAAGTTTGGCAAAATTGAAGTTCATACAGAGGAAGGTTTGCGAATAGCGAGATTTCACAACTTGAACTTACATTAGCGTAATAATCCTCACAAAACACACGATAATGCAGTTTGGAACTTGTTATATAAGTTTAATTAAACTTTGGCGGATAGGGTGCCAAATGATAACTCGGATGTTCAGATCTCCGTTACTAATGACTTTTTAAACTATTGTGATATTGTGACCCAAAAGTAATTATTTAGGACGATACTTCATGTTCCGTCCTGAGTGTATTCCGTTTGTTTATATATTATACGTAAAAAATTTAAAATTAATAATTATTCCATTAATGAGGAACTAAACGACACCGAAGCATCATCAGGAGATAGACTCTACAAAGGTTATTCGTAACTTTTACTTTACGAATAACCTTTGTAGAGTCTATCTCCTGACGATGCTTCGGTGTCGAAGCGAAACGTGCGTTGAGGCACATATAGGACTATATGACACACGGACGTCTGTTCCTAAGGTAGACAACTTAATGTCTGTGTTATAGGTAACAGCCGCCTGCTATACACAAATATTTTTTTTAATATATAAATACATATAAATATACACCCAGACTCGAGGTGGGAATCGATCCCACGACCCCCGGAGCGGACGGCAGGGTCACTGCCCACAGCACCAACGGGCCAGTCGAAACGACTATGATATATGCGTTTTTATTTTTCAAATTTCAGATAAAGTAACGTCTGCCGAGTCCCTTGGTCTGTAAATAAAGTTTCAATGTCTTTTTAAGTAATTGCTTTTTGCTTAGAATACATTTTTTGCTAAGCAAATAATGTGTGATCATACTATTTTTTCATTGATTAAAGGCGAAACCTTGACATTCACCGTTGTCTTACGCGCAATTTATTAATTAAATGTATCTGCGAGCTTCTGTCTATTTTATGTCTGAATAAAGTTTCTTTCTTTCTTTCTTCTTTCTTTCTTTCTGGTAGTGCGACTCGTGGGTGCTGGTAGTAACTCAAGTGAAGGGATGGCCCATATTTAATAAAATCCGCAACTGCTACGAGTTGTTTGGCTGCGGTTTTCCATAAGATTTTCTGCAGCATTCTGGACTTTGGTACCTCTTTTTAGTAATTGGTAATAAAAAAATTCTTTAAGTTCATAATTTTATGGTGCAGAATTTCTGAGAAGTATGTGAAGGTAACTTCATTTAAATTAATGTACAAAGGGAAGAAGAAGAAGAGTTACGTTAACTAACATAACAAATAACTATTTCCAAAAGTTAACTTTTGCATACTTCTATAATTGTGGTGTTTCTTAAATAAAATGCCTATAGGTGTGGAATAATCTAAAATAGATGAAACTCCTTTAAAAACACCAGGAAAAAGGTTAACTTTCGAAAATTAAATACGTACATGGGAACACGTCGTGAAATAAAAACCACACATCATTTGTCAAATCCACTTCACAACATTTGTTCGTGAAGAGGGAAACATTACTTAATCACGTGCTGGTACGAGAGAGGGTTCTTGCTGAGAGTGAACCAACTCATTATACGATATAATTAATTGTCGAGTTCAGTAGAAAACTTCTCAGTTGCCGGTGTGGAGAAATTCGGCGTGAAAGATGTAGAGTTTGTTACTGGAACAGTCAGAATAAGTTAAATATCTTACTAAATTAGTAGACTGTTGAACATTACTTAATCACGTGCTGGTGCGAGGAAGAGTTCTTGCCGAGAGTGAACCAACTCATTATACGATATAATTCATTGTCGATTTCAGTAGAAAACTTCTTAGCTCCTGGTGTGCAGAATTTTCTTCGAGAAGGATGTAGAGTTTGTTACTGTAACAGTTAGCATAATTTAAATATATTACTAAATGAAAAAAATGTTGAACATTACTTAATCACGTGCTAGTGTGAGAAAGAGTTCTTGCTGAGAATAAACCAACTCATTATACGATATAACGAGTTGTTGAATTCAGTAGAAAACTTCTTAGTTGCCAGTGATTCTCCACATGGCATCTGACATATATGGCTATGGGATATATATCTTCACACTAAAACTGAATCTGTTTTTTTTACCCAATTTAAAAGAATTTTTCGAATCGGACCGATAGTTCCTGAGATTGGCGCGTTCAAGCAAACGAACAAACAAACTTTTCAGATTTTTATATTAGTACAGAGTATAGATTTAGGTTAAATTCATTAATTTTTAATAGTATTTGAACCTTCCTTTACTTTATATCCGCGTTACAACCGGCGGGGTCTGAGTTGAATCGATAGCGAAAGTTTTACCGAAAGTTTTTGTTCCATTGTAAGAAGTTTAAATGATAAAATACCTTACTTGAATTTATAAAGTATATTACACGTGTTTTTTTAAGTGTCTTGTACAAGATACTTTAAAAAACCTCCAACAACCTTCTTTAAAAAAAGATACATCTAGTAAAAAT
Source organism: Charaxes varanes (assembly GCA_024363005.1). NCBI lineage: Eukaryota > Metazoa > Arthropoda > Insecta > Lepidoptera > Nymphalidae > Charaxes > Charaxes varanes. Next base: position 11,487,276 of record JANCMC010043217.1, on the reverse strand, counting down.
GGTACCCGGTATCATTCTTGCGCCTTAAGGGTTCCGCACTATCATGTAATACTTTACTAGGTTTTTTAAGATTTATACTTTTCATAAGATTTATTTTTATAAAACTAAGGGTTCCGCACTATCACGTAATACTTTACTAGGTTCTTTAAGATTTATACTATTCATAAGATTTATTTTTATAAAACTAGGGGCAAACGGGCATTTAAACAAGTGACTAGCGACGCCCACGGACGACTGCGACACTATAGGGGTCGCAGATGCGTCGCCGGCGTTTGAGATATGAGTGAGAGCGTGGTTCTATAATTTAATTTAGATGGTCTATAAGCCATCTAAATTATCTAGTACATTTGTACCAATTAGTAACCCAAATCGTTTCTGGTGTAAGTATAAAAGATACATAATCATTTAAAATATTCGCGGTAAAGCGTACAGTCTAAAAATGCACGCCCCTGAGCTAATGAACTAATCGCGCGATCAGTTTAGCGGTGTTTTAGCGAAATGGAAGTGGCGTGCATTTTTAGACAGAACGCACTCTACTTAGTTTAAGTCGCAAATTGATTCTGTATTTAATTTTGTACTTCATACGTTGTACTTCATTCCAACAGTAAGGGCGATCTGATAAGTTGTTGATATTTTGTTTGAACCATTGTATAAATTCCTATTAGCTCATAGTTGGTGGGTTGTAAAAATGGTACGGCGTCGCAGTTTTCTACGTACTTAAGTGATATAAGGCTATCAAAGGCGTAGCCAAATTTGTTTTGATGGAATCTTAGAGGAATTTCACCTGCAATGTAAGCCCAATTTTTGTACCATTTTCATGTATGCAATGCACTGAGCATGTGTATATTGTGTTATTTTCAGTCACTATGTTTGTTACATAGCGACTAATCTAGAGAAAAACCCGGTTATTTCTGTGGTACAAATAACTTGGGGAAAAATACATTTACAGAGGTAGAAATAAATCCTCATTAGTATTTCAGACTACTACTATCTTGAAGATTACTCCTAATTATATGTGTAAAAATTTTTATCTTTTCTATACTGTGACGTCGTATCAGCATATATCAGTATTGCAGCCGTGCAATAAAGAAAAGAAACTCTAGAAATATGGGAAATTTGATTAAGTATAGAGAAATCAATAATTAATAGTTTAGTGGTAACACTAAAAAGAAAATTATAAATGAATAAATATTTACGAATGTAACTCATTGAAGGGATTGAAAGGTAATAAGAGACAGCATCTCTAAAAGAACCTCCGATAAACCTATCGACAGTTTAGACTCGAGTCAACTTTAAATCCCTAAGCCATTGCTCAATTTTAAAGATACAATACGTAAGCAGTTGCACGGCAGCAGATGATACTTGTGTAATGCCGAAGCCAGACATAGCTCTAAGTGTTTGTACATTTTTGACCTTGAAGTCTACAAAGTTCTACAAAACTGTAAAGATACAAAAAGTCCTACGTGATCATTCAAATGAAGCTATGTCTGGCTCTGGCATAATTATAACGTTTATAGCATGTTCGGTGCGATCTTGCCAAAGTGTGAATGGGTGACGGTAGATGCACAAAAACCCGTTAGACAATTGAACCCCTATATTATAAGTTAGACAATTCTATTCTCAGTATTGAATAAATATTTTAATGTACTCAGTTTGTATTATTATTCTCTTTCCTATATTATAAGCGGGGATCAGAAGCGCAATGGGTTTTTCCCGATTTTCAACTAAACGGTAAGTTTTCTTACGAAGCAGTTCAGGTAATAATTGACGATCACATAATAGTCTATAAATATATTTAGAAACATTTTTTCCTAAGATTTAGAATTAGAAACATTTTTTCCTAAGAGTCAAGGTTTCTAATGCCAGCGCCAGATATAGCTTCATTTGAATGATCATGTAGTGTGGCCGAGGACTTTGTATAGCTGCGCAGTTTTGTAGAATATTTTAATCTTCAAGGACAAAAATGTACAAACACTTTGAACCATGTCTGACGCCGGCATAAGACAACGACTCAATTGGCATAACTTAAAAGCCTGGCAACCTTTATCTATGAACAGATTTTTTCAGCGGCACCCTATACATCACAATATACTAAATACATAAAATTATCTTACTAATAATACATAAAATTATCTTTATTTTAATATATTCATCAAGTGGCAAGCAGATGTACGTAATTACTAATATCAACTTACATGTTTGTACGCGACATCCGGGTAATAGGGTCTAGTAAGCTTGGCAATAACCATGTACTGCAGTTTTGTGTGTAGTTTCGACAGGTATATAGTTCGTTTGGTAAAGACAGAGATTTGAAAAAATAATTAGTTTATATAATTTTAATAAATCATAGCCATGAATCGCGGCGGTGTATTTTGTTTAATAATATCTAGTAATTTGCAGATAAATTTAATCATTTCTGGGAAGTCTTTTTGACTAACATCTTCCAAGTTAGACGAATTTCTTAACATTCCATAGATTCACCGTGCGGGTCCCACCTCTTTCGTTTGGAAATCTCTATATACATTTTTTAAGTCTGTTCGACAACAACACCATCACTAGACATGACAGCATTGCCGCCACTTCACGCCGATCTCACGTGAGAAAGAGATACTGGTACCCGGACGCGCCGGCCCAATTCGGCAACAAGCGTGGCGCTACCTCTAATTAAAACCACAACTACCTTCCTCTTCCTTCACAAAGGTTTTGATATAAGCAGTAGTTACTTAATAATTGCAAAAAGGTGACTCTTAGTTTGATAAACATTAACGTAGTAGGAAAGCAAAAAATACATAAATGAGGGTAGGTGTTCATAACATTATAAATACAGAGACACGCAGGCAAACAGGGCAGTTGAGTTGCGACCGTTGACTTGATAACAACTATCACACACACATCTATCGAATGCACAACAAGTGCATTGTGATCTGTGTGAGTATAACGCGTGCATAGTTATAATTATAATAAATATTTAATATTATTTATGTAGTATCCGTGGATACACTGGCTCAATTAATCTTTTTAATACTTACCGCTCATAGTCTCTCTGTCGAGTAACCTGTTGGTTGTAATGGCGCCGGTTTGCGGGTTGATGTGGAACTCTTGCTCGTGATGGGCGACCGCCTCGTTGGAGATCTCTGAGCTGAGTGTGTACGTTATCTGCGCGTTGACGCCCACATCACTGTCAGTCGCTGATACAACCAGCACTGTTGTACCAACTGGTGCATCTTCGAAAACCTAAAAAGCAATTGCTTTGTAGTCATTTTTTTCCAATACTTATATCGTTGATTTAGGTTTCGCAAAGATAAAGTATTTATAATAATGAAACTTTTTTTCCTTAGTTTGGCGATAATGTTAAATTAGTTTCGTCTTAGAAACTTAAGTTATAAAGTTGGTTAATTACTGTATAGTTACGAGTGCTTGGTTCAAATTTTCAAGTTAAGCGGACACTTATAATTTGGTGAAAATTACATAAAAACATTTCGTTACAGCAGCGCAAGCGACTAAAAGGTTTTCATGATTAAAAATAGAGAAATTGTAGAGCAAACACAAAAATGATAAAATATATTCATATAAATACTAGCTGTGCCCCGCGACTTCGGCCGCGTGGGCCACCCTTATTTCTTAGGAGTATAAAAGATAGCTATTAACGGATTCTCAGACCTACTGAATAAGGATATAAAATTTCACAAAAATCGGTCATGCCGTTTCGGAGGAGTAACCATCATTGTGACACGAGAATTTGTTATAATAGTAATAAAATAAATAGGAGCATACCGAAGCAGTGTAAGGTGCATTTTCGAATACAGGCGCGTAGTTATTAGCGTCCGTAATGTTTATATGGACCATGGCGGTGTCGGACCTCCCCCCAGAGTCCGTGGCCGTCACAGTTAGAACATATCTGCGCTCCTGCTTGAAGTCCAACGGCTGCGCCACGGTTATGAGACCGCGGCCATTTTGTGAGGTGATTGAGAAACGACCGCGAGTGTTACCGCCAGTTATTTCATAGTGTAACCTTTAAAATAAATTAAAAAAAGTTAAGAGGAAACGTAAAACGTACATATGGCGTGCATACTGAAGTATGTAGTTACTTATTTAAAAGACTTTTTTAAGACCTGTCATTAATATTTCTACGTTTCGAAAGGTTATTCAAATATTTCTAAAAAAAAATCAGTTTGAATATTTAAAAATATATAGTAGAAGTGTTATTTGTGAAAATGTATCGCATTTGATAATATTGAGGAGGTCGTGGCCTAATTAGTGTCCGGCATTTGAGTCGATCAGTAGGTTAAGTTTCTCTTGCTGCAACCGGATGATAGATGGGTAAGCCATTCTTACACTGGTTTATATTTGATATCCGACCTCCTCCGTGATTTTGGAAAGCACGTTGGTCCCGATTAATGTCATTGAGTGATATTATTCGTGAAATTGTATATCTGAATAATAGTTGCAGTGACCGCCATTATTAGTTCATTTTTTTGGGGTTCCGTACCTCAAAAGGAAAAAAAGGTACCTTATATCACTTCGTTTCTCGTCTGTCTGTCTGTTAAGACCCTTTTCCTCAGGAACGTGTAGACATTTAGTTGAAATTAATACGGAATGCTTAGGTCTGCTTTCCCTTGAAGCTGTCAACCCTCTAAGTGAACCTAATCAAAAGATATGGCCGTTTATGTCGCATTTCCCATACTAGTACATTCGAAAAGAAAATCAAAACCTGTACTTCCCGTTGACCATGAATCGTGGAAATTTGGCAAAAAGGTATATCTTAAGGTAAAAATTTAGGAAAAAATTCATTCTTGTTTTTATAGTGAATTGCTACAGTTTGTTTATAGCTGATGTAGCAAGCAGTACAAAGAGACGACATACTGACCTCTGGGGTCGCGTAAGCGTAGTGGATCTGACCAGTTATCGGACAGATAAAGGAAGATGGTGGGGATGGCCGTCGGAATAAAGTATATAAGTAAAACAACCATTAATATATAATTAACTAAGTACACATTTACCTCAACGCATTTCCAAATTTATAAAATTCTCTTTTTAATATCCGGCAAACCTTTTAAGTGAAACCGACGTCATAACAGAAAAAAAAGAAATAAATGTTATTTAACGTTTCCAATTTCTCCATGTCGGAACCAAACGTAAAAGGCAATTTAAAATTCTCTTTGAGGCGAACTATTTCAAATCATCGCTTGATCAGTCAATATTTAAAACATTTCATAAACTGCGCAGTTCGTTTATCAATTTGATTATTTGAAACTTTAACTTTGTATTTTATTCTATTTCCTGTTCTATCAGTTACCCGATTCAGTATTTCCGAAACGATACGATTTAGTGACGTTCAAGAAAATAGCATACTCAATTCTCAAAGGCCGGCAACGCATCTGCAACCCTTTTTACAGATGTCCCTGGGCGTGGGTAACCATTCGGGTGAATGCCACCTGCTCGTTTGCTCCTATATAGTATAAAAATATACAGGTTGACGGGTGAGACACTTACGATACTAAAGGACCTGATATTTGATGATATACTATCAAAAAAAATTAAGTCATGTCATATAGTTACGTTTAATGTTATTCTATCTTCGAAAGTGGGGTATTTTAATCACACGACTAGGTTTTCGCTTAGTTACTTTTATGTATTTCGTAACACCTTTTCTTTTAATAAAAGTCCCCCTTATTCTTTTGTATAAGTTAATTACTTAAAACATGAAGGCGTGAGAAACATTTCTCCATTTTTAACCGACTTCAAAAAAAGGCGGAGGTTATCAATTCGACCCGTAGGTTTTTTTTTCTTTTTTGGGTTTGTTACCGCAGATCTTTCGAATGGGTGCACCGTTCTTGATGATTCTTCTTTCATATGAAAGCTGGTGATTCCCGCACATCAGTAAGTGTCTACTACATCGTATGAAAGTACTATTTATTTTATGCTTTTTAGTTCCTCGCCTTTTTGTTTTTGAAGTCGGTTTTTTTTTCATTTAAAAATAATTTATCCTTACTTTACTCAACCATTATACACCTACAAAAAGACGTATAATAAAAACTTTCAAAAGATCTCTAGTCAGCCCTTATAAATATTTATGATTTATGCTACATCTTTGTCGATTTCCTGGAAAATTCGTAGTGACAAAGTCGGCATAAATAAGCCGCAATGGTTAGATTTCCCAAGCGACGGCACGTGTGGTTTCAACCTTGCTAATATATTAAATTTGCTATCCTTGAAAATCAGCTACAATGGCATGTGAGAAGGCACACCAAGGTGGAAGGTTTTCGGCGAGAAACATGGAAAATATCAAGTCTCTACGTCTAATAATTTGTAATTGCTAGGAGGGAGATCACCTTACGGGCAGACGACAAACTGACAGACGGACGGACAGAGCGAAATTACTTCTCCTTGTAGTACTACGGAAACCTAATAATCGAGTCTTGACGCGCTCTTGGCCAATTTTATTTTTGTCTATCCACGGGTAGTAACCCGTGGTTACATTCTCGTTGAATAAAGTGATGTTCCACAACCAGTGGGTTGCGTCTTATTTCAACGGTTTTAATATTTCTGAAGAAACTTCCAAAAAACAAAACTTAGAAGGGCTTTGCAGAAATTGGGTCAAAAATTTACCAACCTTTTTAACAGGAATGCATACAAACTATTAAAACACGTACCGTCATTTGACTGACGAATTAAAACGCGGCTAAAATTATTTTAATTTACCTTCCAAGTGAGCTGACTTCTGAGAAATTCGCAGCGACAAAGACGGTATAAATAAACGAAATCAAGTAAATTTCCCAGGAGAATATACGCGTGGTTTCCTACCACATGACGTTCATATTTTAAATGCACTAGAATGCCAATTAAGAATTTAAAATGTTTTAATTGAGTGTTAAATACCATATTATTATGAAATATGCTGTCACGTCTAGTGGTGGTGTTGTTGTCGCGTTTCGTTCGGTTTGTGAGTCTTCCCGGTGGCCTAAAAACTCGTCATTAAGGGCCGGCAGCGCATCTACAGGCCTTCTGGTCGTGCAGATGTCCATGGGCGACGGTAGGCACTGGGGGGGATTTGGGGCCGGTCTTAGCCTTACGTTTCTTAGGAACGTAAGGGGTAAAACCTTCCTCGTCAACGGTCATGTCGTTGTCCGAGGCGGCAGGGGTGGGGGGTTCCTCGTGGGAGAGGAAGATCGCTCGCTCTGACTCCATCGGAGTGAGCGGCTCCTGCGGACTGGCGGGAGAGGGCCGCGAGGATCTCCGGCGCCGCCGGCGAGGCCGGCGCTGATCGGGGGGTGGAGGTTAACTACAGTGAAGCCGGCGAAAATACTGGGGTGATTGACTCCGCCGGTGAGGCCGGGCAGGAGTCGATTGGACCTGCGTACAGCACTGACATAACGCCGCTGTACGCATCAGGGAAGTTGTTTTGGAGGTACTCGAGGAGTACCTTCCGAAGTACATTCCGAAAATATTAATATTACTTTGTTATAGGAAAATAAAATCCAATTTAAAAAACTTTTGTTTTTTTTTTATGTTATTAATGTAAGGTTTGCTTCTTATTTATTTTTAATGTCCCGTTTTTTTATTAATATACTGACACAAGTTCCAAAAATTTGTTCATTACCTACTACAATTTATATAATACAACTATCATCATAGAATTTTATGTTTATTGATAACCACGGACTTGCCTAGCTTTGTACATTTATAGTCTACCTAGAAAGTGCTTTACCATTTTGGATGACAGCTCTTATTTAAAGAAAAAATTTTCTAAGGGTTATTGTTGAGGACTGGCTGGTTTATTTTACTTTTTTATAATTTTTGTATCTATTCTTTTTATATCTTTTGTTGTCTGGATATATTCTAATGTCAAAAAAGAAGTGAATAAAAGTTTTCTACAAAATATTGGTTTTCTTTAAATACAACATCGTAAATTCCCTCAACAGTTTTGTTAGAAGTTAATGTAATGCAAAAATAAGCCTTTTGCCCAATTGTCATATAAACCACATTCAACCTTAGCGTGGAAAACCAATTTCTTGTTTGACTATACCTAAATAATCCTTCCTCTTGAATCTAACTCTGTTTATTGGTGAAAACCACATTAAAATCTGTTGCATGATTATCAAGAATGGGAAGCGACTTTGTTTTAAGCATAAAACAGTCATAGCACATAGTAATGTAAAGACAGTCGTGTAATATTAATTAAAAATTAGACTTTATAATTTTAGATGGGCAAGACCAGTGGTGGGTCTAAGATAATTGTCTGGACAGAGCTGAAACCAGCTAAGAGGAAATTTTAGCCAACTCTAAAACAGCAACAAAACAACTAACTCCTTACAAACATTTACAATTTGCAAATTACTCCCACAAGGCACCCACAGGTTTCAATATAATTGCCAACACAAGCCATGTTAAGTCTGACATGAGTTTCATGACAACCAATAGAAGAATAAGTAGCTACTAGGACAGATACTATGATTGATAATAATTTAAATAAACAGTTCCTTATATAGGAAGAAAGCAAGCCTTATAGGATCACTTCATTGTCCATCTTTGCCTGTCAAAATCCTTTTTCTCAAGAACACACAGCTACAAATTTGAAATAAATACCAAATCCTGTGGTCTGCACTCTCTTGTGAATGAATCAACCAAGTGCATACAATCAATAGACATAGCTGTTTATGTCACATTTCCTCATACACATCCTAAGGGAACCAAAACCTATAGAGTACTTCCCGTTGACCTAGAATCAAGATTTTTAAGCTGTAGCTTGGAAGAGACAAATTTCTTAGCATTCCTTGGATACACCATGCAGGAGTCAGGTCCATTGCATTGTAGGGGAAGGAACCATAGCAGTGCCTGAGACTTGTGACCCAGAGAGACAAATTTCTTAGCATTCCATGGATTCACCATGCGGGTGCCGAGTCCATCGCGTTGCAGAGGAAGGAACCATTAGCAGTATAGGAAATATTCCGAAAACTATAAATTTGTAGTTACAACACAAAAAAACTATAAATGTTAAAAAAGCCTGTAAAAGTATTACATGATGGACCGAACCCTTGGTGTGCAAATCTGACTTGCACTTGTCCATTTTTTAAGTAATAATAATTTATAATAAGGGCAAGTAAAAGCAGTTTAACTTATAATTTACTATTATAATTATATTATATAATAACTTATAATTAAAAAAAGAAAGGGTACTTACAGTTTATGTATATTTGTTTATTTAAGAGTAATTTAAGACATTACGCTGCTATTCCAAGGATCTGTAGGCAATACAATACCCTCTCAAAGCAAAATTCTGACATAGATATATTTCTTCAATTTAATTGCGTAAATGTTAACAACTGACTCCTTTTCCCGTACAAACAAAACTTTATTGGATTCGGCAACTGCAGCGTTTCCGATAGCAATATGAGTGCACCAGTAATATCCATCTTCCTTTGGCTTAAGTATAAATACATTGCTGCTGTCAATCCGTTCTTTTTTCACTTTTACGGGATAAAATTTTACAGAATCCGTAAAACAATAAATGTCATCTTTGTCCAAATTATCGTCGACAGTTAATGTAATTTTGTTTTCTCTGCAATTACAAAAATATAAGATGGTTAAAATTTTAATTGCACATATCGATACCTCCCACACAAGTTGTCGTAACTCCAAACATCCAGCTTTATAGAAGAGCGTTACAAACAACTAAATTGTAATACAACAGTAACTTCTTAATATTGATATTGATATTTATATGTATATTCATTCTTAATATTGATTGTATACAATAATATAATCGTCATTATTGAATATACAATTGTATACACAAATGTGTTATATAATGAGGTTTTTTATTTCAATTTACTTGTTTGTAAAGCTCTGTGAAGTCTGGAACTTGAGATTACAACAATTTACGTGGGAGATATCGATATTTTTTTATGCGTTGATTGTTATTAGCGCATTTTTTATATTACAAGGGACAAATGAGCAGGTGGTTCATCACCTAAGAGACTATCAACGCCCATGGACATCTAAACAGGGGTTTAAGCCACTGGAACTCAGAAAACGAAAGAAACGCGACAACAATACCATCACCTAACGTGACAGCATTGCCACCACTTCACGCCGATCGTGACAAAGACGTAGCCGGACGCGCCGGCCTAATTCGGCTGTAGACCAAAAGGATTGCAAACGTGGGGCTACCTCTAGTCAAAATAATAATTTAAAACACAGATATCTAAATGACAAAATATTCGTTATGTAGATGAATATTTATAGTTTATCTTGGTTTGTCTAATTTTATTGAAATAATTTTCTATAATCGTGGAACTTGTTCAATGGCTTCTCAATCAACAAAAAGTAATCAGTATAAATAAAAATTAATTTCCAAAATATACATTTTGGAAATTAACGAACGACTGCACCAAATTGGATAATTCTTTTTTGTTGTGTTCGTTATTGTTAGTACAAGGTATATATAATTAAAAATGTCTATATGTCTGTTGTCATCCGTCGTTTTAAAGTATTGCAAAACAAAAAAAAATAAATATTTACAGTTGTAATCTATAATAATTATTAACAGACAATGGAACTATAGTTTCGAAAGGTAAACTGAGTCTTTGGAAACAATAAAATACAAGGTTGTAAAATATGCTTCATAATACAGATTCAAACGCTAAATTTTCTACTTAATTGGATTAACCACTAACGTTGTCTATGGGATTTCATCTATACGTAATGTCTAGTTTGGCGGAAGTAATTATTCCATGGTTTATGCTATATTGAGAGAAACACCAAGGAAAATAATTATTTTTACTGAAAAATATTACATCATTTTGTACTTCTAATTTCGATTAAGTGAGCAGACATAATAGTATCCACAAATTTTGACGACACTATGTTGTTATAAGTAAATTAGAATTTCCTTCTGCTATAGTAAAAATAACACTTAGTTTTGCTTATTTCCTTTATATATAATGTAAATTCACATTAAGTCTATTCATGTTGTAGTCACGTAAAAGCAATGACATTTAACATTATACTAACTTTTACTGTTTTTTTTAATCATGTTAAAATGTACACTGTGCTGGTGGGAAATCAATAAATAAAATAAAATATTTATCCAAAAGAATAATGAACAGAAAGAGAACATTCTTAATTTTAATCTTACAATTTGAGCAGTATTATTTTCAAAAAGCCAAAACGTTAACAATGCCAGTCCCCGCACATGCAACATCCTGGATGTGGGTTGACAAATGTCTGGATACAAAAATACTATCCTTCTTTAATCTTTCAAAATCTTAGAAAGTGTTCTTTTTTTATGTTACAAGGGGGCAAACGAGCAGGCAGCAGACACCGAAGTGGCTACCGGCGCCCATGGACATTTGCACGACCAGAAGGCCAGCAGATGCGCTGCCGGCCCTTAATGACGAGTTAAGGCCACCGGGAAGTATCACAAACCGAACGAAACGCGACAACAACACTATCACTAGACGTGACAGAATTGCAGCCACTTCACGCCGATCTCATGTGAGAAAGAGGTACTGGTACCCGGACGCGCCGGCCCAATTCGGCTACAAACGTCTAGTGATGGTGTTGTTGTCGCGTTTCGTTCGGTTTGTGAGACTTCCCGGTGGCCTACACTCGTCATTAAAGGTCGGTTACGCATCTGCTGGCCTTCTGGTCCTGCAGATGTACATTAGCGTTGGTAGACACTTAGATGCCTGCTGCCTGTTGCTCGTTTGCCCCTTCTAACACAAAAAAAAAAATATTTACTTAAAAAATATCGGATATTGCTCACAAAAACTGCGAAAAAAAGTGAAGAGTATGAATGTAACTTAAGAATTTAAGATATCGCATTGAGAAAAATTGTAAGAAAATCAAAGCTCTTTTCCAAACCGAATATTATTTAGTTGCATCGAAATGAAACCGACTCTACGAGGCGTGCGGTCGTCGCTGATAGGAAAAATTGAATCGAGCGTGCGGTCGTCAGCCATAGTGAAAATAAAATGGAGCGTGCGGTCGTCTGCAATAGTAAAAATTGAGCTCTCCCCGGGGCAGAAACTGGCAAAGTTATATTAGCTTTCGACAGTGCAACACGGGAAATTTACAAAAATTGAATTTTCTATTGTTTTGTTACGGCTTTCCTTGGATAATAAAAGGAATGTATAAAATTTGAAAATACATTTCTGATAGAAGATGGCCTATGGGAGACAGGATGAAGAAGAGATAGTATGATGATGTAGATAATTTTAAGGCGAATTGTCAATAAAATTACCTAATTAAAAAGGAGAGTAATATAAGAGAGAGAAAATGTCAGTCGATGCATAAAAATGTAAAAGATTTGCAAATAATAAAACAGAAGAAAAGAAAAGAAGCAAAGAGAGAATGGAACCTAAACAGGAAAGAGTAGAAATTAACTTGGTTCATAAGAAAGTATTGAAAAGAAATAGAATATGTTCCAAAGATCTAAAATTACATTATGAACTTGCAAGATTATCCATTGGCCGCGCTTTGATATAATCCGATAGAGAAATTGAATGTTTTCTTGTCGTGACAGAAATGGGCGAAGTTGTACTAAGTTTTGATTGCCACATTCCGAATTTAGAAACAGCAAAGTTTTTTATTATTGCTCTGTTATGGCTTCTTATTGCTGTGCCACAAAATATTGTATTAATAATAAAAAAAACGGCACATGTCTTATTAAATACCCGTTGTTATCCGCATATTCGCCCCAATAGTTAAAACACAGTGAATTTCTAAAAATTTTTCACTTACCATGCAATTTCGTCTCCGGCATATTTAGAAATATTTCGGAGACAAAATAAAATCTATGCGTAACACAATCACCTGCAGTGAAAATCCAATCAAAATCTGATGAACTGTTCGGAAGTTTCCATTGGATAAATAAAAGTCCATCAAACCACGGGAAAGATGAAAAATTTATAAAATATTTCAGCAGCTCAAAAATGTAAGATTTACGGCGTATAAACAGTCCGCAAAATGCGATTTTGCCCACTGCGTGAGACAAAGTAACTTTTTTATTTATTCAATAGAGAGTGACAAATGCACTGCACTCTGTCTCTTTCCTGCCCTTAAAACAGATCGAGTGACAAACACAAGTCCAAGAAGGTCCTATTTCGACGTCAAAGAAAACACGTTCGGAAATGCGTAAATAAATAATTTTTGGAAAGATATTTTTAAAAAGGATAACCACGTTTTTTATTTAAATTATTTAATATTTGTTGTATTATCGTATACGAAAATAATTAATGCATAAGTATTTATAATTATAATTATTTCTATTTTCAACTTTTGAAAAATATAACATCATTGAACGCACCTTAAAAAATAGCGGGAATAAAATTTCAGTGTTGAACTGGTAGCGTAAAGTATTGAATAAGATTAAAAATATCAAAATAATGATAAAACATGAACGATAGTAGCGACAAAGACAGTGTTTTAACACCAGAAGAGTTGAAACAGCAACTAATACGGAATTATGTTTCCTGCCTGAGAAGTCTCGCGAAAATATTTGGAAGCATATCTTCAATAATTTGCGACTTACAATGGGTGAGAAAACTTTTTCTGAAACTGTGTTACTACGAGTATCGTATTTTAAAATATTCAGCATTATTTTCATTAATAATAGATATTCTTTTCTATCTTTTCCTGTTCAATTGGGTTATCTTCTAAGTAATATTTATGATGTGTTCTCGCTCCTGAAGTGATAAGTAATGAGTGCCACACGAGAACAAAATTATATGCGTCTCGTGCATTCGAATCCCTCACCACGCTCAGGATTCTACATTAGCTTCCCTCGCTTGCTCGGGATTCAAAATCAGCAATAGTTACACAAATAACTATTTCGTACTTATGATGTATAAAAAACAATGAAGTTATAAAAGGCAAGTGGCCGTCATGTTCTCTTTAGTTTCCTACATAACCATGAAATCTTTCAAAAAGACTGCTAAAAATGCAACTATAAACTTATTAAAAGGAAGCGTTGATTAATTTATTTAAAAAAATTAGATTTAAAAATTTTCAATGCATATTTAACTATGCAAATTAAGTCCGGTAAAAATACTGCACTGCAAAAAATTCATTGCTTTTAAATTCGTTATTTAAGGCACAATCCTCTTTCATATTAATACGTTACTCAGCATTAATTAAATTATTTCCATGCACGAACTGTCTCTCTCGCCCTGTAAGCTTTACTTTTTTTTTAAACTAGAGACCGCCTGGTGGCCAAAACTCGGCCACAAACCTCTTTGCGCATCACATCAAGTTCTCGATTTTGTTTTACTTGACAATTTATACAACATATTGTTGTCAAGCCGGAGCCAGCGTTAGCTTCATTTGAATGATCATTTCAATGACCACGTAGTGTGGTCAGGAACTATGTGTACAACACAAAGTTTTGTAGAAGTTTGTGGACAAAAATGTACAAACACTTTGAGCTATGTCGGACTCTAGCATACGATCACGCTTTGACATCATAGACATGTGTGTACACACATATGTGTAAATAACGTAAATAGTTTGGCATTGGTTGGCGTCAGGTTTTAATTTAATAATTTAATGTTTTTATAATGCATGTTTTATGATAATATTGGTATTCGCAGACCATCATATATACATACTATAATAGTGCCAAATGTCATACTCCTCCGTCCGTAAAAGTTTTCGCCTCACGCATTAATAATTAAATTACCACATACCTAAGAGACAGTTGCATTTTTAGACCAGGACGATCTGATTTACTGTCCATTTGTCATGATAGAGATTGTATGAAGAAGAAACTTAAATGCATTAAGCTAGTCAGTTTATGTTACGGTACCAACAACTGCAATATTGTGGTCAAAGGACGTCAGGTTAACAATAAAGGAAAGTAAAATAACCACTACGACTTTTCCAAGATAGCGAATAAAGGTTGCGAGAATGGTAAAGAACTCTGAGGGGAAGTTTTCAAATCTTGCGTTTCCACGACCTGTAATGAGGTACTCCTACAGTCCTATACAAAGAGTCCTTTTATAAGAAGCGGTGCAAGTTATAAGCGTTAAAAATTTTCATTTTTATCTGACTACCCTCAGGTGCAAAAATTCTCAATATTAATGATAATCTCAGTTTAATGATAGCATTTATTGGATTTGGTGTACTTTATCCTTTAAGCGCATGCAAATGGTTTATATATTTTCCACAATTACATATAATACTATTCCACTGATTAATAATTTTCACTCTGTCTTCAGCGGATGACATTAAACATCTCGTTTATCTTCAGACATTGAAGTACTGCAAACATTAATTAGAATATCTTTAATTACAGACTGGCAACATAATTATCTGAATTTCATGTAGTTTTTATGCAAGGAGGAAGTTAAAAGTCTAAGGAATGTTTTAGCATATATTATATATAAGCATACATAAGGACCACGTATATGTGGTGCTTATGACTAGGTGGGACATATGCCTTTTATATGTCATAATTGCCACCTTCCTTACATAAAGACAGGCCATTCAATACCGTTTATACAATTACAAGTGTTTATAGATTACAATGTTTAGAATTCGGTAGGACATATGCCTTTCATATGTCATGTTTGCCACCTTTCTTACATAAAAACAGGCTATTCGATTAGTGTTTTATTATAAGATTATATTCCAAATTCTTCCGCCTGTCCTTTTATTTTGCACCATACAGAACACCCAGACACTGCAAGTGATGTACACAAGCCATTCAACGTGTTGGTTGTGTAATATTTTCTTTTCTATAAGCATTTTATTTTAGTTTTCTATTTTCTCTCTATTTTACTTGAAGCAAGATCGTGTTTATCATTGGATTTGTCTTCTCGTATACACAAGATGTACCTCGAGTTCCTAAGCTTTATATAATAATCTTTTTGTGTGTTAAATTTCAAGCGTTTTCTTTCAGAGGTGAAGATCTCCTTGTGTAAACTCACCACCCTCTCATTTAGGTTGAATTAGAGGGTAGTAGGTTTAGGGGATTTCTAAGACTACGGATCTTTCAGGTTGCAGGCGATTATAGAACTGTTCGTCTGGATTTTTTAAGCCTTGTAACTGGGGAAATAGGGGAAGGGGCGAGCTCAAAAGATCCAGCTGGGTCGAAGTGTATCCGCAGTGTGGGCCCCATCATTAATAATAATAATAATGGCTTCTTCTTGAAAGCCTAAGTCCTATCGCTTCGGAAACACCGAAGCTGGTAACTGATTCCATAGAGAAATTGTACATATTCGCTTTAAGACGTCAGACAATTGGTACGTCCATGACGAGTGAAAACTAGAAGTGTGTTATAAACACGCCTCTCTCAAAGGAAAATACCCGGTTCGAAACGCCCGGGGCATTTCCCCGGCTCAAACTTTCCCTTAGAACAGTTTAAACACTGATACGGTGCACAATCAAATTCAAACATGCTTTATTCAAATCGGCTTTGTAATCTGTTTTGAAGCATCTAGAACCATATGTGAATAACGTTATCCGCTTTAATTTTGCTCTACAAATATATTAATTTAAAGGCTCTATTTCTTACGTTGAAATAAAATTCTGTTACCAGGGGAGGTCGTGGTCTAATCAGTGGTCGGCATTTGAGTCGATCGGTAAGTTACTCTGGCTGCGACCGGGTGATAGATGGGTGACCCATTCTAGCACTGGTTTATATTCGATATCCGACCTCCTCCGTGTTTCGGAAGTCACGTAAAACAGTGGGACCCAATTAATGTCACTTTATGATATTAGTCATGAGGTTATAGAAGTCATGGGGGTTCCGAGGATGACGTCAGATGGCAATCGGTTGTCTTGACTTGCCCCACAGCCACATTCCTCTACAATCTAAGCGGAGCCTGGTATTTAACCGGTTTAATTTGTTACCAAATAGTTATTGTCATATATACGGCATCTCTTCTTCTATCTACCGTTATCCTTATCTAGTCCCAGGACCCAGGGTCCGCTTAAATTGCAGAGGATATAGCTGTGGCGTGAGATAAAAGGATAGACGGCCGTCTGACGTCATCCTCGGAACCCTCTACAATCTCACAACTAATACCACTTCGTGACATTAATTGTGCCTTCCGAAACACGTACAATCAAAAATCTATATCGATACTAATATTTAAAGCTGAAGAGTTTGTTTATTTATTTCAACGCAATAATCTCAGGAACTATTGGTCCGATATGAAAAATTATTTTAGTGTTAGATAGCCCACTTATCGAGGAAGGCATATAGGCTATGATCAATCGCGCTAAAATTGTAAGTAATTTTTTTTTACGTAACGTTACGTTACGTAACGCGGACGAAGTCGCGAGCAAAGCTAGTTAAATGTAATTTGACTGCCGCGTTGGCGCAGTTGCCAGTGATTTGCCTTCCCCTCTGGGGATCGTGGGTTCGATTCCCGCCTCGAGTCTGGGTGCATTGTCTATATGTATGTATTTATAAATTTTCTTAAAAAAATATTTGTGTACATACATATAACACAACTTAATTGTTGTCCAAAATATATTTATAAGCGCTTATAAGAAAGTCTATCAGAATAAAGATATTTTTGAATTTTTCTAAGTATATATACATCATCTAACGGCTTTTACCGCTTACGTTATTCTCGTCGCTGTAAGAGAAACCTTTTTCAAACTTCCTACAAAGCCACCACTTTTAATCGCGGAATCGGAACTGTTTAAAATTGCCTCGCGACGCTTTGTGAGAAGCTGTACCTTTTTTTATCAAAGACGCTAAATCTCTTTGATATTTGAACGTGCAAGTTTGAGGTGTTCCTTCGTAGGTCGAGAGCGGGTGACATCGTCAATTTCTACATTCAATTATGTTATTTTATGTCTGTCTACAGATAACTTCATCTAGGTTAGGTTTAAAAAGTTTCCAAAAATCAAAGAAACAGAGTCATCCATACCAGTTTCTTTTTGTAGTAAAACGTTTTACAACTTTCTATATATTCTGTGGTTAACTATAGCTACTTATTATCATATGTATACTTATTTCATACTTATGTCATATACATTCACAACAGCCAGTACAGTAAAGTATTACACAATAGTATACACACACAACAAATGCTTCCAAAAATTCATAGTTGTTCACTTGTGCATTGCCAACTCCATATCTCCTTGTCCTCAAAGATCTCAGGTAAAATGTTACTCACCAAAAGAACGCAGAAAGACGTGAAAAGATTCCCCTAATTACGAAAATCGGTGTGAAGTGGCTGTCACGCCAAATGATGGGATTGTTGTCGCGTGTCATTTGGTTTGTGAGAGTTCCCGATGGCGTCGTAAGGTTGTAGAGTTCGTGGGGGTTCCGAGGATGACGTCAGATGGCAATCGGTCATCTTAACTCGCCCCACAGTCACATCCTCTGCAATCTAAGTGGTCCTGGTACTTAACCGGGATAACGCTAGGATGTAGTAGATAGAGATGTCTTTATATATAGCAATTTTGTTTATTTAACAGTATGTTTACGAAGACACAATGAACCTCATCGCTAAATTGCCCGTGGTCGCTGCTACCATCTACCGCAACACTTACCGCGACGGCAAAGGAATTGGTGCCATCGACGATAGCAAGGACTGGTCCGCCAACTACTGCACCATGTTGGGCTTCGACGACCCTCAGTTCACTGAACTGATGAGGTTGTACCTTACCATTCACAGGTAAGTCTTGATTACTCTATTATTATTATTTTTTAGGCACTTTGGGTATCGGCTTGAGACTTTTTTTTTTAAATTATTTACACGTTCGATACAAAAAGAAGTATGGCCTCCCATTGCTAAATCGTGCAATTTGTTCTCGCAAGCGCATGACGCTTCGATTGTAATAATATGAGATCAGACAATTTTTGAAGTGAAAACCTGTTTGTGCGTACACGCTGGAAATGGGAATAAAGTCAGATTATATGAAATTTTCCGACAGCATTAAAAAGCAATAGATAATCGTTATATAATGAAATTAATATTGTTATGTTTCATATAGACGCCTATACCAAACTATACAACTTAATATGTGACACGGGCGGCATTTTTGCCAATTAAACGCAATAAAAAGCGATTGGCCACGGAACTAATCGTTTGTCCGTTTATATTGTATTTCGAGAACATGGACGCAGTAACGGCCATTTATTCTTTAAATAAACTTACATTTTTCATGATATTATGTTTGTCTGATAAATCTAGACCAGAGGTCGTCAACATTTTGTCAGGCAAGGGCCATAACGTTAGATGTAAGTGGGCCACATAAGTAAAATAATTATTTGGAAATAGGTGTCTAGTTAGATAACTACCTACCTAAATAGATATTTATGTAGGTAGGCAGTGTGAACGATATTATATATGCTAAATTTTAATACAAGACAAGACAAAACTTTACACTCGTGTAATATAATTACCTGACTATTATTTATTTAATAGAAATAGATTGCCATTTACAAAACATCCGTGGGCCACAAAGTGAAGGGCCACGGGCCGCAAAGCAAAGGGCCTTGTGCCACAAAGAGAGGGGCCACGGGCCACGAAGAGAAGGACCGTGGGCCACAAAGAGAAGGGTCGTGGGCCACAAAGCGAGGGGCCGCGGGCTACATATGAACCGCCAGACACGCGTTACCCATCGTTGACCTAGACTAAGATCATTAATACCTACTATATTATTAATATCCTTGCAAAACTGAAAGAAATCTCCTTATTGTCCATATGTTTTCAGCAAATAATTTTAACTCATTGTCTATACTGGTCTGTATTTGATATTTACTCAAAACAATGATCTTTGTTTTCACACCTTTAAATATCAAACCGAAATGTTTATAAGCGACGTAGGTTTCAAACGTGGGGCGATTTCTTAAATAATTATTTTATATGCTTACACTAGTGGGATTAATTTTCTGATACGATTCATTTGAATATTGATAATATATTCTTCATTAAGAACCACCTATGAATGTTCCAAAATTGGGTAAATATTATTAGGTTTTGCGTGAACGATGCTTTACACAGCTGAACAAACGTGGAAAGATCCGATTAATATTGAATAATTTTAAATATTAAAACTATTGTTGAAGTCTCTTTATAATGAATTTTAATTTTTTAAACTGTAGAACTGGTTTTTACGTAGACTTTATACTGTACCAAGATATGAGTTCCCAAAGGGTGTATAACCATTTAAAGATTACCTTTAGGCATTTTCAATAAGCCAATATACTACATATATGTGTACTATATAGAATGTTAAAATTAATATACATGTTCAATTGTCTTATCAGCGAATGTCTATTACAGCTATAGGTTTTATTAACACTCTGTTCTTTTACGAATCACTGAAGTCGGGGTCTTTGATTTAACTTCATTTAAATTCAAAAGGACTTTACGAATAGCCTTTGTAGAGTCTATGATGATGCATCGGTGTCGAAGCGAAACGTGCGTTGAGGCACATCGGAAAGTCAGTGTAGTACTGTGCTGTAGTGGCGGATTCGGTGGTGTAGCTTTCGGGTTGCAGCATTACACCGATTTTCCCTCGTATTCATTCGCGGATTAAAGTAGCAATGTCAAAATTAACTTCATATCTATGTACAAAAGTGAAAGGTCATCTAAGAGGAAATCTCGAAAACCGCTAGACATACAATGATGAAATTAGGCAAGGAGATAGTTTAGTAGACATCCGCTAACAACGGATTTTTCGATAGAACCAGGTTAAGCAGGTTTAAGGGCTCTCACAAATTTACGCAGACAAAGTCGCGAGAGAAAGTTAATTAGATCATACATATAGACGAAGTCGTGGAAACCAACTAGTACAACGCAAATATGTGGTAATGCCATGAGCCCTACAACTTTCTATGATGACGTAAGTTGACAGGTTGTGTAAGAAACATTGGAAAGCCAATCTATAGGAATACTAGCTGTTGCGCCCGACTTTATCTGTTTTTTTTCGCGTTTTTATTTAAATTTGAGGATTAGTTATGTGTGGTACTCTTTTATTTGCGAGGATACAACTGCGTGCGTTATTCCATGTTTAAGTAGCTATCTAACGGTGAAATTCCAGCCAAAATCGGTCCCGCCAGAGTAGAGGCGCAATAAGCAAATAGACGGATAACAGCGAGTTATTTTTTTTACAAGAATCGTATATACCGTCATATTGCACTAAGAAAAGTGACTTTAATTCGACGTTATAGGCAAACACTAGAATTTCACTTAATTCTACGGTGTTTACCATAGCCACAACTGTGTATGTTGATTTAAACAATAAAAGTGTGTTGTAAGTGTGTTCCTTACGTGGCAATAATGCCAATGTGTGACATGCGTGACCCCACACTTTTAAAGTGAAAGCCCTGTATTGAGGGCACACGAATAAATCTATGTGAGTTTTTCTTCGAAGCGATAAGTGTGTACTGTTTGCACAATTGTGCACCGAATGCAAAAGTGTGTGTGAAAAAAGAATCTCAATCTTATGACGATAAATGATAATGACCAAATGTATGAATAATAAAAGCCGGGCAAGTGCGAGTCAAACTCACGCACTAAGGGTTCCGTACCGTTACGTAATACTTTGGCAAGTTATTTTAAGATTTATACTTTTCATAGCCTTTTTGACATAATCACCTTAAATTTATTTTGTAATGTAACTACAAATTATAGTTTCTGGAATTATTCCTTCAGTATATAGCCTCTTGCCAAATTTATGATTGTAAACGGGTAAGTTTTGATTACCTTTTCGAATATGCTAGGAATAGGAAAACGAAATGTGACATAAAGGACCACATCTTTTGATTGAGTACACTTAGAGGGTTGATTTTTTCACAGCTTCAAGGGACCACAGACCACAGTATTTTCTATTAATTTCAAGTTAATAGCTCTACTCGTTTCTGAGAAAAAGAGTCTAGACAGACGGACAACGAAGTGATCCCATAAGGGACTCGTTTTGTGCTTTAGAGGTTTGGAACCCTAAAAAAGGAAAATTGTAAGTTCATATACTAAAGTTTTGATCAAAAATAATGGTTTCAGTCCAAATTCGTCCACTTCGTATTAATCAGGTCAAGACTAAAATAGCTATGATGCACATATTATATGGCAGACTGTTATTATTTACTTGGAATAAACTAGCAAATCGCGATAATGGTCGCGTGTAATGTACACCGGTTTGCTTGAATAACGCTCCTTATACCAGTTTTACTAAGATCCTTTACAGTACTGCGACTTTTTGTAAAGTTTCGCAGCGCGACGGTCGCGACGCAGCGTAATCGCTTCCCTGCGCTTTACACAAACATATCTATTGAAAAATAGAGATAATCATAATAAACTGGAGAAATCACGAAACTTTTAATTTACTGGAGAAAACACGAAGCCTTATAAAGTCATATGTATATTAATTAAATTTTTTTTAATTATTATTATATCATTTGGTGATAAAATTTACAATTTTAAAAGCTAACTTTACGAGGCTTCCAACGCGCCCTGTACCGAGAAGAGCCCCCAACAAACTCAGTCGGGTAATTTTCCTCTTATGTTTTGCGTGAATACCTACTAAGGCAGCATAACTATTTGCACGACAAACGCGCGTTTTTATCACTACATAAAGACACAACGTGTAATCGTGCCCAGCAGGTGCAATTATCTACAAGGACATTTTTTCGATGTTTTGCGTGAATACTTTAAGGCAGCACACCTAATTGCGCGACAAACGAGCGTTTGTATCACTACAAATAGTCGCAATGTGTCGTAAGCCTAACTGTTGCAATTATCTGCAAGGACATACTCCATTTATGGTAGAGTTCACTTTGTAACGAGTTACATATGTAAGTAAGGTATGTAATATTATGAGGATCTCAAAAGACCGTGAAAGTGTGACGTCACAAGTCTATTAGGGTGGTGGGCATACCCATCGTGCCCACCACGTTAGATCCAGATCTTTTGCTTCTACTCACATGCAAGTAATCTCAGAAGATATTAGCCTGAAACGATGTCATAAAATGCATTCGCTGCAAAAGTTTAATTACATCCCCGAATAGTAACAATTTCACTAAAGTAAAATACCCCAAGAAGCAATTATAAAGACCTTCAATTAAATGCTTAAGTCTTCTTCTTCTGTGCTTGAAGATTGGTTTTCATAGTTTCACCAAAAATGCCTGTAAAGGATAAATAATATAGATGATAAAGCCGTGACCGCCGTACGATGGACCGATCAAATTACGGAAGCTCTGGTCGTTCCTTTGCATATGTGCGCGAGAAGAGATAATTGGTTGTATTAATCGATACAAATCTAAATAATTGATAGAATCCGCGAATGACGCGATTCATTTGCGGACTAAAGCAAAGTAGTGTAGTTTCTCATGCAAGAAACTCATTAGCCATTAACGATACAAATCTGTCCACACTGGGGGAAGGATTTAACTAAACATTTGAGGGAAATCTAATATTATAAAGAGAAAAGATTCGATTGTTTGTTTGCATTTAATAGGCTCTGAAACGATTGAAACGAATACAAATGAATAAAAATGACGTGTCTGTGAATGTCTTAATTATTTTCTTTTACTAATTGCATGTGATTATATATACAATAGGAAGCAGTGGTTGTGCATAGTCTAGCGTATCACATCTAAACGATGATCACGACCAGTCTGCCAAGACTGATACGACTTAGAAGAAGAAAACCGTGATAGAAGTCTATTGGAAACGCATAGGTAATTGTAAAGTCCTTGACTCTACGAAAAATGCTTTAAAAGCCACATTATATCTAAATGACCGCGATCAGTCTGCCAAGATTGATATCACTAAGAAGAAGAAAGCCATGATAGAAGTCTATTGCAAACGCAATAGACTTCATATCACGGTCATAGCAAGGTCTTTACAACTTCCTAGAAGTTTTCCTAGGAAGTTGTAAAGTCCTTGACTCTACGAAAATTGCCTTTAAAGGTAAGATAAACGTGCACTGAACCCAGTCACATTTCCGACTACTGAGCTTTATGTTTTCAACTCAGTCTTCTAACTACCGTATTTGTTATTGTACGGGAAGAAAGTAATCTCGTTGATATAAATAGAAGTAAATTTCATTCTAACAAGAACAAGTTAGTACTTTACAAGATAACAGGCGAACGATACACAGAAAAAATGTTATAAAACGAAGTTACTCGAGCCTTTGCGAGTCAAGTCTCGTATTTCGTCTTGCGAACAAGGCTGTGTGCACACCGTCTCCTGAAATCCGGGTGAAAACTTAAGTAATTTTTTTGTAAGAGAATCTTATTTAAAATACTTTGCTTTAATCTCCGAATAAATGCAAGGGGAAAATCTGTGCAATGCAACCAAAAATCACTACCACCACCAAATCCGTTAGAGTATTAGCTGCGAATAACCTTTGTAGATTCTATGCATAGAGTATTTATGATGAGCTTGTTATTTATTATAGTAAGTGTAGTGTGAAGAAGAAGCCAGTTACATAATGATCACGTTAAACTGCCAATAGGAGCAGATGGAAGTTCATAGTGTTCCATGACCACGATCACTCTGCCAAGAGCGAAGGAATAAGAAGGAACGAAAGTGTAGTGTTGTGTTTTGGTGGCGGGTTCTATAAAGTATTTAATATTATTGATAAGAGTACACCTGACTGCATTTAGGCCTGCTGATAGGGGTTACGATGTTTCGGGCTTGCCTAGAATGTACCTACATACCCTTGTCTTGAAGATGCCTGTATTGTAGTTATCTGGAAAAACAGACACCCAGAGAGTATCCCACGCCTAAGCTGTTAGCTAAAACATGATTAAAAGCTTTGTACAAAGTGGCAGCATGTTACTAATATAGGGATATAAGTTCCCACGGAACCTGGTGAATTTTTAGGAAGAAAACAATCATTTGAATTCTATTAGAAATAAAAATACTTCTAAATATATTGTAACTTAGTCTTAAAATATTTGTTTCTGCACCACCTTAATTTTGGATGACCAGAATAAGTATACTTTTATTATTCAACTGTTTCTCTTGCGTAAATAATCGTCAAATACAAATAAAGTCCTTCTAAATGTATGGTAACTTAGCCTTAGAAGGTATATTTCTCGTGAACATTGGGAAGCAATCGTCAACAAAATGTTGACGCGCAAAACAAGTCAACGACCCGCGCCGCGCTACCCCTGCTACGTACTTTTAAGTTTTATTTACATTGCGGTTTAATGTAAGCATATTGAAGAAATTTGTTTCTGATTTAAAATCGCATTGCAACATAGCAATAATCATATTATACAGTATTCAGTTAAGATAAGGGTAAAAAAATTGTACATTTCAAGAAAAGCCGATGAAAAATTTCACTACTAGGGAGTCTAGAATCATGTACTGAACCCATAGGATGCGTATCCGGTAAGATGTCTTTTACTCTGTATAGATAAAGCTTTATAAGGCCGTTATGAATGTAATAGCGATTTATACAACGTTAGGTTTAGATTTGTAATGATATATTTTATTGCAATCGACTGCTTATAGGCTCTTATAAAATTTTTAGTGGTAACAAAAACTGCCTTTGCACGATATCACCACGTATTTTATTTAACCCCCAGTATCAAATTTATGTTTTTTTTAGTTTTTTCAAATTTCAAATTCAAGTTCTAAAGTTTATTTATTTACAAATACAAATTTTAAATACAAATTCACTTTATATATGAATTACAAACACCTTGAATTTATGTATCCCTGGATATCTCACTAGGATAACCTGTGCTGAGATATCCAGTTTTATAATGAACTTTTTAATTTAACACTTATCTGAATGGTACAGAAGCAAATATACATGTATACTTCTATTATATTTACTGTTTGTTAGTTTACTTGAACGCGGTAATCTCAGGAACTACTGGAACGATTTGAAAAATTCTTTCAGTGTTAGATAGCATATTTATCGAGGAAGCCTATAGGTAACATATCACCACGATAAATATTTTTACCTAATTTTTAGCGGACAAAGTCGTGGGCGCAGCTAGTCCCTTTAAAAAAGGAAATGAAATGGAAAATCTCATTAAGTATTTTGTCCATTATACGGGCGTTAATTTAATAGAGTTTTCCTCGTTGAATAATTTACAGCAATCAAAATTTCACTCACGACTTGGTGCAACGTGGACTTGAAAACTTGTAAAGTTTTGTGACAAGCGTACTTATTTTCCTTTTTTCGACTTATTAAAGACTTTCAAAGGCGAGAAATAAAACTGTTCCTTTATTTAGTTCTTTTTCTTATAACTGGAAGGTCTCTCGTAAAGAGATAAGTTAAAAGTATTGCCTTGCTTTCAATTTTATAATATAACCAACTTTCCAAAATAATTGATTTCGACTAATTTTCTTTTGTTCGTTTACGTTCTTACGACCCAAGAAGAATATAAATTCTTTTAAATAAATACTTTATATAATCCTTTTTTATGTTAAAACGGTTCACGTAAGTGACAACCGACGCCCATGGACATCTGTGCCACCAGGAGGCTAGCAGATGCGTTCCCAGCCTTTAATATGGAAATTAGACCATTGGGATGTCTAACAAACCGTACGAAACGCGACAACAATACCATCATTTGACGTGACAGCATTCCCACCACTTCACGCCGGTCTTACGTAAGAAAGAGGTGCTGGTACCGAGACGCGCGGGGCCAATTCGCCTGAAGACCAAAAAGACTGCAAGCGTGGTGCTACCTCTAATTAATTAACTATATTTGTGTGCATTTGTCATAGCTCCTTTTTTGTTTGTAATATTATGCGCCACGTAAATAATTAATGATAATAACTCATAAACAACTAGCAAGATTCAGCGCAGTACCGAGGCAAGTGGCGTAGCTTCCTGTCGGAGGCCAAAACTCATTTTGGTTTTCTGAGTCACTCCATTAAGTAAGTAATTCTTAAAAAAAATGCATCTTAATCTATTCATTCGTTTAGCCACTACGCCAAAGACGATGCCACAGATGACACAGACATCTAACATAAAACATTGACGTTTTAAAAAGTAAATAGAAAAAAAAATTAAAAATCTACACTGCATAAATTTACTAGAGATCGCCGGCTGGTAGAAATTCGTCCACAAACCTTTTTGCGTACGACACATATTATTCTATTCACGGAAAAATAAAACTAGACAATTAAAATAATATGCGGTTGTCACGATTAGGTTTTGACATCATCCGATACATGTATAAATGTGTAAATAGTTTGGTATTGGTGTGCGTGTGGTTTTATTTTAATAAATAAATATATTAATATTGGCTGGCCCGTTGGCTCATACTTGTAATATTAGAAGTTATATATATCTTGCGCTGGCTTGTGAACTAGACATGCCTAATTAAATATACGACGTAAACACTTCCAAAATAATATAGATGGAAACGTAAACAATTTTAACGTACAGCAATAAAAGTTTTAGTATCCTCAGAAACAACTGGTACAGAGTCGTAAATATTACCCAAATATGATACGTCGGGAATATAAACCCGGAAATGTAACTCTTTGAGCACTAACATTCCGCTTTAAGCCACAGTTCTTGGCTTTATACGGACTCCTTAAAATATTATATACGACTTTAAGCACTGCCAGCGAAATAAAATGTTACTCCTGACAACCTTATACTAAAATAAATTTTATATGACTAAGTATTGTTTGCAGGAAAAATGTAATGTACAAATGACATCGCATTACGAATGCACTTCACATTATCAGATGTAATAGGTATATTTTCTAAGTTCGTCTATTATTTTTATTGCCACATTCGCCTAGCCGTACCCTGAATTATGTTAAGAGTGGGTGCGAAGGTAACAAAAATAGGTTGGAGAAGGAAAGAAGCATCTAACGGATTTCAATTCTTCTCACCAAAGGAATTACTGTGCATAATCGGTGCCTTTTTTTTGAAATCGGCCTATTGTGTCCAACTGCAAAGGGAGGAGCCCTCTCAAAACATTTTTTCCAGTTTAGGGTTACTTTAAACCACGTCTTTCCCGCAAAGGCGTCCAAGTCACGGCCTAGCTTCTCGTCGGCGGCCATTTATGAAGTGAGAATAGACTGAGCATGTGGCATAAATGAACCCTCAAAAGTAGGCCATTGTTACGATATTATAGACTCCCATCTTCTGACTTATCACTTTTGAAACATATTTTATTGAATATGACACATTTTTTAATAACGTAGTAACCCTAAATAAGAGCGTCGATTAATCTTTATCAACGGAATTAACGATCACTGCTACAATGACGACATTTACACATTTTTCCTTTGACAGCAAAAAGCCTTTATTCGATTACGAATTCAGTTTGGGCGATATGAAAAGACGCTCTGATAGAGATGGGTCGTTGACCCCCGCCGAGATCAAGACAATAAAGCTTTTAATGTTTCATACGTACATAATTCATGATGGGTTCTCCATCAGACGGTGCCTGTGATAAAAATTCCATACATATCGGTAGTTAAACGGCAGGGACCCTGGGGGCAGGATACTATTTATGAAACGCACGATAAAATTCCAGGTGATAAAACGGTGTCTTACATTACTTGCACTTAAGGAATGGAAAAAAAAATGGAAAATTGTATCGCGTAAAGCTATAGAAAAATGTAAACAGTTAAAAAGCGATTACTGATCATACTGGTACTTTAATTAAAGTACCTGTATGTTCACTGTACTCGCTGTTACCGTGAGTGTCAAAGCTGTCTGATCTTTTTACCTGAAACAAAGTAGAACGGATGCATTAAAATTATTATGTTAATATATTATTACAATTTTAACTACTACCTAATTACTCACAGTACAATTTTGAGCGACATATATATATAGAATGGCGAAGGCGTCTTTACAAGATTCGTTCCAAACAGAAAAATATTTTTTCTCCGATAACATTGCAATGTACAAAGTATCCTAAATCCAAATCCTGAATATGTATAAGAAATCTATTTAGCTTTAGCACGTTATTTACTTAAATAATTTTGTAACTGTACACAGTCTTAAAGATAATTACAATTTTAAAACACCACTGAAGCGACGACGTACGTAACCGATTTATTTGCACAACTAATAGTAAACTGTGCAAGTTATTTCACAAAACCGTAACGAACGATTACAACATACCCTACCGGCAAGTGGCAGTAATGGGCGCCTTAGATCACCGCGAATGAGCCAACAATTTCCATTGTCTTCGCTTCATGAATTCCAAATCCCACTCGAACGAGTACTTCCAAGATAACAACCTTTAAAAGCTACTTTTTTCCCCTTAATATATACCGCATGCTCTGTCATTATATGAAACTTGTAAAAACTGGAATTCTTGAGACAATTCGAGTAATTGTATTACGAAATCCTTTTAACGTCTTTTCAAGAGTATTTAACCTGTACGTCTTACGTAAATTTTTTTTTGTTAAGAAGACTTTATTTATTGAATCTATCTATCTATATACATAAAAGCGAAAGCGAAAATCACCTTATACGAAATCTCAAAACCAACGAGACGTACAAAAGTTACTTTAAATTTAGTGGACATCCGCTAAGCACTCAGCTAGTCTTTATAAAAAATGAGAAAGACCGACGGCTCGTCTAAAATCAAGGACTACCGACCTTAGGATGAAATGTATATCCTAGACCCATTGGAGACAAGTCATAATCATATCACGCTTCAGTTCCATGCTAATGCACCACGCATTGACACTAAGAAGACTCCGCTGTGGGCTTAGCGCGAACATTTTCATCTCAAGTAAAGTCGGCTCGTCAACTTACTTCGGTTCCAAAGTTCACGCTAGGCCTTCAGAAGATAAATAAACATTCAAGATAAAAACAATGTAACGTTACACAATGTAAGAAAAAGTCTTTTCAAGGGGATGAAGTAAGAATACTGCAGAAAATTAAAACCGCCTTTTGTATGCTTACTCGAGAAAGGTTTAAATACTAGATTCTGCCCGCGATTTCGCTCGGGTTCGGCTAGATTGACATGATGTTTTCAATCTCTCGGGAACATTTTTTTGGGATCAAATCTTATTGTACCGAATATACTTTTCTGTACCAGTGTTCAGTACAATACACGTTTTTGATACAATACAATACACAATTTTATGATTATCGGCTGAGTAGATAAGACGAAATAGTATTTGGATATTAAAGTAACATCCTATTTTACTTTTAAAATTAGAAATTTTAAAGTTTAAGTCAGAAATTTCTTTTTTATTGAAAGCGAAACTTTGATCTGTATTAAAAGTTTTTGCAAAAGTGTCTCGGGACGAATTTGATTCATGAAGGTTCTTAATTTGATTCATGGCTACGCCAATTTAGAAACCTGATGCCCAATTATGGAACAACGCCTGTAATAAGTCGTTAGTTTAGTGCCTAATAAATCATAAGATCTTGACGTGACATAAAATGACAGTCCTGATCTTTATAACACCCAATACTCAATTATCGATAAATCATTGCGATGTAACTGTGCAGTTCGAACTGCGCAGTTTTGTGGATTGTGTGTATGAAAAATCGTTCTTCACGGAGCTTGCTTTAACGTTCGATTTAATTATACAGTTGTATCGCAACGATTTATCGATACGAGTGTAGCGGCTATAGAAAAAGTACTTATTTCACACTAGTTGGTGCTCGCGACTACATCTTCTAGTGAATCAATAAACTTTTATACATATACGTAACGTACTTGATATTGCCAGATGATGATCATAGAAACAAATGGAAATTCTACACGTTATCGCAGTTTTATGAAGGTTGGATGCGTGTTTGTTTGTTTATTTGTTCTTTGAACAGACATGTGATAGCGTCCGTCATTGTTTCAACATTTTAATACTTTTGACACGATGCTGTATATTTGATTTGCGTCATGTAATGAACTGGTAATTTAAACAAGATGAAAATAGATATTTCCCATTCTATACGCATTGATCAATATTCTTTATTTTATACTAGCGGATTCGTCAGACGTTGTCTTACCCGAATATAGGCTCGTCTCTTATTAACTATCTTTTTTACGTCTTTTCCATAAAAAGTGATACTGGACAACTGTTTTAATAAATAATAATTTTATATAACACGACAGTCAAAAGGTTTATTTCGAACGTCTTATATAGTATACTGAAGTATCGAACAAATCTGCATTTTT
Organism: Charaxes varanes; assembly: GCA_024363005.1. Taxonomy (NCBI): domain Eukaryota; kingdom Metazoa; phylum Arthropoda; class Insecta; order Lepidoptera; family Nymphalidae; genus Charaxes; species Charaxes varanes. Next base: position 11,456,225 of record JANCMC010043217.1, on the reverse strand, counting down.
TAATATTTTTAAATAATCTTTCGACGTTTCCTCGCTTTCTTTTCTTTTAAACCTTCCTTGAAATAGGGTGGATGAAACGAAACAGAATTTATATTGGTCTAGCCATTTACGAGTGTCAGCCAGTCTAACGAATAAATAATAAATAAATATTTCAATTTATTCAGCCACTTTGTTTACAATTATAATTTACAATTATAGAATATGCGATCCCCTTTTGAGTAAAGAATTACTTGTGTTAGGGAGTTATCCATAAATATGTTACATAACGAGCAACGATTGATTTTTAAATTTATATACATATCTGTTATGTTTACGACGTAAAGCAGTGGCGGTGTTGTTAAATAAAAAAATATCTAACTTTCGCCAGTCTTCTCTGACGAGGGCTTCCAGGTATTTCAGCCCTTCTTCCATACAGCGATTTCTAAACCGTGCAATAGGCTAAAGTCACTCAATGAGTAAAAGTAAGGGACATTCAATGTGTTCATTCAGTTTTAGTCATACATTTAGTAAACCCTGAGTCTATGTTTACGCATTACTTTAAATGATGATTAGCTGACTTAGGGGTCATACGTAAATTACGTATGTTAAAGGAGAGGGGGAGGTCTTATTCTTGGTAAAAAAAACTGTTTTGTTCTTAATTGTTTTTAGTTTATGAATTTTAATACGCCATTTCCGCCGTTCTTTAGAGACAATAGAACAAATATTTGAACAATGTAATTTTTTTTTTAGAAATATATAATTACATACATATGGATAATACACCCAGACTCGAGGTGGGAATCGAACCCACGACCCGCGGAGCAGAAGGCAGGGTCACTGCCCACTGCGCCAACGGGCTTATAGAATATTATATAAATAAGTACATTACAACGTTTTCAGTCGCATAAACATTCTTTTACTTCATGATAAAGTATTAAACCAAAGGTAATTTACTCGTAAATGTAGAGAAAGGCAATTATAAAATTTGCGGATATTTCGTTTGTAGAGTCGGCGCTATACCCCACTCCACAAGAAACAGTTTTTTTTTTTTGGGAAAGCTTATATTAGGAATTACATTACTAAGAATTCAAATCGCCATCTTCGTATCCATCTGAAGATGATTACACGAACGATTTGTGTGTGTTATTTGTGTTTCATAATTTTCAAATTGTTTTATGTACAGCTCATGCAAATTTTAATTTTTATTACTGTTAGTTTTAGTTCTTTATAAAATTTCATATACTGCGTTGGCAGCAGGCTGTAAGTGAAAAAAACTTCTTCACTTTTATGTTCTTGAAAAAAAAGTGACACAAAATATAATTGATCTCGAAGAAATTCATCGACTTTTATTAGAACATTCAGCTTATGACCTTCTAAACTAGTTTAGAGATTTAAATATATGTAAGTTTATGGCATTTATTAAATCTATTTACGTACATAATCACTAGAACAGTCGAACTCTTCCTATGAATACATTATTTATAGAGCAATTTTTGTATATATAATGTTTAGCAATATTTATGTAAATTAAAACGCAAATACCTTTTGCGAGAGTATGGTTAGTAGCTAAATACTGAATATTGGTAAAATATTTTCATCCCAAGAAGGCAAGAACATGCGTCTTCTAGGAAACTAGTCTGATTTTCTAATATTATGTTTGTTAGAAATAATGTTCATCTTTATAAAAAAAATTGTGATACGTACGGATAGGCTAACTTGACGTGGAAAAAATCGATTGTGGGTGCGAGTATACGTTTCTTTAACAAAATTCCAGACGCAGTATCAGATCTGTCTATTAAAAAATTTAAAAGATGTTAAATATACGCTTGTTAGTAAGACATATTATACAATCGAAGACTATATTAAAGATATATTAAAACTGGAGTTGAATTGCTCCAGCTTTGTTATTTATAGTTAACATTAAAATGTATTAGACTTATTTTTTGTATGAACTATTTTTAAAACAGTTGTTGCTGACACTTATCGTGGTCCGACTTTTTCGAATCAGTGGTAACTTTTACAATATTTGACGATTAAAAAGAGTTTGTAAAAAGCTACTTTAATAAAATATCTTTTGATTTGATTTACCATCGCGTTAACACTGCTATTTACGGTTTCAGAACTTTTCACATTTAAGCAGAGATTTCTATAATATTTAATTTAAATACTTAAAGTATTTAAGCTCTCAGCAGATAATTAAATTAAATTAATATTTTATTGAAATTCCCATGAATAATTTACAAACTTTATGAAAGCCTATTTGAATGAAGAATTGTTTGAATTGTGGTAATTAATTATTATTGTACAGTTTTTAAACAACTGTTTATAGTGTTCTTATCATATCTTTGCACAAAAAGACCCTTTTTGCCCTTGCTTTTGTTATTGTTACATAGTGCATTACGAGACAATGCACTAGGCTATTTTCTTTTACATTGTTGATAACATTACTGGTTATAAATATTGATAATTATAATGCAACTAATTGAAACTTCCACAATATGTTAACGTATTTGATTATTTCAAATAACTTTACTTTAAAATACGTTTATCCTACTATTGTAGTAACATTATTGATTTTATTGTACCACCGATATCGAAGCTGGATTGACAGAGTGGATCACTTTACCAGGCTGCCAAAGAAATTAATGTAAGGCGGAAAAATTAAGAACCCTTAAAATTAAAAAATATATATTGACGCGTACACTCTTTTTCATAACAAGGGACAAACAGGCATGGAGCAGTCCCCGAAGTGACCGACGCCCATGGTCATTCACACCACCAAAAGGCAGATGCGTTGCCGGCGCTTAAAAAGGGATTTAGGCCACCGGGAATTCTCACAAATCGCACGAAACGCGACAACAATAATATACCGTGACGTGACAGCATTGCCGCTACTTCACGCCGATATTATGTGAGAAAGGGATCTGGTACCCGGACGCGTCGGCCCAATTCGGCAGCCCCTCCTTTTAAATTGTGATGATAAAAATTTCCAATAAAATCGATTTATAACCCCCCCCCCCCCCCCCAAAAAAAAAAACAATCATGCCGTGAGGGAACTTCGAACCACTATTCCCCGCCTACGCCCATAAAATCAATACAGTATAATTATTGTAATTAATGGCGACAATTGTTATTATTCAATTGAGGGTATGACTATCTCAATGATTTCATACAGGAAACGACTCCATTAGGCCTCGTTTAATGCGTAACATTATTTTATTGAAATACCAATTATATTAAGCTATGAATTGATTGTCGTCGATTTTGTAAAATATATTATAACAAATGCGCTATTATTTCAAAAAGGGCAAAACCGACGTGAATAAAAATTGATAGACACATTAATTTACATGGAAATGACATCTATACATATCAAGACGAAATATCACCTAATACGAAATCTCGAAAACCGCGGGACGTACAAGGAAGAAATTTAGCACGGAGGCAGTTTATAGTTAGTAGACATCCGTCATGAACGGATTATTCGTTAGGGCCAGATTAAGAAGGTCTAAAAGCAATTTTAATTTTACGCGAACGAAGTCGTGACAAACAGCTAGTTAAATCATGTTAGTTAATTAATGTCATATAATAAAAAAAATACATAGGACTATATGACATACGGACGTCTGTTCCTAAGGTTGACAACTCAACGCCTGTGTTACAGGTAACGGACGCCAGTTATATACAATTTTTTAATTTTTTTTGTAGAAATATCATATAAATACATATATATAACACACACAGAGTCGAGACGGGCATCGGACCCACGACCGCCGGAGCGGAAGGCAGGGTCACTGCCTACTGCGCCAACAGGCCAGTGCAATAATTAGGTATTAATTATTCTTTACGCTCTGAACATCGGGACAAGCAATATTGCAACTTGACAGTAAATTAAAACTACCCACTACTACAACGGGCCATTCATATAATCGTATAATAGAAATAATAACTAAATACGCGTATGTAAGCGTATTTAATATAATTTAGCTCTATTTCACTTGTACGCCCAAATCTGAAACAAGTAAAGTAACCCTTTATTTTAATATGCGGCCAACCCTTCTCAAGCTCTCCTCACAACAATAACAAGTCACGGCTATGACAAAGGCCGCTCCGTTTACAAAAACACGTGTTTATTATGTCGCGGGGTTTCAGAAAAAGCCCATTAAGGAGTAAAAACCTCTATTTCGTAACGAACTGTGGGGGTGAATCTATATATAGAATACGCAAACTAAATTTACTAAAACAACTATCCTTCTTTTTGACGTAAGGGTTGAGTGACAACGAGTGGGTTGTTCAATGCAATGACAAACGACGCCCACAGACAGCTGCTTTACTTTCATCTTATACTAATACTAGCTGTACCCCACTACTTCGTCCACGTGTGCCACTCTGATCAATTAGAGGTTTAAAAATAGTTTTTAAATAAGGATTAATATTATGTTTATAAAAAAAACCTTCACAAATAATGCATTATTTTTGAAACAAATTTGATTAGCATAAAAAAGGTTATACTGAGCCAACTTTAAAAGATAGACATATGCTGTCGAGGACTTTTATTTCGAACTTTGAAAGGGGAATAATTTTCATATACATGACTTTTGCGAAACTTTAACCATTTATGCAGCGTACGCAGCGGAAGCTGTCAAATGGGAAAAAGAACCCCCGATTTTGAAATGTTCTTCACTGGTGCTCCGCAGCTATTGGTCTTAGTGTGATGATCTATTTATTATTATATTCAAGTAAACAATCAAACAAACTCTTCAGCTTTATATCTATACTAATATATACAGCTGAAGAGTTAGTTTGTTTGAACGCGCTAATATCAGGAAATATTGGACCGATTTGAAAATTTCTTTCAATGTTACATAGGTCATTTATCGAGGAAGGCTATAGGCTATAGATCATCACACTAAGGACATGTACTTCCTGATATCAGCGCGTTCAAACAAACAAACTCTTCAGCTTTAGATATTAATATAGATATGAAGCTGAAGAGTTTGTTTGATTGTTTACTTGAACGCGATAATCTCAGGAAATACTGGACCGATTTGAAAAATTATTTCAGTGTTAGATAGCCTATTTATCAAGGAAGGCCATAATTTATCATCATGTTAAAGTGTTTCACCTAACTTTATGCAGACGAAGTCGCGGGTAACAACTATTATTTTGTATTTTGGGAAGAGCGAGTCCTTCTGGCACAGGTTTTTAAACTTAAAAGAAGGTCTCCGCCCTTGTGAATATTGGGTCGCAGCCAGAGCAACTTAACTTAGCGATCGACTCAAATGCCGACCACTGATTAGGCCACGACCTCCTCAAATATCACTGAGTGATATTAGTCGTGAGATTGTAGATATTGTGGGGATTCCGGGGATGACGTCAGACGGTAATTGGTCATCTTAATTCGCCCCACAGCAGCATCCTTTGCAATCTAAGCGGACCTTGGTACTAGACCGTTGTGCCAGGAAGAAGAAAAAGGTTTTTTACATGACCCTTATATAGATATTCTAGTTTAAGATATTATTTTAAACGGAGAACTTATAAAAGGTCCAGGAAAGCCAATAAGTTACAGTAGATTGCATAAGCAACTAGCTTAAACCCGCTACTTCATCCCCACTGTTTTCTTGGACCTTCGTACAAATTTAATTTCTATTTCACCCCTTTTACAATACATTTTTTGCTATGAAAAATATCCTATATCCATCTCCAAGGACCAAACGGTCTCTATACCAAAATTCATCAAAATTGGTTAAGCGGTTCATTAATGAAAACGTAAGATTTGCTTTTACATTGACGTCCCGGTGGCCTTAAACTCGTCCTTAAAGGCCGGCAACGCATCTGCTTGCCTCTTGGTCGTGTAGATGTTCATGGCCCTCAATAGGCATTTAGCTGCCTGCTCGTATGTCCCTTGTAACATAAAAAAGGTAAAACTATCGGAAACATTCGTGCTAGGTCCTCTGTATGTCTTTATTATGAATTGAATGAATGAATAAATTCTATCGAGAGCCTCAATAGCTCAACGGTACAAGGTATGGACTAAAAATCCGCAAGCTACCCGGTTCAAATCCCACCGCCGTTGGGATATTGTTACCCGCTCCTAATACAAGGTTTTAATTTAAGCTTAGTTGGAGAGGATAAGAGAATATTAGACATACCTAAAAAGTATGCCTAATATTCTTTAAAAAAAAAATAGTCTGCTACATATATAAGCTGCCATCTTTCAAATAGGCAAGTAATTGACTTTTTATCGCTTCACTTTCACACAAAATGACTTTCATAGAATTGCAGCCGACAAATTACGGTTTTGATGAAGTCCAATTAACTGTAATGAACAAAGTAATAAACACACATATAAATAACTTCCTAATTCACGTTTCCTCTATTTCAATTGATAGTAAAATTACGAGCGGGTCAATGAACTTGAGCTTTTATTGTCTCGCGCGATTAAAATCTTTTCGACTGATTAATTTCGCTTTCAATTTGTGGGTCAATGAGGCAGTGTTATTAATAGACATGTTTATGCGAGTTAAGATTCATTTATTTATTAATCAACACTTTTTATTTATTAACTAGCTGTAATCCCGCGATATCGCCCGCGTGAAATCAGCGATTTTGTTAAGTATTAAGGGTTTTTAGTTTTATGTTCCTAATTATTTTTCTTTAACTAAAGAAGCGTTCGTTATTCCTTATAACGTCAGCCAGTGAAAGTCTCGTTAAAATCAGCCCAGCCGTTACGGAGATTACCCGGGACAAACAGAAAACGATCCCAAAATTTTTTAATTTGTGTTTTTTTTTTACTTATTACACACTTACGAAAATTGTATAGACGGAGGAATATGACATTTGACAAAATCATAATTTATATAGAGGATTGTGTGCGAATACTAATGTTTTTATGAAAAATGCATTATTAATATACTAACTAAGATATTAAAATAAAACCTCACTCAAACAGAAGCAAAACGATTTATACACACATGTATAAATTTTACTATAAGATTGTGTCAAAGCTAAGTCATGGCAACGGTAAAGATATTAATTGTCATATATACTAATTGAAAGCTTTAATTATGCATATAGCACGCAAATCTAAAGATTTGTGACCGAATTTTGACCACCAGGTGATCTCTTGTAATATATATTATAATGCTTTTACTTTAACTGAATTGCAACATTGTATTGGAAAGGCAAGAAGAAGAATTGCCTTAGAATTGCCTGTATTTACCTTAGAAGTATAATGTATACGTCTTCGACTTATTAATTTGCAAATCAATACGGGTACCGTCGATAAATCTATCACTAGACAAGGGCGTATAAAAGATGCCCTTCTTGAATAAGATGGATTTACCAAATAAGGTTATTTTCTCTACTCATAGAATAACTTTCTGCTTTATTGTATCCCCGCTAGGATTTAATTAGAGGGGCTCTATAAATACGAGTTACGTACGAATACCGGATTTTATACGGATTTTAAATTTCCACGGATGAAATAAACGCCTTACGGACCTCAATTAAGTAAATTCAATATTCAAAAGGCCCACAGAAGACTTTAAGCTACAATGATACACGACCCTCTTAATTGGAGTTAATGCGTTCCTTGCGGTGGGCCAAGGTAAAATAACGCAAGGAAAACGGCCTCATCCCTCTTTAATACGGCAGGGTACATGTTTAGGGCCTTCAAACAATGTTCTATTAATCCTGAGTTTGTTTGAAGTGCGGAATAATTAAACCCTAACTGGTACAACGTAAGTTTTAGTTTGGCTAATGTCTTACTTATTGCTCAAGCAATTGCAATTTATTTAGATATGTTCCATATTAAGATTTCAGACTTTATCTCATTATTCCACTTTCCATTATCATAAAAAAATAAATGAATAAACACTATATAAATCCAGAATAAACACTTGTGAAACACAGCGTAAATACTCATATAATGAACGTCGATATTTCTAAACGTAAATTACAATCAATATAAGTTAAAAGTGTCGAAGAAATAAATGTTCTCATTATTTTAATTATGTATATTGGAGCATAAAAACAAAGCGACAAGAATTCCGTTAGTGATACGACCAGAATTGGCGCATTCGTGGAATATATCTCCAATAGTTCCGTTGTAATTGGGTGACACTAGGGTGACTATAAATTTATATATAACAGGACATAATGATTTTCCAAATTATCCAGAAAATTCCATTGAAGAAAAATAAGTAAGCTAAAAAAAAATTAGACTACTTCGATCAAATTCACTAAAAGCAGGGAAAATATATGTAATACTATAACCACTCATAACCTATCATCAAAGCAAAACATTGCAATACTTTATTATCTATGCATTTTGGAATACATGGAAAAATCCGCATAAATAAATAATGTTCAGATTTTCCTTCTGTTTATTTACTGTAAAAATATATTTTTTAAAGTTTATTATAGATTTTTATCAATCATTTGTCAAAATTAGTTCTAAAATTGCAGATAATTGATCTGCTTATTTAAGTGCTAGTGTGTTACATCGTTTTAAGGCATCATGGTCACAGCGTCAATCGAATCAATTCGTGGAAGGGACAATCTTATTAGCCGTGAATTTTGTGGACTCTCGCCCGCTGTGAAATATATCGCTGCGTCCCCGATAATTTCTTGCGTACCCTAAAATTTGGGAGGATAACCGTTGAACTTTACATTTCAATGTTTTGCTAGTTGGCATTTGTTTAAATTGCGCCATAAACTTTCAATACAGTATTTTTTTAAGATTTTAAGCATAAATAGTTATTGAGGGTTAATATTTCAATTTTAGGGTTCCGTAGTACTACAAGAGACTCTCATAATTTCTTTCTGTCCGTCCGTCCTTCCGTCCGTATGTCTGCCCGTAAGGTGGTCCCCACCCCTAGCATTTCCGAACTATCAGACGTAGGGACTTGACATTTTCGGTGTTGATAGAAAATACTAAAACCTCATTAGGAAAATTATTCTGAACGAAATCGGACAATAACTTTTGAAGTTCTTTAACAAATACGTTTATAGCGTATCAGTTACGAAACCCTTCTATATAAGCGTGCCTTGACACGCTTTTGGCCATTTTATTATAAATAGTAAAGCTAAAAACCGCTATATCTTTTCTGACAGCATCGTCAAACTTAGATATGTCGTTTCCTATGCAAATGGAAACGCAGAAAAACAAAAAATATTATAGTTTTTTTTTTTTTATTTTAACTTGCCCGTTGGCGCAGTAGGCAGTGTCCCTGACTTTCGCTCCGTAGGTTGTGGGTTCGATTACCGCATCAAGTCTGAGCGTATTATATGTATTTATATATTTGTAAAAAAATAAGCATTTGTCTAAAGCGTCTATTACCTATAACACAGACATTAAATTGTCTACCTTAAGAACAGACGTCCCAGTGTCATATAGTCGTATGTATTTATTTATTTATTCAGGAGATGACACATATAAAACACTACTCATCTCATATGAAAACGAGTTATTGCAATCTGTTTGTATTAACTAGAAATGCTCTATAAGGAACGTGACATATTTTTTGTTTTCCTTTTAACTAAGCGTAAAGTCATAATGGCGTTATATCGGTCTAGTAACCGATTAAATTGTAGAAGACGTGACTGAAGGGCGAGTTAAAATGACCGATTGCCATCTGACGTCATCCTCGGAACGCCCACAATCACGACTAAATATCACTCAGTGACAACAACCGGGGCTGACTGTATTAAGTGTCTTCTGAAACACGTAAGGAGGTCAGACATTTCCTTAAACGATTAATTATATTGCGCAATATTACGTATTGTGCACTATAATTGACCGTATAGGGTATTGAGCGCCATATATTTCCATTGCATCGTGTAGTCTTGTTATTGCGCAATGTTTATTAGAATATAAACATTGAGACGTCCATATTGTGCAATATAATTGATCGTTTGGATTCAAAGTGCCACTTAATGTGATGGCATAGTCAGATATTACTACATAAAGGCTAAGACAACGTATATTTTTTTTATAATTACCGTACATAATGTCATATATGCATTTTAGTAACAGAAATAAAATAAAGGAATAGTTATGTCGAATGCATCAAGTTTGAATCTTTGAGGGCAGTATGTCGGTACTTGTACCAAGTATTTTAGTACACTGAATACTTCTTAGTACTGGTATATATATCGCACATTCGGCGCTACAAAGCCACAACAATCATTTGTATAAATATCAGACGTTACTTTGCGGAAATTCACGACAAGCAAGATAAACTACATTACTTTGCAAAAATCCGCTAACGATATCGCGATCAACTCGCACGGGTTTATGCAAAGTGGTTAGGTGTTACCAGCTCAATTTTTAAAATTAATTCAGACACTAATTTTATTGTTCTTTTCTTTTCCTTGTTACTGTTGGTTTACTCTGCATTGCAGTTAAAAATCTCAAGAAGAAAAAGTATAACTTTCTAATTTTAAAGATAAAAAAATATGTTTATTTGTGACTTTGTCGCACCGACTGTACTTTATGGCCGGTTTACACGTCAACAAGTACGTACTCGTAGTATTGGAGTACCCGTAGGCAAATATTACTACTGCTAATGAGTATCGTAGTCAAAGACCGCCTCGTACACTAATTATGCGTTCGCTTAAGGCTGATTTACACGTCGACAAGTGCAGTAGCGGGTAAGTTATTATTTACGTTCGAACGCCGAACTTTAACTTGACTGGCTACTATACTTGTTCAGATGTAAACGGTCTCTAAAATTAGTTACACATCAAGAACGATCATACATACACCGATTTAATTTCACTATATTTATGAACAATTGTTGTAAGAAGCGCTTTAACGGCCAATATTTGAAACGATTTCACGATGTTAGAATTTTTTTTTTTACATTATAACGTGCCAATGTGTCTCTGGTCTTTTATTTCATATTTTTCGGATGAAAATACATAATAAAAGAACATATGGACGTGGAATAAGTAAGTATGTGGATAGGCATTCAATATATTAAATTGTAACTACCATAAACATTTTAGATCTACACAAAAAAAAAAGAATAAGTTTTAATTCCATTTTAAAAGATTTTATTCATTAGACATATAGTATTTAATGTCACAAATGCACAGTACTTTTATTTCGAGACTTGACGAACAAAATCGGCCGTTGAGCACTAATTTTAAGGCGAAGTCTTATTGCAACGTTATATATATAAGCCCTGATTTTTTAATCAACAGATTAAGCCATCCGTCAAGCAATTACTATAACAAACGATTTTATTAATAAAAAAATATTTCAAATTCCATTATAGTATTTTTATACTGTCAGTACTTTGATCTGCTGATTATCAAATCAGCCCCAATCTAATAATAATTAAATACAGGTCCTTTAACCTCAAACACTAGCGTCATTAAAGTTCGCGAGGAAGACCAATAAAAACATTAAGAGAAATATTCATATTAATAAAATGATTAGGAGTATTTCTCATTACAATTAAGCGCACTAAACTGGTTAATAAATAGTGACATTCTCTCGATTTCTCGTACAATGTCCTACACACTACCTAATATAAAGCCTATGGATTGTGAAGGGAAGGAAGAATATCTTCAACTATAGTCCATAAATAAGTATATTATGTTAAAACTTCCGCAAGACGGCGCTACTGTCAATAGCGGGTAAAGTTTATAAATACGTGCATTTATCTTAATACCCTTTAACTACATTAGCGCTACATCATTTCTGGCACCCTTACTGGCACAATTTTTCTATTACAGACCTATATAAGATACTCATCCTTACTTTTATAATCCATAATAAAGACCAAACTGAGTCCTAATGTTGCCGATAGCAATAAACACACAATACAGTACTCTCTTTACTCCATGGTTCAATTTATCGTACGCATTAGGTTATTACAACTAACCTCCTTATTCATAGACATCAATAACGAAAACGATTTTTAAAAAATATAGAAAATTACAAACGCGTTCTTTGCTTATATATTTAAATTAAGTAGGACAAAGTAAACACGCCTATTATTTTTATATACTAAGTCAAAAGAGGACAACTGCTCGCCTCATTATGTAGTAGAAACAATTTTCAGCACGAAACAAACTGCTAAACAAACAAAAAAAACTATCGTTTCATACATAGTTACTGACTGTCAAGGGCAGAAAAACTTTTCCATACAGAAGATACTACTATCTTAGGCATGGAAATGTTTTTCTGTACTACTTAAGAGTAGAGTCAATAGAAAATAATTTCACAATAAAGAATAATAACCCCATTTTAGCTTAACATACTCTTTTACATATGACCTTGTTTTTTTACGAATAAGGAGGTGAAAGGATTATGATATGCAGAGTTAGTGAACATTACGTCAATAGATTGTCTAGTGGCAAACTCCACCTTAACTACAGTACTATGGTTGCAAAGATACAAACTTTAAGTTACTTTCACAATAATATCTATATTTAAAAATTGTTTTTTTTTTTTAAATACCATAATAAAATTGTTAAGATATAAATAATATAATTATTAAGTTACGTGGACAATCAACCTTCATAAGGAGCGGTTATTTATTTTACACATACATGTACGTACCCTATACAATTCAGCTTACGACTGATAAAATCAGTTAAGTGGGTGAAAAAACGTTTTCATTTGATTTGAATTTATTCTCCAACACTAGCACTACTAGGTAATAATAATAATTATAATCAATTTTATAAAATTATACTACTATGTACACGCTTTTATGAACTCTTTATTTTTTTTCCTATTAACAATATACAATTATTGAGTTGAATACGCATTTTTTTTCGATACCGGATGATTCAATACAACCGAAGATTAATAATTTGCATTAAAATGTACTAATATTGTATCGGTTGGAATATTTATTTATTTCATAGCGTTTTAAGCCAATTTTTGATTAAATGAAATATCTTTATATTCTCGAAATATATCTAGAAAAGAAAAATCTTTAATATCATTTCATTGTATCTGTTAATTTTAAATCTTTATTTTTGTGGAGGATTGAATTAAAGAGAGAAAAGTCTTCGCATAAATATATATCTATTGTTTTGAATGAAACATCTTTTTTAAATTCATTTAAAATGGTAATTAATATTATTTCGACCAGTCCTATCAAGAGATTTAAAGCGATTATACTGGTGAGGTCAGGAGTCGGAACATTAAGCAAGACCCAAAAAACGCTAATATGATTTAATACGATAATTAAAACCATTAAATGGTTTTAATTACTTAACAATATTATTAATTCCCAGTTTAACCACACTATTTGAACAGCAGACTGGCAAAAGTCGTGCCAAATCAGCAAATATTCTAACCAATACACTAATAGGACAGCATATAAGGGACCATGTAGACGACAAAACGACTAACAGATTTACTGATCACCTTGTAATAACAATCAATGATTTAATTCACTGAATTCACTGGATAATCGGCCGCAGAACACCCCGCACCCACCTATGCGCGTGACTCATTAGACTCGATATATGAAAAAAATATAATCATGCAAAAAAAAAAAAAAAAAACAATTATACAACCCCTCTAATTTGAACTGTTCTCAATATGAACTGGGACTAAAAATGCAAAATTGTGATTTGTGACAGTGATCATATAGAAAACAATCGAATATGTTACGTGGGACACTCACATCATTACAATGTAATTTACAAATATAATCAATATCTAAACAGTATATGAACTAATCATATAAACGAAAATATTTACAAAATATGATCACGTCGGGGAACATGTCATCTCTCTTACACACTTTTAACTATTTACAATGACTTTCGATATATAGACACTAATTGATTAATTTTAAGAGCATTGCCTTTTCACAAACTCGATCAAAGTTCATCCCTTGTTCAATTAATTAAAACGTGATAAACTATCAACCGTCTTGTCAAATCTTATAACTGTTTGATATTTGTGTAAAGAAGAACGCCATCTGATTCCTGAATGAATCCATTTGCATCACAACCGAACATTCAAAAATTTAAAAATAAACTTTATTTTTTCAAGTTTTACATCTCTGAATTCTAACATCGAGTATTTTGAAGTTCACGAGAATTTATGATAAGTAACCACACTATTGCAAACATGTCCATTGGAATAATTTCAATTTTATGAAATAAGTTGAAAATTATGTGTATGTACTTTTATTCACTTTATTTTACCTAATTGATTTTATATTAACTTAAAATATTTGACCTCAAAGTAATATCAGGCACAAAACTCGAATATGCTGACAAAAAACTATAGAGGAACAAAAAATACACAGGATTTTTTAGTTCCATGATCAAAAGAAACCTTTAAAATCCAGGCAGCACCCAAATATTTTTTAATGTGATGACAAATTTGTACAAACCTCATTAAACACTGGCTTGATTTAGAAATCAGTCTTGTGTCAAAGGAAACAATATTTTTATTATTTATTTAATTGATTAACAACATTTTCAGTCAGATTACAAGTTTGAATTGTATATAAAATTTGTATTACTAAAATATTTACGTACACCGTATATAGACACACTAAAGAATCACAGGGAATTCCATAATACAAAAAACATTTTTCAGAAAACAAAAAGTGTGAAGTTTCAAGAATAATAATTAGACGTCAGACAATAGAATAATTATGGCCATCTTTCTAAACTACACTGAGATTAATATGTGGAGTTGTTTTTAATATTTATATTTTCATATACATGTATATTTTTTGAAACACATTTTATACTTACTAGTAGTAGATAGTTCGAAACTTCGAGTCTGAATTCACTAAGGAGGAATAATAATTGTTAACTAAAAATACACAATTACATGTATCTCAAGTTTCAAGAACAGATCTTGAGCCCATTTAATGT
>JANCMC010043217.1:11356989-11441275 GCA_024363005.1 Charaxes varanes | reverse complement strand
AATAATAATTGTTAACTAAAAATACACAATTACATGTATCTCAAGTTTCAAGAACAGATCTTGAGCCCATTTAATGTTTCCAATAAATCCTATATATTTAAATACCTGATCGATTTTTAAAATTCACGTTCACTTAAGAGAATTTGGCGGCAAATTTAACATGTTACTCTGTGAAATTCAGCCGTATTTGACAACTGTTATAATAATTAATTTTCATACTCTGTGTCCCTTTCTCAATTAATATTTCCAAACGATGGGGAAACATATTTTTTTAATGTGATTGTAGATTGTTGAATGTTAAATTTAACATGTTACTAATTTTATTTGCAAATTTTCAAGAAAGCTATTTCATGTTAGATTGCTTATTAAAAGAATAATAAAATGTATAATTCATTGGGTGAATGAATTATTTCAAGATGTTAAATTAGAAATTCAAAAACATTTCCTTTTAATTTATTGCTTTATTAATACGCACGTTGGTGCTTCCAATGAATATGGCACTCTTATATTCAGTCATATGAATAAAATTAAAAATTTATAAGTTATAATAAATAATAATTTATATATACAGATTTTTTTTTATATTTTTCAATTTTTATATGATTTTTTAAAGTTATCTATTTTTTATTAAACTTATTATTATTTAGAAAACGACAATTAAAACCCCTATATTTAACCGATTTTCATTAATTTAATTAAACAGATAGATACATATATATATGTTTATATAGAAAAACAAAATCAATATTGCATTTCTATATTGTCATAGGGACTATTACGGAATTCCCTCTAATTTCTAACGTAGCCGTCAAAGATTTGTAAGTGAACTACACTTTCAATTCAACCCTCATTCGCATTATCAATTAAAAAGAAAACTATTTGTACATACAACACACACTATACAATTTTGTACTCGTAATTTATACAATAACTACATTTACATATTAAAATCTAGGTTAAAACGAGTCATCCCGATGTCGTCGCGTCGTCGAATATAAAAGCCCCACGGGGCGATACACGTTATAGGGGGACCGTGGAATTGAAAGTGCAATTACTTTCAAGCGCTACTCTGCGATCGAAGCCCTCACTCCGACCGGGTCCGGGTTCGAACAATCTCGAACAAAGTCGAACGATTCAGTAAGCGCCGTCCTAAAACGTCGGCCGATCTAATTCGGCACGGTGTAGAACTAGGCCCGAACAGTTTCGTGACTCACCTGCCTCGACTTCGGCCCAAACTACTTCTCGCTGACGTCCGGAGGGGGCGCCCCGCCGAAATCGAGCTGGTACCCCCCCGCACGGGTCATCTCCTCCATACTGGGCTCCTTACACTCGTGTCCGGCGTGACCCGCGGCTCCGCAGTTCCAGCACGAGAGTTTAGGAGGCGCGTAGAGTACTAGGACGAAGCCGGGGTAGATCGATTCGCGGATTAAAACAAAGTTATTTAATCTGCGATTCTTCTGGTAGTGCATTTTTTATAGACTTATATGTACTGTGTAATTGTTTGTATTAATCATTTAAGATGTCTTGATATTCGTGTAGCTGTGTAAAGTTCTGTAGGACTTTCTAGTCTTCAAGGGCAAAAATGTACAAACACTTTGATCTACGTCTGGCTCCGGCATAACATAAACTTTATTTTCACCTTATATGAAATGTCTATTCTTAGTAAACATAACAATTTATCTCCTAATAGGCATACAGTTTAAAACGTAACGCTTTACAATTTCGAACGTAGATTTAGAATTTCGAACCTGAAAATACAAAATAAATAAAAAACATTTAATTAACAGTTAATTTGAAAAAGAAAAGTACACATCCAGTGCGCGCTAAATCATCAACCGCGTCACTTATCTCTAACTTAGTCACCAAATAACAAACCCGAATAGAAAACCCCTTTTCTCATAATTGTGAATTAAAAAATCGAAATAAACATCTCAATCGTAGTCACAGAATATGCAAGCTGAATATAGAAAACCTTTGCCTATAGCCCTATAATAAGCATTAATTAAAAAAACAACACATCCAGCGCGCATTAAATCTTCGACCGCGGCACTATGTAATACCTACCTGCACGAAGGCGCTCATTACAAGCCGTCTACCTGCCAGCCACTATTACGCGCCCAAGGTTTTTTCCGCGACACCAATTTTACCGTTTCGCGCTTTATTTACCATCTCGAAACATTCGCGAAGTGTGCATTCAGCTTTGTAGTTTTTTTTAAATTTCATTTTATATTTTATCTGTTAAGAGAGCTAACTTTGATGTTTAAAAAAAAAACTTCTAACGGATTACAAGTTGCAGATTTAATATTTTTAAAACTTTAACGTAATTTATAATATCTTTAAATATCGACGTTAACTTATAACCTATAAAGTAAATATTCCTAAAACCATGAAAATCTTTAATTATTACTTCGAAAACAAGGACTTTACAAAAAATCATGAATTATTTTAAGGACACTGATGTCCGTACACTCTGGGGCTGACTTTGGATATATCCCTTTAAAATATTGGTTCAATATGAAACTTTGAACCAATAATAAATTCACCCAAAAGACTGGGGCTGTGTCCTGCGGCGCCGTAAAATTTTTCGACACATGTCTTCCATTTAAACTGATCTTAAGTGCAGGTTGGCATTTTAAAAAGCGTGTCTGTTTGCCCTAAAAACTCCAACACTCACAACTTTAGCAGTGCTCGTTCTTTTGTCGTGCTATAATTAAGACGCGAGCGACCAGCATCAACTTCCACAAATAAGGAACAGGAAGCAGTCGCATAATGGAGCAAAACAGTTTAAACAGTATAGAATCATGTGCAATAGAGACTGGATCTCCGTGCGTAATTAAATGCACCGCTCCATTTGACGCGCCCTTGAAGATGAAAAATTCCACGCAATTGTGACACTTATTTTTAGCCCGCTTGAGTAGATATTCGTGTGTTGGTGTTTCCTCGTTGAGGTTTACACAGTCGTGATCACAAAATGGGTGACGCACGTCTCTTTCGACGTGAGGATTATTCACGCACGCGACGCGACGGGCGGCGGGGCAAGATCGCATTCACGCACGCCTGTGAAAGCTGGTCTTATATTCTAGGGGTTTCTAACGAAACGAACATATGAAACGTTATTAGACGGGCTCGGTCGTTTTGATCAGGGTTGTTTCTATGGGCAATTGTGGCATCATTCCGGAATGTTGATTTTGCAGGACTAATATGAGCAAAATAGATTATTTTTTCTCGTCTTTTTTAGATAAATATACGCACTACTTATATTAACTACAGAAACAGTAATTGCACTTTAATTATCTTCGCTAAAAAAGACCTTTCAACCAGCCGCATTTTGACCCACCCATACGTCTTAAGGTTGGTTTAGACCAAACGAACACAAACTGGAACCAGAGCATTCTTTCTGAATCTTTTAGTGTAAACAAAACCTCGATCATAGCTTTTACAACTAAATAACAAAGAGCAAAAACTAGAATAACAATAAGAATCTTTAAACTTAAGGAATTTCATAGAATCGACATTTCCTAAAAAGCAGAGTATCGATGGTTTCTAGTTACTTTTAGGCGAAAGGACGTTGTCGGATCCAATATAGATTATAATTAAGTCTAAATTTTTTTACTTATATTTTAAGATAAAGGTAGAAAAGATTTGATCTAGAACAGATGAGAGACGTTTGAGGTTATTTTCCTTAGATAAGGAAATTTCGTAAAAGGAAACAAGAACCGGGTGCACATTTTCGACCGTTGCTCTAATAAGAAATGTTAAAGAATTCATCTTCTTTCACGATAACACTGTTACATCTGTTCACGTAATACTTGTATATAGAAAGAATAATACTGTGCTCAAAGTGAGTTTGTTTACTGTAAAAAAGTTGATAAAACCTTGCCTTATTTGGTTTTAATATATTATGAGATTTAATTACAAAACTTACTATTTTATTTAATAATATAAACACAATAAATTAAAGATATTTACAATGTACTTAAATTTAAATAATAAGAAGAACACTACGTACATAATAATAACAAAACCGGTTCCACTGGCATCGTCGCACCGATCGGTGCGCGCGTCGAGTTAAGTAAATATAACTTTAATATGCATGACAAACCTTGTGGTTTAACGGCTCTTTTTTAATGTTAAAAATATATTGTTAATTTTTAAATAAATAAATAGAAAAAAAAAACTAATTCTAAATTAAACTAAAAAAAAAACATAATACATATATATATAATAATATAGACAACTGTTGGTAATATGTTAATATTATTTGTGAAGTGGTTTATTGCTTTATTATATGTGATATACGACAGACATTTTTTCTTGTAATATTTCACATCATTCCAACCATTCGACTTCTCTATTTAAAATACGTTCTATTGATTTTTTATACATGAAATTTTAGACAATAAGCGTATATTAAACTAAAACTTAATGATCAGATTAAAGGTTAAAAAGTTCACAGATAGGATAACTTTTATCTATATAAAGGGTTCCTTTAGGGGAGATGTTTTATGCAAAATAATATCCTACACCCGTGCGAACCCTACATCAAGGTCAACCCGGGTCAGAAGTATTGTGGGGATAATCGGGATTGTCATATAGGATATAACGGGACAGATTACTGCCCTAATCTCATTACGATGTCTGGACGTCGTCTGGACTACTCATAGGTCATTAGCACACTGGACCTTGGCCAAAATTAAATGAACAAAAAACTTATGTACTTTTCTAACTCGAAAAAAAAAACATATAGTGATAGAATATCACTCATATAGTACAAACAACAACTTCGGGAAGGAAAAACATACAAATGCATTTTTGGGAAAGTAACCAAACTGTATAATTACTAGATATAAAATTAAGCATACATGGTAAATCTAAAAATTAGTGCCCAAATTTCGACTAGCCAGCGATCTCTAGTCTATAAATTTATTTAAGGAAATTATTTGAAAAACGATTCTTTGCTACAAACATCTGTAAAAAATATTAATAAAAACACTTGTTATATAATTTTTGATATATTTTAGCTACAATCTTCGTATATTACGTGTGACTCCTGGCGTGAGTACAGGTTCAATCCTAGCTCAGAAACCAGTTTCTGCTTAATATTAGTGATTGTACTATTTTTGTACGCTAACATTTTATGACGATGTTACTAATATAATAACAAAGAAATAGAGGAGGTCGTGGCCTAATCAGTGATCGGCATTCGATCGCTAGGTTAAGTAGCTCTTGCTGCGACCGTGTGATAGATGGGTGACCCATTCTACATAGTACACTGGTTAATTTTGATATTCGACTCCCTCCGTGCTTCGGAAGTCACCTAAAACAGTGGGACCCGATTAATGTCACTAAGTGATATTAGTCGTGAAGTAGCAGAGATCGTGGGGGTTCCGAGGATGACGTCAGATGGCAATCGTATTTAATTAATGTATTGTTTCCCGTAGCACATCGTAGCGCCGTAGAGCCTGCTACGTGGCTGATTTTATTTGCACAAGAAATGAATCGTGTTGTCATCAATTTAATTGTTTCTATAAATACTGGGTCTTGACCTTCTTTATTGTGTATAAACACAATAAATAAACATATATTATGTTGTTTATTATTAGTAGATTTTATCTACTACAGACTAACGGATCCGAAAGACGTTGTCTTCCCCGATGTTTGGCTTGTCTGCTATTTTCTATAAAACGTGACACGCCAGTCAAAATGTCTGACACGAATGTTATCTAGTCAAAGTATTCTGTATATGTGTGTAGGGAACAAATTTTTTATTTTGAAATAATTTTTCGACTTTTCCTTTCTTTCTTATCCTTTAAATCAGTAAATTTTAAGGGGAATGAAACAAAATATAAGAATTCAAAATTGTTCAGCCATTTCTGATTTTTAGCGAGACAACGAATGATTTTTATACGTATAGATACATTTACATATACTATTTATTATTAACAGATTTTATCTACTATGACTTAATTATTTGACAAATAATTAATCTTATACATACACAAACATACATACATACATACACACATACACATACACACACACACACTATATGTTTTATAATTTTAGCTACAGTATGATTGGAAATTTGTAACGTTTAAGAGCTTAATAATTTAGCTTAATAAAAAAATATATAATAATTCATTTCTCATTGGAAGGTGGTGCTGAAGAAATTCTATTTCTAATTCTATTCCAATACTCTTCTAATTTATTGTAATGTATACTTTGGTCAAATAAACATTATTTATTTATTTTTTTCTTAACTCCTTTTTCAGTTATTATTCTCGTAATATAATATTTTAATTTTACATTAGAACGAGGCAGAAAGAATGTACGAGACATTAAATATATTTTAATTTAAATAATCGTAGAGAAATAGCCTTGTGTCTAAGAAAGGAAAAAAGGTGCGGACTAGAATCAGAATAGATGTATTCGAATTGTCACCCTTCATCAATGTGATATAAAATAAGTATAAAATACATAATAAAGGACTGCGTATATGCTCTGAGTAAGATGTCGGATATAAATTCGTAATTAAACAAGATAACAAACGAACATTATTACCTTGTTTTGGAATAATTTCGCTTTAATGCAAAACGAATCGCATAATCAAAGCCCATAAAAAGGATACTTTTATTAGGTTTGTTAACGCCTCAGATAAGAATTATATTATAAATTATAAACGAGAAAAATATGTCACATGACTATTTTTGTGACAAGAGGCAAATTGAAAGGCAATTCAGAATTTTTTTAAGTGACATTGTTACAAATAATTTAGGGTATTTTTACGACTTTCGGCTTCAAGCGCCATCTTACATTAAAATGTTAAAACGCTTGCTAACTTAGTATACATAGTTTTCCACACACTCTTGGTGGCGTTGTTGTAAAAAATTGAGATTTGTCATTTTCAATAAATGAGAGTCGGATTATTTTCTAAACATTTTATTAACTCTGTTAATTCTATAGACATAAATGCAAATTATATTTTAAATTACATATGATCAATCCTATTCTGTTTTGATAATTGCAATTTTCTAAACGTCAATAGGGATAATTGTCAGATTCTTTGACATTTACAGTCTCTCGTGCGAGTCGAGCCTATCTTGCGTCAGTGTCAATTCGTATCGCAAAGAACGGTTGTAGTGTTTTGCAGTTTATGTATTATACTGTTTTTAACAACGGTTTATTATCAGTGTAAATAAATATGTATTAATAACCTTTCTACTAATTATTAATATTTTCTCTTTATATATTGTATTTAAAAAGAATTCTTTGTGATATAATAGTGAAAGATGAATAGAAATCTCGGTTAGTTTTAAATTAGCGTATCGTTTTGATGCGTTCGTGAAAGAAATGTGGTCTAGTTAGACAAAAAGTGAAGATTCAACTGTGCTCAGTAAGTTAATTGGTCAATATGTTCTACTGTTAGCGGTTCGTGTACCCTATTAGTAGATGTTTTAGACACGAAATGATGTAGTCATGTTCTTGCGATATCGGCAAAAATATTATTGTTTTCTCGTTACTGTTATTAAGTATATCCTCTGAAGTACTTAATAAAATATAAAAGGCCATTTGAAGACCTGATATTCTAGGTTTACTTAAATTATTACTGTCATAAAACATAAACAGATGTTCGTTTAAAATATTTATTATATTAAACAGTTTTGCATTAGAAAAAATATGCAAACAGGAATTATTAATACACGCGATAATCAGATTTATTTTTAATAAGTCTATTATATATTTACTGAAGGTAATTAAAGTAATATAATTCATATTACAAATTGATTTAATACAAAGATATTTATATTACTAAAAATTTATGTGTGTAAAATTTTTAGTTAATTACTGTTGCAACAAAATAATTGTATAATTTATGCAGTACTTCTTGTAAGCAAATCTATATCTACTAGAGCAAATCTCAATGCTATTAGAACAGCTTTGCAAAATAAACCAGTTAACCAGTCATTTCAGATTAATTGTAGTATTTTTATATCATATTTATTTTAACAAAATTTTTATTTTACAGGTAAACAAATGCAGTCATGTCTAGCGATGAATCCAGTGTCCGTGTTGCAGTCAGGTTAGTCAAAGCTATAAATTTGCTACCACAAATTAACATTTGTGGTTAAAATTTTGCTACCAAAAATTTAACCCCAAAAATTTTTTTTTCCTTTAATATTTAGGGGCTTCAGTCATTTAAGCCCCCCATCTTATACCTACTGACTCTCTCAGAATATCAATTTTGTGATGCGTCTACTTTGGTCACTCGCATGCGTAAATGCATTTCCCAGCGAAAAAAACAGTAGCGTCAAAACCAACTGATCGCTTCTCCGTAAATACGATAAACACAGCGTCGTGACGCTACGTCCGAACCGCACAACACAGCATTGTGTGTTACGACCAAAAAACCAAAGCTTAACATAAATTTAATTATTCAGATCACAGAATTATCAAATGTATGTTTGTAAAAGCGTGTGAATTATTTGTAAGTTCCATTCATTATTGCTTTCAATGAGTCTCGTTTATTATTGCTGTTATTGAATTTAATTTATGGGTGCTATTTCTATTTTTATTGGAAATAGTAAATGTAGAAAATAATCATGGCTCTTTGACTTAACGCTTAGGGTCTTACGGGTACTTAGAAGTAATCAAAATTTCAATCCATTAAACGACATAGGTATTTCTACGCGAATGCGACGTTTTTAATGACACAAAACGACATGATTTAGAAACATTATGTTAAGAATATAACCAACGTGAATTTTCAAATGTAATGTGTTCAAAATCGTAGATTTCAAGAAGACGATGGCAAACAAACATAGTTTAAGCTAAATTGAAAATGAAATGCAGCGCATGCAATGAGCTTACTTTGACATCGTGAAACAACGAGTATTAAAATTAATTCTACCTAAAGTATATAATTTATTAAAATCGTATAAATATACGCATACTTTTCATTTAATTGCGTCACATAAAATAAAATACATTCAATTGAATTTCAATCTAATTCTAATATGATGAATTCGCTTAGTACTGGTGTCAAATTGTATAAAATATCTCATAACTGAATTTTTCTGACCCAATCTGAACAAAATATTCATACACAACTCTGTACTAAAACTTTAGCATTTTAAATTCATAAAAGTCTATTTTATAGCTGTATGTATTTTCATAACTGACTCGTAAATTGCTAAAGGGCAATAAATTCAAATGATTATGAAATATTGATCAAAAGAATGTCATTAATTTAATTTTTTTAATAAATTAACATAAAAAATGTGGCAATAAACTTTCTTGGTCCCCAAAGGAAGACTGTTTTAATATGATTCTATTTATTTAATTCAAATGATTTTGAAGGTAGCCGAGGTACCAATTTATATTGTATAGAACACACATATTGTAATCCCCCCCTATAACACCCTAGATTTGTTCCGTGTTATAGGAAAACGCGTTGTAGGAGTTTTCTCGTACAACGCGCTTTATACGACCCCGAATGCGCATAACATAATATTATATATGTTATAATATTATGTATTATAGAATACTATTAATGCGATATAAGAGTAACGTGTTATGGATTACAGTAATTATCATTTTGACAAATTGGATCAGAACAATATACTCTATAGCCTATCAGCGATATTATATTCTAAGTACATAAGACATTCATTTTACAGGTAATATACAACTACTTATAACTTCGTTTCGTCGCTTAAGTCTTGTAATCATAGCAGTTTTTTATTTCCATAGTTATTATCCTTTTTTATCACAAGAGCTGTTTGAACAAATTCGGCCTTAAAATTTCAAACACCTATTCTGATTTTATAAGTACCCCTTTGAATGGAATGAAATTGATACATGGCAAAAATTTCACCAAAATAATGGTCATAATTACTTGACCTTTTAAGATTGAAAAGAGATAGAGAGAACAACTTACTGAAAAGAAAAGAGAAAACAATGTTTTAATTTAAAATAAAATAAAAGTTAAACGAGTTTCGAGGTAAAATATGCTAAGTTTGCTTGGACTAGCTCCCGTGGTAAATATTAAATTTAATTGTATGATCATAATAATGGTCATAATTACTTGACGTTTTAAGATTGAAAAGAGACAGAGAGAACACAACTTAATGAAAAGAAATGAGGAAACAATGTTTTCATTTAAAATAAAATAAAAGTTAAGCCGAGTTTCGAACTAAAATATGCTAAGTTTGGGTGGAGTAGCTCCCGTGATAAATATTAAATTTAATTGTATGATCAGTTTTAAAAACTATTACTACTACCTGAAACTCAAAAGTCGTTGGAAGATGGCTCAACAAATGTGTTCCATTTACAATTGACCTCGACTACGCAGATGAAAATTGTAGGTTCCTTTGGTGGTAGATGTTGGGAGGTCTCATAGGTAGATGGGATTAGAGGGTTGTTAGTAGGGGCTTTTAAGCGGAAACAAATGCGGATGCGGAGGGGAAGCGGATTGACTCCACCGAGGCGGAAGTGAAAACGAAACGCGACAACAACACCATCACTAGACATGACAGCATTGCCGCCACTTCACGCCGATCTCATGTGAGAAAGAGCTACTGGTACCCGGGCGCGCCGGCCCAGTTCGGCTACAAGCGTGGCTCTACCTCTAATTGTATAAGTATAAGTTGAAGAGTTTGTTTGTTTGTTTGCTTAAATGCGCTAATCTCTGTATCTACTGGTCCGATTTGAAAAATTATTTCAGTATTAGCCCATTTATAGAGAAAGGCTCAACTTAATTTAGGTTTTCAACTTTTAATTGGTTATCATTATTGTAGTCTAAAAATATCCTAGATAAAAGGAAATATGTACCCTAAGATTTATTTGCCATTGAACGTCTTATCAAGAACAAATACTATTTCTATAAACTCAATAAACAATAGGCAGTCCAAATTTTAAGAAGGTGATTTAGTTCTGGTAACACAGAAAAATTCCTTAACATCATCTTAT
Source organism: Charaxes varanes (assembly GCA_024363005.1). NCBI lineage: Eukaryota > Metazoa > Arthropoda > Insecta > Lepidoptera > Nymphalidae > Charaxes > Charaxes varanes. Next base: position 11,430,307 of record JANCMC010043217.1, on the reverse strand, counting down.
AAGGATATCAGACAGAGAGTTATATACCCCATAATATACTAATTAACGAATAACTTAAGCTGTCTAAATATTTAATTATTTACCACTTCTAGAGTCATCTGCAACTGTTTGCAGATTTGAAACTTCTTCCTGTAACCGTATGATATGTGCTTCCTTTTGTTTCGTCATTTCTGCTACTTCTTTTAATGACATATTATCTTTCTCTAAAGCTTTTTCCAAATTTTTTCTCAATATTATCTCAGTAACCAAATCATTAATAATTTTAAAAGTAATATCACAAATGTCTGTAACATTAGTATTATCATTTACAATATCTCTATATTTATGTAAAATATCTTCACAAATGTCTCCTTTACTTATGTTATTAAAAACTCTTTGTATTCCATTATTTAGATCACTGAAAATATTTTCATTACTTTCCCTTAGAGCTAAAAAAAGATTTAGGTTATAAATACACATAATATGCACAGTAAATACTATATTATTATTTACTAGAAGAGACTTATAGTGAAGTGTTTAGTAAATAAAGATAAAATCGTGATATCGTGATCGAATTATGGGCAAGTGAATAACTATAATACATTTTAAAGACAATTCTGGCAACGGCGTAATATGATCACCGCCTATAAATAAATGATTGTTATTTAGCAAAAAAAATTGCATTACTCTGAATGCTTACATTTATGACTTAAAGAAATATCTATTTGTAAACTGAAGTTGATTGAATCTTTCTCTGTTTGAAAAATACTGTTTTAAATGAAAGATATACACATGAATATTGACATTTCAGTAATCAATTATATAAAAATTGTAAATTGATGTAGTCAATTATCCAAAGAACTTTTGTAACCATTTACTAATTTAGCTGAAGCTACACTTTCAGGTACTGTTCTAGGTCTCGATAAGATCACCTCTCATTTACAAATTTACTATTAGACTTAAGCATTATTTTTTTTTTTCATTTTATAATAATAATAACATACCATTATAATCAAACCTCAAGCAGTCATATTTACTCATTATGTTCTCAATTTCTTTTTTCTTGTCAGCAATTTCGGCCTCCAATTTCTTGCTTATTTCTGTCAACTTTACTTGCAGTTCATTCTTTTCTGATGTTAAATTCTCTACCAATATATTACGTTCACTACACAGTTTTGAAAGATTTTCTTTTTCTGTAATAAGTGCTTTGTTTTCATTGGAGACATGTTCTAAATTGACCTTACTATTGATTAACAACAGATTGTTTTCTTTTAATTCATTATTTTCTGCAATTATTTTTTTATGTTCATTTTCTAAGCCTGATAAATCTACCAAGATTTTTTCTCTTTCGTTCTTAATATCTGCATGTTCTTTGGATAGAATATTAAGTTTGTCTATTAATGTTTTGTTCTTTTTTTCTAATTTTTCTTCTATTTCCATTTTTAAACTTAATATATTTTTCTTTTCTTGTTCTGCTAAATTTTTAGCAAGCCTCTCTTCGACAAGTTGCTGCATCAGACATTCCTTTTCATGAGCTAAAGTATTATTCAATCTTTCAAGGTCCTTTAAGTCAATACTCATTTGTCCTTTTTCTGCAAAGATCGCATCTCTTTCTTCATCTGCTATTTTTCTAACATTTTTTTCTTCCATTAGCTCTTGAATCAAAATAGTCTTTTCGTTTAACAAACTGTCTTTTTCTGTTGTGATAATGTTGTATGCGCATTCTTTATCCGCAAGTTTTTTTAGCAATGATTCATTATCTTTCTTTAATTGACGATTTTCTAATTCAACAGAATCTTTTAAAACCGTTAAGAGTTACAAGTATGTAGTGTACGAAGGTAATGTTTATCTTAAATAGTTCTTACATAAATGTCCGCGACATCATACATCTATCTTTCATGTTTAAGCCATTAATGCCAAAATGGTGTACTATTGTGGAATGGGAACGGGAAAGGGAAAGGAATCGGGAACGGAACAATATTGCAAGTATACCTAATATTCTTTAAAAAATATATATATAATAATAGGATAATAGAATATAGTAAATAAATAGTAAGTAACCCAACGTTCTTGCAGTACAGCGTTTGCGGGGTCCGCTAGTTCTTAATAAAAAGATAGATAGTTGACCTATTTTAAACGGCAGACAGTTTAACAAGCAGACAGACTTAACAGAAAAGACCGATAGGCGATTACTTATTTGACAATAAATATCCATATAGATAAAGCAACATATCGTTTAATTACCAAAACGAGTTCATATTTACCTCTAATTGGACGGACGCACCACTTTTCACCGGTTTTATTGTGTGAAGATTGACTGACGACGATAAGGGGGTATCTACAATTTGACATGTTAGTCTTGCAGTCGCGCTCCGCACAAGTGGTTGATAAGGTAATCGGTGCGGTGTCGTCCACAGTTGTTGCTTTTATATCTACTGCTATCTGTTTATAACGAGTGCATAAATTGTTATTATTGTATAACATAGAAGTTAAATATTATAAGGTAATACTAGTTAAATTTATTTTAATTTAATATACGAGACAAGATGCTTATGTCTATCTTCTTCTATTTAGCGTTAACCCGATCTAGTACCAGGGTCCACTTAGATTGCAAAGGATGTGGCTGTGGGGCGAGTTAAGATGACCGACTGTTATCTGACGTTATCCCCGGAACCCCCACAATGTCACGACCAAAATAACTCAGTGACATTAATCGGGACCCACTGTCTAACGTGCCTTCCGAAAAACGGAGACGTAAATATTTCAAAACCAGTGTTATAAAAATATATCTTGGGCTTATATTTTTAATCAATGCAACACAATTATATGGGTGTTATAATACTAATTACTTGTTATATATATCATTAGTCCACAGATTTATAAAATTTGTTCAGAAATCTTAGAGAGAACACTGCCAATGGCTAACAGGCAAAATAATCTGGTGATCATGTCTTAATTTATTCTACAGATATGTATATAAAAGCGAAAGGTCACCTAACACGAAATTTCAAAAATCGCGGTACGTACAATTAAGAAATTTGGCAAGGGTGTAGTTAGTAGACAAACGATAACAACGGATTATTCGATAGAGCTACATTAAGAAGTTCCAAGATGCAATTGCAAGCCTAATTTCACGCTCACGAAATCGCGGGAAACAGCTAGTATGTTATATTAAACGTTATTCCTGTATCTGCACATAAACACGTGAGGTGGGAGCGAGGGGTACCAGCAAAATCCCTGTACAATTTAATAAAAGCCCTTGGCTTGTAAAGAACAATCATAAGTTCATTATTAGATAGGACACCTAAAGCCGCACTAGTAGGATCTTACCAGATTTAGGCTAGGCAGGGGAGGGAGCACTGGCAGTGAAGTGAAGTGTTAGTGATCACTATAAAGAGCGCGCTCTTAAACCTACACCTGGGACACAAGTCCCCGGCACCGCTATGGTTCCTTCCTCTGCAACGCGATAAACCCGGCACCCACACGGTGAATCCATAGAATGCTAAGAAATTTGTCTCTCTCTAATTAGTGTCTTTTTTTCGTTTGCAGTCTTTATACGAGTCGATAAAGACGGAGCCGTTCAAAATACCGGAGGACGACGGTAATGATCTCATGCATACCTTCTTCAATCCCGACAAGGAGGGGTGGCTGTGGAAACAGGGGGGCAGGTATGTATTACTCACATTCAAATCAAGGTTTACTACGAAAGGTGATATTTTAACGTAATCCTAGCCTAGTAGGATCCTGTCCTAAATGTTGAAGGATTTAATCTATCTAATATATATGAATATAAATAAATATATATAGGACTATATGACACATGGACGCCTGTTCCTAAGGTAGATAACTTAATGCCTGTGTTATCCGGTAACAGACGCCTGTTATACAGAAATATTTCTTCTAGAAATGTATAAATACATACATATCTATATTACACCCAGACTCGAAGCGGAAATCGAAACCACAACCCCCGGAGTGGAAGGCAGGGTCAATGCCAACTGCGCCAACGGACTAGTCAACAAATCATCTAATTGTTTGATTTTACGTCATAACATATCGGTCACGTTTCGTCGCTTAATGGAGTGCGGCGCTGACAGGTATTTCTAGATGTTCAGAAATTTGGTCCGACCACATTTTGGGACTTCGGCCTCTGGGTCTTTTGCCATCCATTTTTCCGGTCACTATCAGGCGTAGTTCTTCGAGCGACATGACCAAAGAACGTCAATATGCGTTGCGAACAGATTTTGGATTAGCGCTGAGCGTTTTCAAGCTTATTAGAAACACTAATTTACATGACTATTAATGTATAGTCGACCAAGAAATTGATTTGCCACGCTAAGGTCGAAAGTCGTTTGCACGTCAATTAGTTAAAAGGCTTATTTTTGCCTGTTATGCGTTACGTTAATTTCTAACAATAACCCTTAGCAAAACTTTCTTTAACTAGGAACTGTCTTCCAAAATGGTGAAGCTCTTTCGTGGTCGACTATACTTTAAAATATGTCAAAGGTAAAACCTTTTAGCAACATTTAGAAATTTTATTATTTCGAAATATAAAAAAAGGCTGTGTAAATACTTGTAAACGTACCCTGTAATTGGCTTAAAGATTCTTCATTGTTGTGAAACAGGAAAAATATTAAGTATCCTGTAGCACTATTCTCGCTGGTAAATATCTTTTACGTTGGAGCAATTTTATCATAATACTATCTTCGATGTAGGTATAATATTCATTGAATTCCAAAAGACTTGCAATAGTCCAATGACTCTAGAAGTCTACTACAAGCAGGAAAATTAAATCACTTTCCAGAAATCTCCAAATGAAGAAAAAGTGGCCTTTCCATCGACTGCTACTTTAAATGGTATTTTATTTAATTGCTAGCTTAAAGACGCGATATTGCCAGCGTTGCAAGAATTTTTAAAATTAGGAATGAACAGTTTCCCATTCCCGTTTCGTTCCCGTTCCCGTACAGGTACAAAACTCGGGAACAAATTGTATTGGAAAATATTTTTTCTCTCATTTTTTGACAATTTTCTAATGTTTAAATAGTTATTCTGCTATTTGGGATGGAGACAAATCCAAAAATAAAAATCATTAAAATCAGTCAAATCGTTCTCCAGTTACAAGTGTTCGACTTTTCAAATTCAAATTCATTTATTTACTATACTTTGTTTTATATATATATTTCTTTATTGGTTACACATGTTGAGTCGCATACAAATATAAGTACATATGTATTAAATAATGCTTAACAATATGCCTAATATTTGTTGCTCAAATAAAAAGTGCCCAAGAGCGTGTCGAAGCACGCTTTTTCGAGGGTTCCGTATCCGATACGCCATAAAGGTATTTATTAAATAGCTTCAAATGCAGTACTTCCATTTCATTCAGATTAATTTGTCTACTAAGTTTTTGAGAGCCCTATTAAAATGGAACAGATGGCTCTGGATAGAGAAAAGTGGCAGACTTTGGAGGAGGCCTTCAAGTATTCTTTGTAGAGCAGAAAATAGAAGGCATTTTATTTTATATTTTATTCATTATTAAAACGGAAAATTTACATCTAATGTTTGAAAATTCTAAGCGGAGACCACCCAGCGACAGACAGACGGATGGACAAAGCGAAACTATAAGGGTTCCTTGTAGGAATGACTACGGAACTCTATAATTATAAAGCACAGAACTACGGAAAAACCTTTCCGACAAACATATTTTTTTCATTCAGTCAATTATTGGTTAAAAATTCCCAGGGCTTTTTTAAAACAAGTTAAATATAACGTTTTCTCTTTGCGCTATTTTTCCTGGCAAATGGATTGTGCACGGCTTTTGCGTTGAGAGGAAATTTTATTACTTTATACTCTGCAATTTGTTTCTTTTAAGAGGCGGAAATCCCTAGCCGTGATGTCGATTTATTTCGCAATAGTACGTACGAACAATGTAACGGGTGATTTTTAAGTGTTTGGTTTTTCAGCGCTCTGTTTCTGGTAGAGCACGCATGATTAAAAAACAAAGTTGTTCAGTTTATATTGCCACTTCACCTTGGAATTGTTACAAATTATAGAATTTTATTATCAAAATCGGCTCTGTAAAGATGTACCACCACCATTCGTCAGTGGTGGTCGCTATTATTCAATGATTTCCAACTTTTTATTGCCCAAAATACACGAGCTGAACCTGGCTGAAACGTCGTTTCAGCTACCACATGTTAGACAGCGCGGGAAATGATGAACCTAGAGGGGTCTATATTAGCGCCAGTGTCTATCTAGACGAAAGCTATATATCTGATCCAATGAAACCATTTTTTACTATAGTAAAATTTGAAAAATATAAAATATATATTTTAACAAAATAATACTCCTTTCATCTATGTAGTATTTAAAAAGATAGATCTTTCAGATGGTCGTCACGGCGGTAGACGGCCGCTCTTTTGTTGATTTCCACTAACAGCGTGTTCGCTCGCGGCCATCGCTTTCTTTACTACTACGCTTGGACCCATGTGATATTCATAGTGGATTTTATTTCCAGGATACGAGAATCAGGATTGGTTCATACCATCGCCGGCGCTGCCCGTCAGGCCGGAGGACTTGGCGCTGACTCCCGATCAGATCAGGGAGACGTTGAATTATTTTCGTGAGTACTATTTATTTGTTTGCCTACACAAAGTCAAAAATAAGCTTACATACATTTTAGCCCAATCATAGGCCTTACAGGACTTACATAATTGGACTTAACATATTGAACTACGCAAAAATGAACGCTCTAGATTCTAGAGGATATCTTCTTTGCTTACACTTCTTCTTCTTCCTAGCGTAATTCCGGTTAAGTACCAGGGTCCGCTTAGATTGCAGAGGATGTGACTGTGGGGCGAGTTGAGATGATTAATTGCCGTCTGACGTCATCATCGGAACCCCCATGATCTCTACAACCTTACAACTAATATCACAAAGTGACATCAATCGGGACCCACTGTTTTACGTACCTCTCGAAACGCGAAGCAGGTCGAATATTTGAAAACCAGTCTTAGAATGGGTCGCCCATTTATCACCCGGCCGCAGTAAGATCTGCTTAACCTAGCAATCGACTCAAATGCCAATCACATTAGGCTAACCCCCTCTCCCCTAGATGAGTGTAATATGTAATATTTATAATCTACAACGGTATAGCGGAAATACGAACGTAAGGAAATAAGCGGATATTGCGTTCCAGTTACAATTATGAAATGTAAGAGGTTTATTATCATATTATTATGTTTGAAAAACATTAAAATTGACATAAAAGAGAAACCTGTCATAGAAAATTATCTGGCTTATCAATATTATTTTAGTGATAATAAATTTTGATATTTAATTTTATGCAAATCCTAGATTATATATCGGGCTGTTATGCCGAGGTTCGGCTTTGCGAGCCTAGAAGTCATAGCACGAAAATTTTAGCCGTTCGAGTCGAAGAGTTGATTGTATTTAGGATAAAAATGTTCGTGCTATGTCCACAGCGGTCGACTTGCGACTTACTTCGGTTCGAAAATATCGTGCGAAACCCTCACATCGAGTTTGATTTCGCAGACTTGTGGTTTAATTAAACACAATTTAATTGTTTACTTTAATTTTGCAATTCAGGCCGTCCTTTTAGTGTTAAGCTGTCGTTTAAGTTAAATCATTTGGCATAAAAAGCAGGTGGTTCAAATTAACGCAATTAATAGCTTAAGTGATTTAATGTTAATAGTAAACTCGAGCAAAGTTCTGGGCTTTACCTGGTTTTATTATAAATACTTGATTGGTAGTCCTACGTGACTAGCCACACGAGATCAAGCCACGTATCTCCCATCAATCATTTTGAGATCATCAAAATTAACAGCCGTCCCTATAAAAACCCTTTTCAGTGTTTTTTTTTTGGTACAAGTCCAACCATGGACCTATGGTTTCTTGTTCATAAAGTTTGTGTTATTTTTCTTTGTAAATGTGGGATTGTTGCTTTACGACCCACCAGATGATCAGCAGCCACCGTGGCCTAAAACGTTTACAAAAAATCAGTTGTAATCTTCTCTGAAACAAAACAAATGAAACAAAACAAGCAAAATTCAAAGGAAAGGTCCAGTTAACGGTCCAGCAGTCCGTTTTTTTAGTTTTAGCGAGACTAACGAACAATTGATTTTTATATATAAACATAAATATTTTTTTCAATAGTTAATTATTCAAAAAAGTAATTATTAGGAGGCAAGAACTTCGTAGAAGGGTAGATATACAACGTCTTTAAAATGTAGATAATTTTCAATTATTGCAAAATATCTAATCGCAAAGAAGCGGGCGGGCAGTCACTTTGGGGAATTAAATCCGCCACCACATCGTGTGCGAGAAATTCCTTTATAGATAAGCGTGTATAACGTAATTGCGGCGTCCGTCGTCTGTGTGTGGCGTGCGGTCGATTACAGCGCGTGCGCGGCGCTAGTACTAACCACCAGTGCCGGTCGCGCCGGTAGCCACGCGACACGCGTGGAATGGTACGATAATCAGGCTAGTTTGATACGGCGCTTTAACTTATTTTATTATAGTACGGACGATACAATTGAAATAGGATGACGTCAGATGGCAATCGGTCATCTTAACTCGCCCCACAGCCAAATCCTCTGCGATCTAAGCGGACCCTGGTTCTTAACCGGGATAATGGGAATAGATAGAAGCTGGTAACAGCGAGTGGAAAAGGCCTCGTGGTCGTTCCCCAACCCGTTGGTCCAACCAAATCAAAATTGCCACCTGCTCTAACTAGTTCTAACAGGCGGTGAGTTCTAGTTTGAACCGGGACCACGGGAGACGGATGGTCCCAGAAAGTGGATCCTGCGATCATGATCCTCAGTAATGAGGGAACGAATAAAGAAGAAGACTAGAAGAGAAGAAGTATTGCTGCCTATATGCAAGCATTTTTTGGCGGACGTAGGGTAGATTGCAAGACCGATCCTATGTCTCCGCCGCGTAGTGGTAAGCAGGAACCACCATAGGGTTTTAGTCGGTTGGGGGCCGACATAACCCACCGCTGGCCCTTGTGGCGAATACGCAAAAAAAATAAATACGCAAGCATCTTTCCCGTATAAATACACTAATAATAAGGTTATTCATTTTTAATATACTGAACCAACTTTCAGTTGTTGGTAATTGAAATAAGTTTTTAGAATTGATACAATAAAAAGAAAAAATTATTCGCATGAGCAATAATATTTTTTTTTAATCTACTTTCTCGTATTTGTACATAATAAAATTTTAAGTTAATATATAAAGAGAATAAGAAAATCTGTGCTATGCATGTATAAACATTATAAATAACTATAATATGATCCGCTTGTCTTATAATTGTTTTAATAAATCGTAAAACGCATTAAGTTGCTGTTAGAACTTGACTGCATTCATTGCTTTGGTATTCTTAATACCTACGATATGATGTGGGTTCCTTTTGTTGGTGATTAATGATTTTTTGATTTTTTTTCTTTCAAAATCCAATAGCGGCGCTCGCGGCAACGCATCCGGCTTCAGGCTGACATCCCTGAACAAGTTGGCCGACACAAAGTCCAGCGTGACGCGGAACACCACCCTACTGCATTATTTGGTGGAACTGCTTGAAACACAGGTAAAGTTCATCCGTGATGGTTTCTTTCAGCTTTACCTCCACGAAGTAGGGACTTGAGACATTAAAGGGTTACTGGCCATACTATATTCCATTATCAACACAAGCTAGTCCTATTGCTTTCATATTACGAGTCTTCTTGTCAGTCTCCCATTCTCTAAGCCCAACCATCATTCAGTTGTTAGACATATCTATATAAATAAAAATGTTTCGCAAAATGTGTTGGTGAGCGCATAACTCAACAACGCCTGGACCAATTTAACCAATTCTTTTTTTTAAACGTTCGTCAAAGTCCAAAGGTGGCGTTTAACGCGAATAATTGTCGGGAATACCCTAAAAACAGTCCCTTTTCCCATACAAACGTTTCGTAAATAAATGTAGAGTCAATTTGAACTTTATTGCTATTCGATAGAATTCATATTAAATTACAAGCACTCACTGTTGTCTAAGCAATGCAGGTGTGTTCCTAACGTCAAAGAGTCAATTTGCACTTTATTACCGCTGCACAAAGCAGAATGGATTAGTAGTCGGTCGTTATTTCTAAAAATACGGGAACGGGAACGGGAGCGAGAACGGGAACGGGGATGATATAGGATAATAGAAGTAAATAGTGAGTAGCCCATGTTCGGGCAGGACATAGTCTGCCGGACCCGCTAGTTGGATGTAAAAGTAATGACCTAGATGCAAAAGTTATAAGTGGCTCAGTTATATCCCCCAGGTGAATATAATTGAAAAGGAAAGAAATGCAATTATTTACAGTTATTAAATGCAATACAATTAAGATAACTTAGTCAGACGTTTAAATGCGTCGTTTAGACGTCCCATTTTGGGGCATCACACTAATAGTTTAACTTTAACCTAGTTATTTTGTTAAGTTTCATTTAGTTTGAATAATGTAAGATTACCGTTTTTGTGTTTATTCTTTTTAGTGCGATGTCACAAATAAATATTGTGTATATGTGTATATATGTGTATTTTTATTTTAGTGTACTGAGCTATTAAACTGGTAGTGGTAGATGGACGGTTGTAGCTAGAAGTGTGTAACAACTTTATAGTGATTCATGACCGAGAGCAAATGAATGATACGAAGAGCTGTGCCATTATATATATTAATATTCTTTAATATATATATATTAAAGAATATTAGGAATACTTTTTAGGTATGTCTAATATTACCTTTTTCCCCTCCTACTAAGCTTAAATTAAAAGCATATGTTATACGCGCAGTTTAAAAAGATATGCCTATTTAGTATTGCAACAGTTAAAGACTACATTTATATCGGACCCCCTCCTGTTGGTCCTAAAGTTAATATTTAGGGCCATTAAAATATTCAAGTGCAATAGTCATTTCCTTTCCAACGTACATATATGTCAATGATTGCAACTTAATTCTTAGGTAGACAATTAAAGCACGGAATTGTAGTGCATCAAGTGTATTACGCCGTGAAACCCTGTATTAAGTTTTCGTGTCGTGTTGAATTATAGCCAATGATTTCATAGTAATCACATGTCGTTCCTTCACAATTACCAATATATGTATGTACGTGAAATAAATCAATTATATGCACGTACATACAAAGGCATTGCATATGTACGTTTGAAGCTTCAATGGCTTTTAGTAGAGGGACTTTTTGAAATCCGTAAAAGTGCTCGCAGTTTTAATGCTCCCTAGGCTATCCTTGTCCCTACACATGTCTCAAGTGTATTCTAATTTTTTTTTTAATTTTGCTAGGAATAAACGGGCAGGCGTTTCAAGTGTCTACCGACACCTATGGACAACTGCACCACCAAAATACTCGCAGATGAGTTGCTGGCCTTTAAATAGACTACCGGCCACAGGTAATTCTCCCAGACCGAACAAAATGCGATAAAAATACTCACACTAAGAGCCCTACCTCACCGAGACTCCATGGCGACGTCGCTGGTTACGTATCCAAACAATTTATATTAACATTTAGGACAAGTAACTCACTTGGCGATGTCGCCAAATTAGGAACATAGCCATGATTACTACTGGCTATTCATTTGGCAACCGCAGATATCTAGCCTCGGTGAGAACAAACTAAAAGAATTGAAAGCGTGGCGCTACCTTTTAAACAACGCTTGTAATGTCTTGATTACCTAAGAATATTAATTATTAGTCTGTAAAAATACAAAGGAATGTAAATTACTTGTAAGTTATGAAGCTCTTTGGACAATGAAAAATATCACCTATAAAATGAGTCCTTTTTATCTAAATGTTGTGATACACAATCATGATTTGCAAGTACAATGATATTTACTGAAATAGCGACAATATCTCCCTTTCCCAAAAAATTCAACCCTATCCTTATGTCGTATTGGTTTTGTCACCGTGTTAAAAAAAATAATACGCTTCTACATATTACGCGTACATTATCAAGTCCTGAAACTGGTATTACCAGATATCAAAGGAGCAATTGAAATATCATCAGTATAGCCAGTCAATAACCAGATGGCATTATCAAGATTTGCATATACCAGTCCAGCTCATAGTTGCCGTATAACTGCGTTCCAGTCACTTATTTCAAGTACCAGCCCGAAGGCAGCGACACCCGAAACATGCACTTATCAGTAATGAGCTGGCTCCAACACTTTATTAGATTCAGTCAGTGTACAGGCCGTATTGCGAAATGTTTAATCTGCTTAATGCTTGTATACACTGTGGAAAACAGATTCGACACTATTTCAACGCCCGGATCCAGCCTTAAAAAAGGCGTTGGGCCATAGCCGCTCTTTTGCCGATTTTCGGCCAAATTCCAGTCGGCGTATGAAGTTATCTATGATCGATATAGTGCATTTTTGCAAAGGATATGTCTATGTGATATACTAGTTGTTACCCACGACTTTTTCCGCGTAAAATAAGGTGAAAAATTTTAGCGTGATGATATATTACCTATAGCTTCCGTTGATAAATGGGCAATATAACACTGAAATAACTTTTCAATTTAGACCAGTTTCTGAGATTAGCGCGTAAGGACACAAACAAACTCTTCAGCTTTATATACCTATTAGTATAGATAGATGATTTTGAAACATTTTATTTGTAACTAAGGTATTGGATATAATATTATCAGAATTTCGATCTACATAGACCGTGAATGTGTGACGTCACAAGTCTATTAAGGTGGTGGGTATACCCATTGTAACCACCACTGTGGAGCCGCGCCTACCCTATTTACGTCATAGCTGGTGTTATAAATGCAAAGGACACGATTTCTCAAAAGCAGACGAGGTTTTTAGTTTATCACATGGAGTTGCCTAACTGTGGGAAGAACCTTCATCTTAAAGAAAAGCGCAAGCAAGCAGTAATATTTGTGTCGTACTTACTGTGTACTGGCTGTTGATTTTAATTAAAGAGGTCTTTGGGGAAGGGTACATATAAGTAAATACTATCGGCATAAGCAAGGATCTAGGAGCGATGAATTATTAGACAGACGGCAGGTTTCCTAAAGTTAGTGTATTGAAAGCAAACAAAAAAAACATCTTTATATATTGCCCAAATTCCAGTTTTGGTAAATGGCTGCTCGTCTGCCCCCTTGTAACATAAAAAAAAATGCTTTTTTTATTGCACAAGACAAGAAAGATTGCGAGAGCCTCTATAAACTTTTCATATTACTGTTTCGAAACAATATGCGGATAGATTCGGAACTAATTTAGCTTAATTAGATAGTGCTCTCCTGCTCTGAGCTTTATAAAATTATAGAGACAAAAACGTGCATTTCTATGGAATCAGAATTCCTTAAAAGGGCATTATAATCACTGATAATAAAAGATTAATCCCGTTTGACATCGCACCATCTGACTCTATTTCCCAAAGACGCATGTTTCAACGTACGGCGGCGAACGTTCTCAATGTTTTCTTGTATTAGTTTACAAATAACTAATTTATTTAGAGGTGTTATTGTCCTAGTAAGACCTGTAATTAAAGCCAAGTACGAGTAAGATCACCCGAGCCTTCCTCTAAATAACCTCGATGGATTTGTTCGAGTGGTAGCCATATCCGGTGCAAGCAAATTTAACTTCAAATAGGCTTGTTTATTCAGGAGTGCACTGAACTATTAAGCTCCAGTCGTAACAACGTCGACCGCGTTAAATTCTTCAATACTATCATAATGCTCAACTTTAATTGCTTTCTTAAGGACCCATAAAAATTGAGTGGCTGCCAGTTCAATATTTTACAACGGCTCGGTGTTTAAATTAAGATGAATCATTACAAATCGTATTACTTTACGCTGTTGTAACATTACCCGAATCTAAAGGCATTAGAGCAACAGAAAACCAACTTAATAAGTTATTTAAGTGGTAAGTTAAGATCAATGTTTATTTATTTATTTAAAAAACAGAGAACTTAACTGAAAACACATTTCAGTTGAGTCAACTACATTAGAGATTAATAATATTTGCTATGAGTGTGAAAAAGTTGTTATATAGAATAAGATTACAAGATTGTGTGAAATCTATTACTAAGACGATAAATACGGTAGTCATAGTTAAGTAGAATTTGAGCTTAATTTTTAATTAGTTATCGAAAGGGTTGCTGGTTGTGGTTGGTTAAGGTTTGATTAAGAAGTTATTTCCAGATGCGTGCTACTTGACTTGAGAAAGATTATTTTTATACAAAAAAATTACTTGAGCGACAAGTGGTTTCTTTATAGTGCAAGAATGCATAACTTTTACAACCTATAGGCATGTTTATTTTATTCTGAAGAAAGAAAGTTCTTGTTTAAACTATTTTTACGCATTGCACTCCTGGATTTCAGTAGATGTGATTATATAGTTTGTTAGAGAACAACAAGATTCAAGCGTTAACTTTTTAACACTAATAAGAACTAAAACGTTAAAATAGCATTAAGTATAGTAAGTATTAAGAAGAAATAGTGCATTGGTAAGTACGGTCGCCTGTAATAGCCTAAAAATCCACACGTGGTCGTAACTAGTTACGAGCGGTTAAATAAACGTTAGCCATTAATGCTATTGGTACTGGCAGGTATGTAGCCGAGCCAGAAATAAAGTGAAACCCAATCACGGGAAAACGGAATGTAGCCACGTTACAATTAACGTTATTGTAAACATTCTACGTGCATAATAACAAGGAAATATTGCGCAAGTCATTACTTCCATGCGTAATCTTTCTTAACTAAAAGTTAAAATACCTATATAAATCGATGGTAAACACAAACAGATATTTAATGAATAAAAATAGTTATTATGCGAATATACAAACAAAAATTAATCAAATACAGATTTATAGATCGGAAGAAAGATATTTAATTGGTGTCTGTACATTAACAGATTAAAAAAAAAGAATGCTATGACTTTTCTTGGTATACATAATAGTCCTTTTTACTCTCCGACTGAAATTAAAACTTGCGCTAAGAGTGGGTGCATCCGTCGGGACGGATAGTTCAAAACGAGGTCGGGGAAAATAATATATGGACAGAAATCCGTAAAGTGCCCGATTCAGAATTTGAATTTTATTCCACCCTTTCTACCGTTGAGTTCAGAAAAGTACATAGAAATATAGTAAGTAGTATTAACGACCTATGTAGAATCCAAATATTAGTCCACGCTCACCTCAAAACGGATTCGATCAATATTTGTACTGTACGTCTGCTTCCCATAAGTATATTTTCTTAATCAACATCTACTGTTCGCGAGAGTTTTGGAATACAATCGATGTTTGCTAGTGGGGTCGATAATGAACGCAAGAATTTAATATATTGCTACATGTATAGATTTTTTCTTTCAAAATACTTTCTAGAAATAAATTAGAGGTAGCGCCACATTTGTAGTTCTTTTAGTTTTGCTACCGAATCTGGCCGCGTTGTCATCAGTTACCGCCTGCTCATTTGGCCCTTAAAAAATTTAAAAAAAATATAGAAAGTATTATTCGGTTTTAGTAATGTGTAAACCATATTTGTGTATTTAAAATGGCAATTATTTAGGAATTACAGACAAATACCCTATTTTTTAAAGGGAGGGAGCTTATGGGTATGTGGTTGAACTGGCGGTAAGTAACTACTGACGTCTATGGACTCTTGTATGATCAGAAGGATCGCATATGTTTAGCGGCCTTTAATAAATGAGTAGGTTTTTTTGAAGGCCCCAAGTTTTATGTATATAGATTCAAACTGTAAATTGAAGAATGTACGGGTTACCGAGGCGGGCGGTGTCTCCACAGGCGGTATGGAACCAGACGACCCCGACTAGACCCATCTGCGCTGCATGCTGGGAAACAAGCAAATTCACTTTGAATGATGTTTACTCAATAACGCCTTCCATCAATGTCCGAACCATACCAGTTCTTAGATATAGAATGGTACTGTATTATAAAAAAATGGATAACTTACTTTAGTATTTTTTATTTCTTACTAGCTGGTACAGTTTGTGGTCGCTCTTTGATATTTGCCGATTTATAACCGTCGATTTTCAAGTTACGTTAAAAAAAACTAATTTAGAGTTGTACTCTCAGATCATGCAACAATAGTCTTTCAAATACTTTTTATATTTGCGGATGCTGCTTGCGACACTCACACAATTCGTAATCACTCTCTTTTTAAACAAATGTACCAAATCTCATTTGTTCTATCAATTTCACGCACGCGCGCACGCACGCGCGCACGCACGCACGCACGCACGCACGCACGCACACACGCGCACACACACGCGAACACACACACGCGTCGTTATTAGGCTTCTGTTTTCTTATTTTTCGCGTCTTTTTACAACATGTCTTTAAAATTTAAGTAAAGGCGACGGAAGAGACTGGATCCCACAACACACCGAATCCTAGTGTGGGATACAGTGCCTTATTCCATATTGTTACTTGTATACTTTTTGAGTTAATAAAGATATTATTATTAAACAAACTACGTACTGCCTGTTTCTTTTTAGTTGTCATTTAATGTGAAAGCTTTAGTGGTCACATGTCATATACGCACTCGTGACCTGCAGTATATTTGCATACAAAAAATGGTGGTCAAAGAAGAAAAAAAACAGTAAAACCTCTGGTGCGTGGTACTTTAGCGTGATCTGATCAAAATAAGCTGAAGCGAAGTCACGATTTTACCGAATAAAACGGGCAAAACGATATGATGAATGCAAATTATATTCACTCAGCAGCAGCATTCTGAATTGTAAATATCGTAAACATTTATATAAGAAGGGAAAAGATTCAAAAGGTATATAAAGCCACTTATTCAAAAGGTACAAAAAAGCTGTTTCTTTTTCTCGCTAGGTTTAAACGAACCGACTCTAAATCGGTCAATAATTTTGGCTAAAGTTGAAGTTGAAGATTTTATTGTAAATGCACCAGCGTCATGGTGATCTTATCTTATATATCTATGTCTTATATATGAGCATAAAATTATATAATATTGTATATATTATATGCAATATTATGTATTATATCATAATTATAATAATGCGTTATTAGAGAAGCATGTTATATGGAGATTACTTAACATTGACTTTTAGGGTTGACACATGAATTAGAGTTTTTAAGATAACATATCATAGGTGCGAAGAAATAAGAAAATTAATATAAATTTATTTCCTTCAAAATTTAACATTAAACATTTTGACATAATAGTAGTGAGATAATTATATGTTATTACCATATTTTTAATAACAAGCTGTTACCCGCGATTTTGTCCGCGTTGAATTCAGATTCATTTTCCCGACTAAAAGTAGCCTATGTCCAATCTATCTCTTTACCCAAACACATCAAAATTTTGAAACTTAAAATATTAGTATTAGAGTACATTTTCGCAAAAATAATATTGTATTCGTTGTGCTACTGGAGGCTGGAAGGTATTGCGTGGCGACGATGGGATTTCTTTTTAACTTTGGCAGTGTCGTGACTTCGATTAAAAAAAGTCGTAGGGTCGTGCTGTGTATCCTTTATCTAAATCCTATAAGAGTCGCTCATCCTTAATTATGTGTAACAAGAGACCGGACAGGATTCTTTATTAGGGTTGTTACTTGCGTGAATTCTTTCACACCAATGAATGCTATTAAATTGTATGCGTCGGCTTTTTATTGTTTAAGAGCTAGTTTATCGAAATGTTTGAATCTTTTTTAATGGCTGGCATTATCACTTTAAAATATAAAATGACCATGTATGATGATGAAAATGGATGATATTCGCTCACAAACCTGGCATACCGATGGATATATTTTTCTATTTATAGAAAAAAAACATTTGACAATTGATATAACTTACGGTTGTCACGATTATGCTTTGACATCATCCAATACATGTGTGTGTAAATAGTTTAAATCGTGTGGCATTGGTGTGCATGTCGTTTTATTTTCTTAATTTAATATATTAATATTGCATATTTAAAAAATAAAAATTAGCATTTGCATACCTTCCTCTACATGAACCACAATTGTGCCAAATTTCATATTCCTCTGACCCCGCTATTTTCGTAAAATGGTGCCTAAAGTTTTCACTTCACGTATTAATATTTAGTTAAAATCTGTTCCCACTGCCTGAACTCTAATATTGTTATTGTGTGGATAGCTTATTTGTTTATTACTCGTCCTCATGATAGCACCATAATGCAGCGCTTTCATTACGTCAAGAATGCAACTTTCGCATGTCTTTTTGCCTCCATACAAAATATCCTGCATGCATCCCAATTGCATTGAAACACATAATTGCTTTAAAACTTTTTTTTCATTATTGAATCGTGCAAAATAATACAAATTGAGTATTAACTTGTGTACATAGATAAATTCCTGATAGCATTAATCCTAAAGTTAACATCGTTTACATAATCACTAGCACATTAAAAACTTAAAACGAGACAATTTGTACAATAGTAATGTGATTAATTATAAAAGTGGACGTTAAAAGTGAGAAGAAATAATTATCATAAACTTTAGCAAGTTTTATGTTATTTACTATGTATAGTTCACAAAGATATTGGTTTGCCACGCCAAGGTCGAATGTCGTTTGCACGTCATTTAGTTAAAAAGTTCATTTTTGCTTGTTATACATTACGTTAATATCTAACAGTAACCCTTAGCAAAATTTTCTTTAAGTAGGAACTGTCATCCAAAATGGTAAAGGACATTCTTGATTGACAATACTTATTTATGAGAAAACACTGAATTGAAGCACGAGGCGGTAGATTTGTAAATATTGTTGCGAGCGCATCAGCGGTCTGCAGTAAGCAGCAAGTAATAATTGTAGAACAAAAGATCTAGTCGTATGCGTATAATTGCAACTGATCATACGCTTAGCATAATAATGAAAAGTTCTGAGCGCATTGCTAAGAAGAACTTTTTTAAAGATGTGCGAAACGTGCGCCATCAAAATTGCTTCTATATTTTCTTCTATTTAAGCATTCATAAGAAGCAACCCTGGTGTTAATCGCTGGAAGGCTTACAATAGTGGCGGTAGTGTTTGTTTTAGAATCAACTTTAATTATCACGATAGGATGGAGCTCTCTGATGCCAGCGTTATTAATTCTGATTTATGGTCACCACATGCTGTTATGGAGTAATAATGTGAATTGTAATGGACGTTCGTTAAATTTAAGGTATTCAAATTTAAATAGGGTTAAACCGTAGAGTCTTTGTCCACTTAACTGGTTCAAATACATCCACATCTAAGATTGTTTTTATTGTTGTTTCAATTAGGTAATATCTGATAACCTCATGAACTCTTCCAATAGAGGATCAGTTTTTAGGATTCCGTAGTCCTAATGGTTCTAACCATTATAGTTTTGTTCTGTCCGTCCATCTATCCGTCCGCAAAATGGACCCCCCTATGTTTTACAAATTATTACATGTAGAAATTTGAAATTTGAAATGTTGATGGGACATGCTAAAAATTCATTAGGATAAATTATCTTGAGCGAAATCTTTTGAAGTTGTTTAAAAAATACCTCTATCGCGTATCCGATACGGAACACTTCTATATAAACGTGTCTTAACTAGCTCTTCGCCATAATTTATTTAAGTAATATAACGCCAGGAGTAAGTGTTGTAAAATATATGTTGTTCGTTAAAATATTATTGTTAACTATAATTTTTATGACCGTAACTTATACAAAACTTAATTACAACGGTTTAAAAAATACGAAAATTAATCAGATTAAGGGGAAAACCTTCCCTTGGTGGAATTCATCGCAGCCTCACATACAAAATGCTATCACTGGAACACGTGTTGATCTGTGATCGGGAGCTGGAACAATGGCCGTCCCTCCACCATTGTCTTCCTTTGAAATTCCGTTGTCGCGATGTAGACTACTCTTTGTAATTTATTTCTTGGTTCATCCTTTTAATTTTCTTAGTGTCCTTATAACTTTGGAATACTTTTTTGTTTTTTTTTTTCATAAGGGGCAAAGACTTTTCTACTTTATGTGTCTTTGGGATGTGGGTGTCTTTCAAACCGCCCTCCCACCGCTGAGCCATTGGGGTTGTAATTCAGTTTTGAATACACTCATATAATATTTCTAATGATTCTGAACTTACGAAATTGTGTCCATTAATTTATTTTAAAGGGGTTGCTCACCTATCATTTCTGTGTTCGAAGTACATTATCGCTATCCCATACTTAATGGAATGGGACACACGGTTACAGATATTGTGCAACAACAAACACGACAAAACGATTCATTAGTGGATTTTTTTGTGGTAGGTGACAAACAAACATATCGTCTGAATGATGGTTATTGCACCAATTACTTTCTGCCATGTACCAGCTTAGGCAACGATTGCACCGTGGAAGGGTAAATCGATAGAATTATAACATCTGCTGAAGACAGTGCTAAAAGAGTTGGAACAGTGTTGAACGTGTATCAATTGTGTACATCCTTTATATATATTTACAGATAAAAATTGATCAAATCATTTTGCTTATAGTTTGAGTACGCTTTGGAAGGTGATCATCATCATATCAGCCTGGGGACGCCCATAGCTGAACATAGGCCTCCTCCAGTAATCTCCACGAAGGGTGACGTTGTGCCGCTTGTAACCAGCGACATCTTTTGGAAGGTAATGTAAATTAATTAGTATGTAGTGCGATGTAGTCCAAAAAATGATTTATCCTTCCTTTTTTATATCATTCTTTTCTCTTTGTTTTTTTTTTCTTCTTTCCATCTTTTCAGATCATACTAATTTCTAGACGTCTGACATCGAGAAATGAGTATACCTCCACCTGAAAGTCTTTAAGTCATATCGCTTCTAGAACACCGGAGCTAGTAGCTATTGGCATGACAGACATACTTGCTCCTCGTTCTTGACGGCCGTGTGTATCCGTTACTTATATCGCTTACTCAGCACAAACTGCGTACCTAGCGTGGGGGTGCAAAATTTTACATTTGCCGACTGCGCGGCGCTCCCAAATTATTGATTTATTCATTAAGTTGCGACTTAGTTTGAATTGTCAGGTTTACGTGGCGAATTTATCGGGAGACGCACTTACTTGGGTGCGAACTTTCACGTATCAAATTATGACTGGGGATGTTTGTTCGTATTATTGGACACTCTATTTGTACCATAAATCAAATGTCCGTGTACATCTACAAATAGGAAAGTCTTAGAAAAACTTTCAATTTTGATATTTCTTAGGTATCATTTTGTTATTTCTATTTTTTCGCGAAACGACATCATCAATTAAATAATGATTAAAAAGATAATTATAATATTCTACATATGACGTTCATGAGTGCTTACAAAAAGCCTATATGAATAAACGATTTTGATTTTGACGAAAACTGTTTCTTCTCTACAAAGGTTTATACTTATTACAAATGGATAATATGGAATTAATATAACATTTCGCATTATAAAATAATAATAGAGCCTCAATAGCTCAACGGTATACGGTATGGACTGAAATCCGCAAGGTACCCAGTTCAAACGCCACCGCCGTTGGGATATTGTCGCACTCCTAATTTAAGCTTAGTAGGAGGGGAAGAAGGGAATATTAGGCATACCTAAAAAAATAGTTCGTAGTTAATTTAGATTTTTCATTATCGCATATTTGATATAGAATTAGTGATGTAAATGTTTGATTTTTATTTTTATTTCTTTATTTAGCGCCAATTTTTATGACTGCCCTGTTGGTACAGTGGACAGTGCCTTGACCTCCGCTCCGGGGTCGCGGCTTCGATTGCCGTCGAAACTGAGAGTATTATTTATATGTATTTATTTGTGTATAACAAGCGCCTGTTACCTATAACACAGGCATTAAGTTGTCTACCTTAGGAACAGGCGTCCGTGGGTCATATATATTTATTAAATTATACATTTCATGCTATGTTGGTTTAATTGGAACTATGGATACATTTGACCACTCTATTACCTTTGTAGTATCCAACAATATTATAATTGTAAAGTTAAACATTATAAGTTACTAATAATAAACCAGGTAAATATTATGAATGTTCAATTAACTAATATTAACAATAAGGACAAACCGCATTGGTTGTTTTAATGTTAAATTGTTAAAAAGAAACTTTGTAATTTCTTATAAATGAATAAATAAATTGTGATACCATCCAATCTTCGTACATGGTACAAATTTTGCGCCATTTCAGTTTTGAAATATACTATATATATATATATATATATATTAATTTTGAAATATTCGTATTTCCCGAACCTTAATGACTGTTCTACGGAACCCTTAAATTTCGCAGAGCCGAGTTTGAGAATCCCTGCTCTAAAGGGCCACACACTCTTTTGAAACGAACTTCCCTTACGAAAAGACCCTATTTCTAGCACAAGCTTCAAATTTATCTATCGCCCTATATTATATTATATTTTTAGTATTATGTAGAAAGAAATCGTTAGTGTTGTCTCCAACGCACTGTCAAACATGGCCGCGCTATTATCACTTGTTTCTCGTGATAACAGCCTTCTCGGCATCTGCGCTTGCGCATGGTAGCGTGCGCCCGCGTCTTATTTTCCGACTTTTGCGATATATATTCCCAAATATAGACATATAGTGACAAAACATAAGTGACAAGTGATCAGAAAGTTACGTGTCCTCGAACTTGCAAAATAATAACTTTTTTGCTTTTGTGTATACAAAGAACTAATTATTTTATCTTGGCTTTGGTAAGTTGTAATATCTTATACTGAATAATAAAACTATATTTAAGTAAATATTTATATTGATAATATCTAGGTTGCTATTTCCAGTCCTGGTATGAATTGTATTTTATCTTTATATAATATTAGCAATGTATAAATAGGTAAAATAGTTCAGTACTTTATTTCTAGTAACAATAATAAAATCTTTGCACTATAAAGATTATGCAAGCAGGAGTCCTAAATCCTAATAATGTATTTATTATATCAAAAGAAACTCAGCACAGAGTTCGTATATTTTATATATTGAAAGAGAGGCTAACGAGTTTCTTGCTGAATCTTCTCGTGGCTGGACTCTTCCGAATCAGTCATAGCTTTTAAAATATTTGATGTTGCCAAAGAGCTTGTAAAAGTCTACTTGAATAAAATATCATTTGAATTTGAATTACTAGTAGACCCGACTGACGTGGTTTAGGCTAATGGCTTGCAAGCCAATTAACCTATCTCCTTCATGTCTTTTCCATAAAACGTAATCATGGCCGAATGTTTTGCCGAAATTATACTTTTACACGGCACAGTCAAAAGGACTAGTGCGAACGTCATATATTTGAATTTGAAATAATCACCATATCTGCATTTTTTAAGTAATTTTAAATAATCTTTCTGCTTTTTCTTTTCTTTCAAACGTTCCCTGAAATAAGGGGAATGAAACAAAATAAACAGGCTGACAACGTATGGGCGTTTGTAGACACCTAGGTGAGTGCCGGCTGCTCGTTTGCTCCTTGTTATAATAAAAAATAATTTATATCGGTCCAGACGATTTCTAGTTTTAGCAAGACTAACGAGCAACGATTCATATATCTATATATATATGTTATAATTCAATTGAATTTCTTTGTATGTACTTCAATTTTGATTATCAGTAACATAGAGTGAACATATGATTTTCTGTTTATATAATAGCTTGTTATAGCGTTGTAATAGCTTGCTTATGTTGTGTTTGCTTTTAAGCGATCACTACATTTAGTTTATTTATGTTTGTCTTTTATTGTTAAGTGTATTAATGTAAGTGATTGTTAGTAAACCAAAATAAATAAAAAAATATGTATACATGATCTATTTTATCGCTTGTTGATAAAGTACCCATAACCTTTCTATGAATAACAATTAAATACTTATTGAATTGAAGTTTCAAAGATAGTGATATGATACAATATCTATAAGGATTATTACTAGTGCCAGATTTAGGGGTAGGCTGACAAGGCTAGAGCCTGTAGCGGCAAATGTTAGGGGCGGCAAATCTGGATTAGAAATATTTTTTGGTGTCAAAGAAATAGTTTAATTAAATAGTCGGTTAGAATTGGACATGACTGTCATCAGCCCCCGTGGCGTCTGTTATGCGTTCAGGATTTCTAGGCGCTAATAAAAACAATCAGACTAATAACTGAAAGAAACCTGAAGTAATGAGAAAGATGAAGTACAAATGAGGAAAGCACAAATTTATTAATAAAAAAGATGTATTCACTGTACCACAGACTATCAATTTGCAGATGTCAATAGGGATCGCAAGAATTGAATAGCCTACTGGCGGCGAATGTATGAATCCGGCATGTACGTTACAATCAACACAACTTTATATGTAGAGATTAGCCTTCGCACTCTCTCCTCTACATAAAATATAAACGTGGCAAATTTTAAAATCGTCCGCCCGCTCAATTTTTTACAATAGCGCCGAAAGTTTTCGCTTCACGTTATTATAGACTTTATAAAGATAGATACATACATGTCCTTAGCATATATCGTTATTTATGCGAAACTCAACTATGAGCAGGAAAAATAAAGTATAAATCAGGAAATAACCTATGTAATGCCTATGCCTAGTTGACTATTCAGAAACTAGTTAATATTATGCCGTGCAGTCGACTATTCCTTAAATATGGATATTTCACGAAAGGCAAACTTTCACATGATTAAATTTGTGTTTTTATATTTATAAAATGTGGATTTCCACATAAATTATAAGACCAAACCGCTTTGGCTATCCTGGCGTCTTGAATGACGTAACAACGTGCCAAACAAACAGCTGTACTTGAGTGGGATTGGAGCGTACTTTAGCAACGACAAATTGTTTCGCACGATGTGACGTCATGCGCTTAAATTGCTGTTCGGTGTCACGTGATTTATGTCTCTTAATTAATTGATTTACACCGTCAAAATATTAAACAATCTGACATATTTTAATAATTTCACTTGATTTATGTAATATTGAAATATCTGTCAATAATCCGGAATAAAAATGTATTACAAATTATTTTAACTGGACTCGACCTACACCATCAACATTGCGACCAAAGTAAAGCAGTGGCTTTGATTTATTGTCGTGACCAAATGTCCGTTTTCCTCTGAAACCGGATCATTATCAAAAGATAGTCCCTATAAAGGTGGCTCGTAAAGTCACCAGCCAAGAACTTCGTAAATCTATTCGAATAAAACGAGGGAAAATTTGCGCAATTAAAATTTAAGCGTCTGTGTTTTGATTCTGGGTTGAAATCCAAAAAGTGGTCTGTCGCATTTTTCTTATTTTTATATCTTTATGATGTTTTCACGGAGGAATATGAAATTTGGCACAATTATAGTTTTTATAGATGAAGGTGTGCGAATGGTAATATTTCTATAAAATATGCATTATTAATACATTAAATTATTAAAATAAAACCCGATGCACACTACTGCTAAACGGTTCATGCCCCTTTACACATGTTTACATTTTACTATAAGATTGTGTCAAAACTTAGAAATCATACCGGAGCCAGACAAAGCTCAAAGTGTTTGCATATTTTTGACCTTGATGTCTACAAAGTTCTACAAAACTTTGTGAAGTTACGCAAAGTCCCCGACCTTACTACATGATCATTTAAATGATCATTCAAATGAAGCTAAGTCTGGCTCTGGTATGACAACCATAACAAAATAACAATGTATTTGTTAATTATGATATTTAATATGACTAAGTTTTCAAATAGGTATTTTTTCTAGGTAGATTTCTGGCCGAATTTCCAGCTGGCACTCCCTAGTTTTTGTTAATAGGTCCTCTGCAATTTAAACAGATCCTGGTACTAGACCGGGATAACACGAGATAGAAGAAGAAAACTTTATTGCACATGAAAGTTCAAGGAACAGAGAAGTATATTAACCGGCAGCAGACGCTATTATTATCGCTATGCATTGGACATTGAATTTGCATTTGGTCTTTAATTTTATAAGTTTTGGGTTTGTTTAAAGCAGCGGTTGGCAACGCATGGCCCGCGAACCGTCACTTTGCGGCACGCGACTGTTTTGTAAATGGCTATGTAATTCTTATAAATAGACTAGCTGTTCCCCACGACTTCGTCCGCGTGTGCCACTCTTGTCACTTAGAGGTTTCAAAATAGTTTTTGGATGAGAAATAATATTGTTTATAAAAAAACCTTCAGAAATAATGCATTATGTTAGAAAAAATTTGATTAGCATAAAAAAGGTAATACTGAGCTACGTCGCGGACTTTTATTTACAACTTTTAAAGGGAAACAATTTTGTCATGCAAGACCTTTTTTTTCGGAACTTCAACCATTTACGCAGCGTACGCAGCAAAGGCTCTCAAATAGGAAAAGAAACCTCCGATTTTAAAAAAAAATTCATTGGTGCTCCGCCTTTATTGGCTTTAGTGGGATATATAGCCTATAGCCTTCATCGATAAATGAGCTATATAACACGGAAAAAGAAATTCAAATCGGATCTGATATATCCTGAGATCCGGATCGGATATTTCCTGAGATTAGCGCATTCATAGAAACAAACAAACTCTTCATCTTTATATATTGGTATGGACCTAGTGCTTAATGAAACGCACTGTTTTTATCACGTCGGCAGGCGACTTGAAGTGGAAGGTCACTTCCCGTCAGCGTATATATGTATTAGTATCGTGGTCACGTGATCTTTACTACCGAGTACCGATTCTGTTCGCAGTTATTATTATAATCTGGGTAAAATTATAAGGGTTTAAATATCCGCAACAAATATAAGGTGATTAAATAATGTGCAAATTTATTTTCACCAAGCTAAATGTATAAGTAGAGGTCAAAAAGAGAATCAGGTTGCAAAAATGGAACTGGGTAGGGCACATTTGTAGGCTAATCGACAATAGACGGACGAAACGTCTAACGGTATGGGTGCCACTGGACATAAAAAGGAGAAAGGGAAGACCGAGGAAAAGATGTTGACATATTTAGTCCAAGATGTGGAGAGAATTGGGTGCAAAAGGCAAGAGAAAGAGAAATAAGCTGAATTTTAGGCCGCCTACTTCAACCTAATTTTCAAGTTAAACATATAATAATTAAATATTTACATGTGACTCGCAAATTTGTAAAGTAGGTTTTAGTAGAAATAAAGGCTATTATTATTTTTTTAAGCTAAATACATAATGTCTTCAAAGAAGTGTACAAGTATTTGAAGCTATGACGTAGTTATGCCGGAGCCAGACATAGCTTCATTTGAATGATTATGTACTTGTAAGTGTGACCGGGGACTTTGTGTAGCCATGCAACTATTTGTAGAACTTTATAGTCTTCAAGAACAAAAATATACAAACACATTAAGCTATGTCTGGCTCCGGCATTAAAGAAGGGTGGTTGCATAGTCTATAATCTTTAGTTTAAGAGTTTTGTCTTCTGAAATCTGATAGTCTAGACTCTAGTCTCTTGTCTACATTTAAAGTTAACTTATTATTTACATAGTTAAAAAGGAATAATCGATTGAAATTCCCTTAATTGTTTTTGTTTTGCAAATGTTTATATTGACTATGCTGAATTCATTTATCCCTATTGCAGTACTAGTGAAGGATGTGTTTATGTGCTATCCATCTCAGAATTAAACTTGTGGATTGTTTTAGTTATTCCTTTAGGATCATTCATGAAGAATTATACGATGGCTTCGTCGAAGATAGAAATAAAGGATCGATTAAAATTATACAAATTCACTAAGATATTAACCTTAAAAGTAGCACAAATAGTAGTACAAAGTAGACAAGGGAAAAAAATTGCTCAAGAGTTTAATATTATTAAAGCTACCGATGAAGGTCCCGCATCATCAGCTCACGGCTTGCAGTGGGTCAGTATCCGGATGTATATGCATGATTTTTAATGATGTAACACAGTGAGATAAATATGAAAACTTTTAAGTGGGTTCATCAAGTGCCTTCACAGGGGAGGTATAACTGCAGTATCTTCATAATGTATTGGTTATATAAATGAATATAGTAAATGGCAATAATAGATACAGACCTCTAGATTTACTTTTCCCTGAATATTGTAGAATCTGTTACTGTAATCTCTAATGTACAGTAACTTATTATGTAAAGTTGTTTATCAGGCAGTTTTATATTTGTATGTTATTTAATTAATACTTTATTACACACATAATATAATAAAAACAAAGAATAACTAAACCTAGTTGTGCACTGTGTAAGGGCAGTCTTATTGTTTATGGAAATCATAACAAAATTTTTGGAAACAGATAACAGTTTGTGCAAAAACAGGTGGTAAATAGTAAAATAAAGAAGGGAAATAAATATAAAGAATATAGAGAGATATTTTATAAATATTATAGAAATATATACATATTATTCACCAGTACGTATAAATATACATATAAGATAATATTAAAACATTGATAATTAAGTACCAGACTATGAATTATTGGTTAATAAATACTTTTTCATCCCTCCTATTAAAAAGGTTTTGCTATGTTTTCTATAAGTACAGCAATGTAGCTCGTTTCTAACAATAATTTTTTTAGCGCGAGGGAATAAGGTATGAACTTAAAATATATATCATTCATAGGAATCAAATGCAAATTGTATGAATTAGTGGCTGGTATGTGTTGGCTGCACAGTGGCAGCTTCAACTCCATTGTATATATGTCAAATTTGGAACTAGAGGTCAGCAATCTTTTGGTAGGCAAGGGCCACATCTTTAAAAAATGAGATGCAGGTGGACCACATTAAGAAATTAAAAGTTGGTGAGCCAGCCACACTTGTAAAATAATTACTTGGATAATTTTTTATTTTTATGTTACTAGGGCCCCCCTCCATTTTGAAGTGAAAATTTTATTTTTAAAATCAGATATTAAGTCGTTACGGATATCGGAATTCTTTGTGTCTTTTTTATATATATATTTTTTTTTTATGTTACAAGGAGCAAACGAGCAGGTGGCACTCGTGACTATCGACAACAGCAATTTCATAGGTCTCTTAGATATGTTGCTGGCAGTTGAAGAATTCCATGTTTTGGTTTTGTTAATTTTTGGATATGTACGTTCCGACGATCCGGTAGAGCGCGTATCAAGTTTTCCTACATCTTTATGCACTTTATGTACAAGTGCTTTTGTGTTCATAAAACTACAACGCGCAATAACTTTTCTTGAGCATTCAGCGTTTATTCCGTATAAAACGTAGCATACTGAATATGAAACACTTCCGAATTTATTAGCATATACATTCTACCAGTTTGAAGACGGCTTATTTTATAATCGGGCATATATTATCACCCTTATGGTAGAATAAGTGTTACAGTTTAGTAACCAAAAAACGAGAAATTTTACCACGCGAAAGTTGCTGGCTAAAGGCTGTTGCCCATAAATAAGATATCCTTAAGCTGACTTATGTGATCATACAAACTATAAACGAGATAAACTAGATATTTAAATTATATTTTGCACTATATTAAATTATGTCGGAAGTCATGCAGTGGCACAGTTCATTCCAGTGTAGACATAATGCCATAAATAATATAAATAAATAAATACATAGGAGTTTAATTCACACGGACGTCTATTCCTATAGTAGACAAATTAACCACTGTGTTATAGTTATAGGCAACAGACGCTTGTTATACATAATTTTTTTTACTACAAATATTATATATACATACATATATTTACGTAATTCACCCAGATTGGTGACAACTAACGGAGCGGAAGGCACGATCACTGACCACTGCGCTAACTGGCCAATCAATAAAAAGAATATTAAAGTATTACCTTCGGTATACATATATCTTGTCTAATCTTCTTCTACCTAGCATTATCCCGGTCTAGATCCGTTTAAATTGCAGAGGATGTGACTGTGGGGCGGGTTCATATGACCGACTGAAGTTTGAGTGATGACGTACATCACTCAAACGGAATTCCAATAATCTCTACAAACTCACGACTTCTGTCACTCAGTGACAGTAATCAGGACCCACTGTTTTACTTGCTTTCCGCAACACATAAGAAGTCGGATATTTTAAAACCAGTGTTAGAATAGGTCATCTATCTATCCGTTAAAACTGCTTAGATATGGCCGTTTATGTCACATTTCCCTTGCACTTGCAAAGGAAACCAAAACCTATAGGGTACTTCTCGTTGACCTCGAATCATGAAATTTGGCAAGGAGTTATAACTTAAAAGATTCTGAAAACCGTAAATTTGTAGTTACATCACAAAAAAAAAATTACAGTGACTTTGTCCAATTAAAAAGGATCTCATGAAAAGTATAAATCAAAAAATGACCTGTTAAATCAGCACATTATGGTCTCCGCACCATGACGTGCTGATTTACCAGGTCACTTAGGCTTAGGCTTAAGTCACTTAGGCTAACTCATTCTACTTTTTCAGGCACCGGTCAAGCGACCGATGTAGACGTTCGGTTATTAGCGCCCAGCTGGGTGGCGCGTGGTGGATCCGCTACCCTGAGGTGTCTCCATCAGGTGCCCCCTCAGCTCCTCTACAAGGTGGAATTCCTGAGAGCCGGATCAAAACTGCTGCAGTATGTTCGAGAACGCGTTCCACCCTACACGAACTACACTTTTCCTGGCGGAAAACTTAATGTAAGTACCGTAATTATCTCTATGTTAGCATAAGAATAAACTTTTTTCTTCCAAAGATGTGATATATGCCTAGTTTATTTTAAAAAGGTATTTCTAGAAATTATGTATGTAGTAATTTTGAAACGATTACCTTGCCTAACAATAAATTTAAAAATATGAAACTAATTAGTTACCAAATAATCCAATATACCTGACACATGTATTTTTTGTATTTATAAGAACTTGTATATGAGCATAGTAATGCTATATTTGATAGCATTAATATGTTTATAATATTTTTAGTAGTAATATTTTAATTGCATCTTTTTTTAATGTATCTTGCATAAGAAGGGTCTGTGAAAAAAAAACTTATATCGCAGCCAATACATTTTTGATGTATATAATAATCAAAAATGTATTAATCACGCCATGTAATGGACAAAGAACCCATCAATATAAACAAACTGCCGTCAAAAATGAATACATCTCCTCCGTGTTTCGGAAGGCACGTAAAACAGTGGGACCCGATTAATGTCACTTTGTGATATTAATCGTAAGGTTGTTGAGAACGTGGGGGTTCCGAGGATGACGTCAGATGGCATCTATCATCCGATCGCAGCCAGAGCAACTTAACTTAGCGATCGACTCAAATGACGACCACTGATTAGGCCACGACCTCCTCAATTAACCTTATCGAGGAACGCTATACGCTATATATAATCACGCTCAAATTGAATCTAATTTTAGGCAGACGAAGTCGCCAGCACACAGCTAGTAATATATATTTTGCCCAATAACAAGTTATTAACTAACATTTTCATGTCGTGTCAGCGAGTTTTCAACTTGAAGTGGTGAAGTTTGCAAGTAGTACGGATGTGATCGACCGTGATAATGAAATCAATTGCGAGGGAGCGCACGTATCTAATCTATTGTAAGAGCTCCCGCTGCTTTTTCTCTTGGCAGCGTTATAGTTTCACTTTTGTGCGCTCGATATCTTTATTGCAGAATCTCATTTTGTCACGTATTCGATGGAGTGTAACTAATAAACAAAAAAGATCAAACACCACATGTAGGAACATGTTTAATCTATATATAAAAAATAAATCCCAATTTCCCTTGGTTACGTCATCACGCTTGAACTGATATCAGTAATAACTTTTTTTTATTGTCTTTGTTAGTGTCAGATAAGGTTCTAATTAGGAAAAAGTTAAGAAAATTGCGCGGAATGTTAGAAAATCTAACAATACTTAACCACAATATTGAATAGTATCTAATGTAACCTAAATAGCTCTTTTCAAAATTTTAACTTTTTAATGTAACTTTATGGCGTTTGACATGACAGAATGCGTGCTGCAAATATCGTCAAAGAGATTATAAAAAAAACAAATACAATTTTTTCGGCCGAAGTTATTTATATATAAACAACAAATTGGTAGGAAAGTGAACGGGAACGGCACCGGGACCGGGAACAGGAACGGGAGTAATATAGGATAATAAAATGTAGTTAATAGTAAGTAACCCAGCGTTCGGGCCGTGACTGTCACTAAAATTTTTCAAACCCCTAGAATAAGGTTTTTGCATAGCATGAAGATGAAACATATGAATCTTTTGTTATATACACATACATTAAATTACATAATGGGGTGTCTTAGTTTTGTTTATAGTTTCATTATAGGAAGCATAACTACGGTCGTCTCTAAATCTACCTTCATTAATTTAAATTACATTATATTACCTATCTTCCAACTATTTATTTATGACATTTATAAATAAAATCATCTAAGATATATTAGATGAAAGTTATTAAAAGATCCCAACATCTTTTGACATGCCGATTCTTAAAGGGTGGATTAATAAATTCCTCCGAAGCCGGCAACGCATTACCAGCCTCCCTGGTGCAGCAGGTGTCAATGGACGACGCTGACTGGCTGAAAACTGCTGGTCCGTTTACTCGTTTGCCCACTTAACCTATAAAAAAATATCAAAAATCCGCGTCTTGTGAACGCGCCATCATTCTTGTCAGGTTATTTCATTAGTGTTACATCGAATTTCTATATACAAACTTTCATCTGTAGAAGACTATAGTCATCTGACTACAAAAATACATAATTCTTATCTACTAGAACGACCGATAATTATTACACTTTCGTCCCTAAATAGATTAGTATTAGTATAAAATTGACTTAAAATATCTATCTCCTCTTTCCTGCCAGCGCTTACGGCTAATCTCTCAAAAGCCACAGATAATAAGCACTTCAACTTGCCGCTTTATAAGAGCCCCAGACGAGTTGAGACGAGCCCCGTAGATAAGTTGATTATGCCTTTGGAGAAGCTATAAATTAGTATGCAATAATCGGGTAAAGTTAAAGCTGGGTTAAGGTGTGCGCCACATTGATGCGAAACCCCTGTACTGTACCACTTTTTCTTTAAATAAATACATACATATATAGGACTATAAACACACGGTCGTCTGTACTCAAGGTCGGTAAGATACCTGTGTTATAGGTAACAACTGACTGATAAACTAATATTTTATTAAATATACAAATACATACTTATATACAAACTAGCGGACCAGCAGACGCTTTCTTGTCCAAATGTTTGGTTACTACTGGTTACTTCATTATATTATCCTATAATATTGTCCCCGTTCCCATTTATCCAACCACTGTTCCTTTTTGGCAGAGAAAAAGAACGTATGTAACAAATTACAAAAAAACTCACTTCCAATACTAATAGATCGGAAGCCCCACCCGGGGCTTCGCGAACGGCTGAGCCTCGGCTCGACCCAAACACCCCGCCCGTTGACGCTGTGAAAGTCACTCTGACCAACACGATCAGAAAAAAAAATCGCGAACGATTGAAATGTAAATGTGTCGAAACGTAAAGAAGTTATTGACAAGGTACGATCGCGACATGACCCGTGTTTTCAATAGCTATAATGGTTATGGGTGGTTTTAGAGTTTAACCGTTGTCTGCAGAGCTCTGCCCGAGTACTACCGCCACCTCAGAGACATGCACAGGACGTTCGTGTGCGACTACTGCGGCAAGCGGTTCCAGCAGAAGAGTGGCATCGAAAGGCATATCAGGTAACAAAGCAGTGATCATTACTACATCTAATATATAAAATTATCGTGTCACGATGTTTGTTACCTAACGCCTCCGAAACGGCTCCATCGATTCTAATGAAAATTTTTGTGCATACATATTTGGTAACTTATAAGGCTATCCAGCGGACGGAGTCGTGGGGTACAGCTATTTATGTTATAAATATGAAAGTTGCTCTGTCTTTTACGTTTTGGCACCTAAATTGTTGAACCCATTTTGATGAAGTTCCCTAAACATATAGATTGGACCCCGGAGAGGGATGTAGGCTCTTTTGTCGCGAAAATACATTTTGAAAGCGGGTGAAACAGGGGTCGAAAATTTGTATGAAAGTCGTAGAAAAACGGACGAAATCGCGGGCAAAGCTGGTTAAGTACAAACTTGTAAGCTGGAATTAATTTTTCAAATTCTGCGAAGCTCATAAGAAATACTATGTATATCTTGAAGGGATTAGTACCAAGCGTGTTTCTATCAAGCTTTGACGTTTGCAATTCTCCTTAATATAAGAAAAAAAAGAATTTGTATAAAGTTACGGAGATTGGCAATTTTCAGACGTCAACATTTAGCCTTGACGTGCGGGATATGTAAGCGAATTTTTAAAAGGCCGGTCTTTTTAAACAACCACATGGCGGTCTGTCACCCGGAAGTCGAGTGGAAGATCGTGAAACAGGAACTGACTTACTGTGTCGAGTGCGACCTACAGTTCGTTACAGAGTTTTTATACAAACGCCATCTCAGAACCGCCATTGCACATCGGCCCAAGCCGAAAATCAAGTAAGTTGAGGTCGAGAAGGTTACGTATTTAAAAAAAGGATACATTATTCGAATCAACTTCCTTTCGTATACAAAGGGCCTACCTACCACGAGCATTCTCGATAGTTTTACTTACTTTTACGTTCGTAACGAAACGCTGATTGAAGGTTAGTGCTGCTTCCATTTTACACGTCTTACAATGGCCCTTTACGTCGAGGATTCGATACGTCCGTGTTCTGATTTCGTTCTTGCTAGTAATATTTATAACTAAGTTGTTTATGTTTCATTTAACGTTCGGTTGTGAACGTAAAAGTAAGTATGACAATCGAGAATGTTCGTGCTAGGAACTCAGTTCTCTTTGTAGAACATCTTGTCAATCGCACATTGAAGGAATAGATTAATTTACAATTCAATTGCTTTCTATGTAATAAAAAAAAAGAACCATTTTGTTTCTACTGCTTTTTCTTTATATCTAAATAACCTGGTTACGAATTCATATTTTTACACACTATAATGATTTTTACTTAATAAAATAAAAACTTATCGCAATGAAATTTCGCACTGTAAAAACAAATTTTTATTTATTCACGAGTATTTTGTAATTTGAAAAAAAAAACTGTAATTGCACATTCTGTTCTTCTATTATGCTATTTTAATAATACATGCTATCCGATTGAGTTTTTTTTGTTGTGGACTCTTCTCAGTGCGGGGCAAGAGAAACCCGCATACTTATCTTTTAAATAAATTTAGCACCAAAATATTAAATGATTTTAAAAAATGACGGTCACAAGTGCTTCTAATAAGGCCTAAGTGGATATAAAAAAATTGACTTTGATATATATATATATACTTATATACTTGACGGATACATTTTATGCAAGTTACGAACTTGTGCATTTAGTACCGTGCTTTTCCTTGGTAAGTCAATGGCGTTTCTAAAATGGCGTATGAAAAATACTCGCTCTATAAGTTGCATCGATATTATCAACGACGACGATATATTACGATTTTTGTACATCGGTATTATATGCGCCTGTCGGCATTATTGATACGTGCAGATATGACTTATTCATATGTTTAATCGGCCAGGTAATGTGTATTGTAACAACGTGTGTGCGTCTGTGAGTACCCTCATATATGTTTGTTTGTCATACTCGAAAGCTTCAAGTTTTAAATTTCAATGTTACACTATAGCTTTAATCAATATAGATAACTTTCCTAATAAAGTATGCGGGTTCAACTACCGCGGATACAATCTAAGCGGATCCCGGTTGAATACCAGGATCCGCTTAGATTGTAGAGGATGAAGCTGTGGGGCGAGTTAAGATAACCGATTGCCATCTGACGTAATCCTCGGAACCCCCACGATCTCTGCAACCTTACGACTAATATCACAAAGTGACATTAATCGGGCCCCAGTGTTTACGGTGCCTTCCGAAACACGGAGGAGGTCGGATATCAAATATAAAACCAGTCCAACCAGTCTCAAATGCCGATCAAAGTCGTAGCAAACAGCTAGTGCAATATAAAATGAAAACTTTAAAATTGAGGTAGCAATAGGTTAGACTCGAAACCCGATCTGGCTGGGCTATTGTCATACCTTGGAGCAAACTTTACGCTCAATCGAAAGTGAAGGGAGGACATAAGATATATGGCATTTCTAGTTCTCTTGAGAGGTGGTGTTAAATTCAAACCATACGGAAATCTCCGCCAAAATACTGGAAGTAAAGACAACAAAACATAACAATTTATTTGGAGATAAACGACAGCATTAGGCATTATGCATGTATTCCTAGTTCTTGAAAACGATAATAATTTTAAGTCAAACTATGGTAAAAATTCCGTCAAACATATGTTACCTACTGAAAAATGATAGCCTAAAAATTTGGCAAACTGAAAATGTAATTTTCCAGTACGTAGTAAATATTAAAAGCATATAATATAGTTTGTAAAAAACTTCAATACAATACCTACTAGGTTTAGACAAGGTATAAAGTCATCTATTATACACGTAACTAAAATTGAAGTCTCTGATTGCAACGTTGAATTTTTATGTTTCTTGCTTATTGTGCGTTTAGACGCATATGTATTCGATACCAATAGCGAAAATAAATATTAAATAATTGACAGAATCAAGCGTTACTTTGCGGAAAACAGTGATCAGTACTATATAATATATAGTATTGTATTTGTAATATGTGAGTAATACTTATATGTAGATGATATAGGACATAGGTAGCAGACGTACAAGTTTGGATAACTTTTTCACTAGAGGTATGTCGTTAAACTTACTTAGTCTTGCGTGTGCGCAAGCGCTAGCTGCCCTATAAGTGTCCGCGCTTATTTACCGCTCTACACATAATTAATATTATTCTCATTTCGGAGCTAGACATAGATGAAAGTGTTTCTACATTTTTGTCCTTGAAGACTACAAAGTTCTACAAAATGTTTGCGCAGTTACAAAGTCCCCAGCCACACTACATGATCATTGAAATGATCATTCAAATGAAGCTCCGGCATCACGAAAGGCCGCAGAAGCGCCTGCCATCATCATAACTCGCGATGTTTTGCTGCAGCCGTATTTCCACAAATAGTAAATGTCAGTGTATAATTATTTTTTACAATTGTTTTTTTAAGTCCTAAGCGGCTGAACAGACTTTGATGTAACTCTTACGTTGGTGTTCAACTGGAGTTGACGATGCTGGATTACAATAAATTATTTCTTCATTCTTTGTAAATTTGCTTTCGTTTACGTTGAATTAGATAATTTTGTCCGATTGATTTCTAAACTTTTTGTAAAGAACCTTAACGTGACCAAGAGATATAGCAAATCCTTTTTATATATAAAAAAAAACGAACGTATGTAAAATACTCGTCGTTCGATCCCCGTCTCCGCTGGACTGTCCTCTCACTTCCACAAGGTTTACACTTTATTGGAAAGAAGATGAAATACTAGGCATATTATGTTAAGAGTACCTCATATTCGTGTTAAATTTTAAAATTGTATACTATCCGTGTGGAATCATTACTATTTCCTGAGGAGATTAACTACAATGACAGATTGAACGTCTGAAAAAAACTGAAAAATTAAAAGCTATCTTTACAAATGAACATATTATTTATCTATACAAATGAATAAAATTGTAGTAACTGTTTGTAACATGTAAATAAGGTCTTTTACAGAATCCAAATGATATATAAACTATAAAGATTTACTGGCGGTACCCGGTAGACCTTGCCGAACGTTGACTTCTTCTTCTTAGCGTTTCGTTGGCAAGCACTAAATTGTGTCGGCCCAAAACTTAGCCATAAATTTTAATGATTGTTTTTTTATGCAATACGAAAATTTTTTTGAGCAGAATCTGAAAACAACTTTTGAAGTTATTTTTTTTTTATATAGACATAGCGCGACATAAAACATAGCGCGATTTATTGGTCGCTGACCCATTGACCCACGGCCGCTATGCCCCAGCATTACATATCTCTTATATCTTCTAAGTTATTCATTTTAAAGATATACTGTAAAGAGCAACTTTGATCTGCATAAAATTTACTACGTATCTAGCGTATTTAATTAGATATTAATAATAGGGTATTCCTTAAAACAGCTTCGTAAGTAATTAATTATTTTTTGTGATATGTAAAGGATAAAAATGATTATTCTTTGGAGATACACATATGCCACCGCTGACGGTTTTATAGATCTGTTTAAGATATACAATTTTGTAATACATTATTTTAATGTATCTCATAAGCTAGCAACAATCGAAGCGCACAAAATACATTCATTTGTGGATTTAAGCAAAGTAGTCCAGTTTTTTACAGCCAATAATGCGTTTTTTACTATATTACGTTATATTATAAAGATATACGCGTAAAAGGACGGGAAGCGTCTTTGTTTTAGTATGTAAAGACAAAGAGCAAACGGGCAGGCGGTTCTCCTGACTATCGACGCCCACGGACAACTGTTGTACTTACTCGTGACAACTACACAGACTATGTACTTATATTCAGGTTTTCGTAAATAGAAGCTCCGGTTCAACAGTTAGTTAGTTGTCGCTAATTATAATTACATCGCACTAAAGAAATTTCTACATATACTAGCGAAAAAAGCTATCAACGAATAACTGTTGGCAAAAGAGCAGCCGGCCCGAAGTGACCACACCTAGCCCACTACACCAACAGACTTAAATTAGGCACTTTGTATACGTAATTAAATGAGGAGTTTATTATGACAGGCGGTCAAAGTAGCGGCTAAAGGCTAGTCAAATAAATTCCATTGTCACTCGTTAAAGTTCTACCGACATAATTAAGTAATTAAGATATAGCAATAATAATTTAAAAAAAACACGGTAATCTATTCCGGAAGCCGTTCGGAAGCTAAACGAAAGCAAAATAAAATATGTAAATAATAAACACCCCGCATTTTAATTTTGACCCCTACTAACTATACACGATCGATTATAACGATTCAGACACGCTACAAGTGAGTTTCGAGTTTACTTATTTGTCAAAAAGAGCATATGTTTTTCATTCATTTATGAATATTTGAATATCCAGATTTTAAAAAGAGCTTAACTGTATTGATTATTAGAAATACCTACAAAACGTATATATGTTTTTATTCAAAAAATATTAGGAATCCTTTTAAATATATCTATAGACACAAGTAATAATAAAGTACAAGTAAAAATAAAGAAACTTATTTGATGTAACTGTAAAAAAATATTAACATATTCATTATAAAAAGAAAGTTTTACACTATTATTGGGTTGCCTACAACTTTGATATACTTTTTAAAATTGTTGTATTAAAAATTGTTTTCATTTGGACGAAAAGTTGTGACATTTTTAGACATCTTCCTACCAAGAGCATGGGCTTGATATTTCGTATTCCGCCAAATCACTATTCGGGATATTCTCTAGTAAGGAGATTAAAAAAACCTCCAGATTCCATATTGTCATTACTGTACAGAAATATACTAAATAATGACGATTATATTACAATTTATATATTTGCAACGCTCTGCTGTGAAGTTTGGAAAATGGGGATTTCTTTTTTATGTTACAAGGGGACTTGTAACATAAAAACCATAAAAAAAACTTTATGAAATATTATAATTTGATACTGAATAATGTTAGAGCCCTAAAAAATGATTAAATACACACTAATAACAATTCTAATTCAATAATGACTACTATATGATTGTAATAAAATTTTCTTTTCCTTGGTCAAAGACACAATTAGCTCGTTTCGTATCTATTCTCGTGATCTTTAAAGTACTGAGTAGTAATAAAAGGGTTGGATCGAAGAGAAGCCACAGTAATTAGACTGCTTAAATTTATTGGTATTTGAAGAGGTATTCAAATTGGTGTTTTTTTAGGGGTGTCTTTTTGAAAACCGTTTTATGCCCTTCAGGATCTTCGTGTATAATTTGTGTAAATTATTTTGTTACTTGATATACAAATTTACTTTAACCTTTTTCTTTATTAACTAAGAACATTTTGTTTCAAACTGAAAACTATGATAGGACATATTTCCGCGTAATTGATAGAATTAGGCCTTACTTTGCGGAAATCCATGACGTGCATGAAAAACTAAACTACTTTGCTTTAATCCGCGAATGAATACGAGGGAAAAGTTTTTATCCCTCGGTCTGGTCCTTGATGACTATTATTATGACCACGAGGGTCATCATGGGAGGTCTGCATTACATTAAAATTAATATTTGTAATAGATTTTATTCCTAAAACTCCCGGATTAATACAGAGATGTATAAATTAATTCGATCCCATTTGAAAAAAATGGCTCTAAAACATGAAATTTGTAATAATAATAATAGCTAATTGACGTGGTTTAGACGGATTGGACACCTGCCGATATTATCCAGTTTGAATTTTTTTTTTTGAGTATCATACGAATTATTTCGTTGAAAAATTCCCATAGAATCCATTGAAATGGGACGAAACCCACACAGTAACCAATAAAATGTATTGTTTTATGCTTACTAAGGGATTTAATGCTTAAATGAATTTTACAGCTGTACCAAAGATATTTAATTTCTCCTTTACACGTTAGATCGGCGTGAAAACGCAGCAATGCTCTCACGTCCAGTGATGGTATTGTTGTCGCGTTTTGTTCGGATTGTGAGAGTTCCCGGTGGCCCAAACCCTTCCTTTCAGGCCGACAAACCGGCCCTGCGAGCCTCCTTGTGATACAGATGTCAATGGGTGCCAGTAGTCACTCAGGTGAACCGCCTACCCGTTTGCACCTTAAAGTATTAAAAAAAGCTCAATACAAATTACTTAAGCCGAAAAAAATGTTTGGTTGCAGGTATACGCGCGCAATTTATCAGAAAAGGCAAGAGAATTGGAGTATGAGAAAGAGTTAAGTGATTCGCTGCTCTACCAAATGCTACCAGCGAGCGTTGCAAAGCAGCTCAAACAAACTCAGCAGGTAAATTTCTCTTCGAGTTCGAGTTATGCGAAATTTCTTAACAGTTTAATTTTAGAGTTGTATTATATGCGCAATAAAAACTTTTTAAGTTCTATACTCCTAGAAGAAACTCCTTATAGTTTCACTCTGTCCGTTCATCCTTCCGTCCGTCTGTGTGCCCGCAAAGAAGTTCCCCCTGGGATTTCGAAACTATTAGGTGTAGAGCCTTGAAATTTTCTTGAAATGTTGATAGGATATGCCAAAAAGTAATTAGGAAAATTATTTTGAGCGAAATCGGACAACAACTTTTGATGTTACTTTACAAATACCTGTATCGAGTATCAAATACGGAACCCTTCTATATAAGCGTATCTTAATCCGCTTTGGGCCACTTTATTTAAGGTTCTTACAAAATTTTGTAAACTTCCAAAACAAATCTACTTAATTTTCAACACAGATTATTTAGTCTGTCAGGTGACAGGTATTTATAGAATCGGTTCTTTTGTCCAAATGGTAGATTGTGTGAGACATATTAAAAACATTTCTTCCATTACAAAGCAATGAAGCCTTCGCAGAATAGAGATGTCTAACGAAAAAAATGGGAAAACTTTTTTTAATTACGAAAAATTACGTTTCGGGGTATCTTATTTGTGTTCAGAAGCCTTATGATGTTTACTCGTTGATTAATTGTACGAAAATTTTGTGTTTTCATTCGCAGTAATTTCCTTGTATAAATAACATTCTTTGTTTATCCTTTCTGGTCCATAAATAAAAAAAAATTATTGTAAAGTAAAATAGTGAAATCATAAAATTCGTTGCAAATCTTTTTTTTTTCATGTAATCTTTTCACAATCGGCAATAGACCTAATGGACTTTATGAAATATTATAAATATATTTTTTATTTTTGTCTTTATAATCTGGGGCAGCTTTTGGTTATCTCCTCTGTACAAAGGACTGATATTAATTTTTTTTGTCAATTTCTTTAATTATATTTATTTTTTAAAGTCAGTTCAAATTTGAAAAATTTTTTTCATGAATTCTGATGATGCAACACGGAAAATTATGTTTTAGGTACCAGCGGAATTCTTTGCCTCGGTGACGGTGTACTTCAGTGACATAGTGGGGTTTACGGCCATCGCCGCTGTTTCCACGCCATACCAGGTAAAACCAGGCTTTACGTTGAGACATATTACGAAATTACAGTCATTAGGTGGTCTTAGTATTATGTCATGGACTCATAGAGTTATAAATTATATCCTATATTCGTTTGTCCCAACTAAATGCAAATGTTTGTTACGCATTCATGTCTTATTCCGCTTGCTCCTCGTAAAAACGGCATCGTAGTATATGACCCTAAAAATGACATTTATCAAGTAACAGGTTTATATTAAATTTATATATATTACAAGGGGCAAACCGGCAGGCGTTTCACATAAGTAATTACGCCCATGGACATCGTGAGGTAATTCTAGTGTGTGTTCAGTATGCGCCTTGGTCGCAACCTAGATGTAAGCAGCCTGGGATGTAGAATTCATGGGGAAGAGTCCGAAACGACTTTGGACACCATGGTAGCAGATACGGTAAAGAGTTCCCATGAGGTGGAACACCATATCGGTCGGTCATTTGGAGTCCAACGAAAGCCATTGTGACTGGGTTACCCTTAGCGGGTTTATGCACTTAAAAGAATTGTACCTGAAATGTTTATTTATAAAATACTGGTCTGATGTTCGTTATATAAATATTCTCGTAATTTAGCTATTATATGTAATTCAAAAATTTGATTCGTCATTGAACGAGGAAAATATGTTATTTTTCCGACAACAATACCTAAACGAACGTTGAACGTGCGTTACATAATATAAGCAATCAGATTGACAGTTTGTTCCCCATATATTTGTATTTTTTTTATCGTGTTCTTGTAGGTAAAAAGAAATATTTAAAATTTAGTCCGTTTGCTTTTGTTTTTTCAACGTATTTATTCTACGAGCACGGGACGAATTATCTGAGTGTGATTAGATTTTCACTTCAAATAAAATAAAACGAGGGTGCTTTAGACCACATGACTGAAGTAAAACTTCTTTAGCCCCATTTATATGTATATCACAGGTAGATAGCTTAATTAGCCTTTTAATTAACAGCCTAGCCTCTTTACTAAATGGCACCGTTCAACTAGCTTCCTGAATCATAATCAGCCATTTGCTCAAACAGCTAGGAAAATGACTTAGACCGATGACGTTTAATTACGTACCGAGCTTGTACAAAGTTAGCTGAAAAATAGTACAATGAAAGGTTGAATTGACAATTGAAAAAAATTAAGTCGACGGAATTCGAAACTAGTCGAAAAGTCGATAAAGTTAAAAGTAAAAATGCCATTTGATTAAACGTCTGATTAAGCTATCTTCAATAACTTAC
The DNA here is from genome assembly GCA_024363005.1 of Charaxes varanes. Lineage (NCBI taxonomy): Eukaryota > Metazoa > Arthropoda > Insecta > Lepidoptera > Nymphalidae > Charaxes > Charaxes varanes. The sequence continues at coordinate 11,387,061 of JANCMC010043217.1, read as the reverse complement.
ATCTCTCTCTCAACTTCCGTTTGTATCCTCGCCCGATGATGCACTTCCGTAAAGCTCTCTGCACGCATTCGCCAGCTTACTTGCCAAAGTAAAGCGTGCGTATAAAGAAGTTTTTTTCCATAAACAAATCTTCTTTGCTGTCTTTTCTTCACAGAAATCCGATTTATTTGTCATTTAGAAAACTTTTTTTTAACTAACAAGTAATTACAAACACTGACACAAGCGCACAGACATTCGTATTACATATGTACATAGGCCTGTTAGTCATAACACTATTTTATTCTATTCATGACTTTATATGTCCATGATCATAAATATATTGTTCTTAATAATGCATCTTTGTTTTGTTTTATAAAAGAATACAAGGAATATTTACTTTTAGGTCAGCTTTGTGTTTTCATTTCATGGGTTTGACGAAAGGATTTTTTAAATAAAGCCTTTATTCAAAATATTTACTTTTAAACAATGTATACATACATAAACATACATTGTAAATTGGAACCATCCTTATAAGTTGGTCGTATCATCAGTATTTGTGGCAGGTACCAGGTACCTTACGAACCTTGGCTTGATTGAGGTTTTAAAGTTTTATTTTTATTGTTACAAAGCATATCGATGCGGCAAAACTTTTGGATGTAACAAAACAATTCGAAGTACTTGTATCAATTATTTATGACAGTCTTTTGATTAGAGTTATATTTACGTTATGATGCGAACAAAGCCGTGCGCTTAAGCTAGTGTTAGGCGGGAATAACAACCGAATCGCTTAAGAGCGCAGTTTGCTCGACATTGAACAAAACACGGTTATAACAATAGGCGGTATCAATGAATGCGGCGCGATGTTGTTTGCGGCCTTCCGTCATCTCGCTAACGATGACGTACCGTGCCGTCTAATGGACCAACCTTACACATGTTTACGTGTTTTTTCTTACTTATTTATTTAAAAAGGCAGGAAAATTGTTGTTGACAAGATAACTACTCCACTATTTACACAGTAAATATTCATATTTTATATAGCACTTGATACGAAAAGAAAACTCGCCTCACAGCTACATCCTCTGCACTCTAAGTGGACCCTGGAAGAAGATTTGATACGATAACATTCTTTTTGTGTGGTTGCTCCTTTTTTATTACTAGACGTAATTGAAAATCTAAATACGTTTACGTCCTAGGCAATATTTTTTTCTAACTACATACGTAATGAGCTAAAGAAGTTGAATTTTTGTTTATAATCTGCACTGGGAAAAAAAATAATTAGGCTTTTCAAGATTCAGCCTCCAAAACTAACTTTCGAAGTTCATATTACTACAATGAGTAAGCTCGCAAATGCGTTACCGGCCTTAGAGAAATGAGTCTATTTTTTTCCTCAAGTCGTATCGGTTCGGAAAAATCGCACGTGGCAGCTGATTCCGCTGAGATATAGTGCGAAGCGGGAAATCTTTGTTCCAAATCGCATAAATGTTGATTTTTAGACATCGAGACTCGAGAATTTCGTCAGACGCGATTTCCAATGGTGTAATTCATCTGTAAGCTTAAAGTTAACTAAAATCTCAGAACGCTCCCAACAATGGATGTGATGGAACGTGTAAAATAGTTTACTGTTTAAACATTATCATATACATAGAAATCGGAGAATATTTATGTTTATACGTTTAAACATATATCTCACAGGGCTTTTCATTCTCAGGTCAAGTTATCAACATTTTCTATTTTATTTTCCTTAGAACAAGTAAGTCTTAATTTTAGAATAGTTTCAGAATAATTACAATTTGTATAAATTTTATATGGTTGTGTAAGTACGTGCGAGATCGTGAGAAGAATGAAGGTGAAGAGTGATCCCACATTCTGATTCAGTGGGCACTTGGCACTAACTGCTCTACATATCGCACATTCCATACATTAGACGTATCTCGTGAATTAATTACTTGCCTTTGTGTGCTCGGTGCAGTGCATTGCAGGACAGGATGACGTCATGCGCGCATTACAGCAGATTGATTCATCCTCGCCTCGGCCTCCGTCGCTCCTTTACCGCTGATGATGCCGTTCTGATACAATCTTTGATAAGGTTACAGGTTGTGTCCTAATTTACTCATCAAATACGTGCAACGTTAATTTAAGTCCTTTTTAAATGTAAACAAGAAACCATCTTGGATATTTCTAAATTATATTATAAATAATTTTTCTTTCTTTAGGAAAAAACTAACTTCAATTGTCAGACCTGGATGGATCAAACTAAATAGAAATGAGGACACGCGGGCTACTAGCACTAGATTTCAAATAAAGAGAAAAGTCATCAAAATCGGTTCACCCAGTCGAAAGCTCTAATCAAAAAATAACAAACATAAAAAAATACAAGTCGAATTGAGAACCTCCACCTTTTTTGAATTAATCATCAAGTAAAAGTTGATTGTTCCAACATGGGAAAAATATTATGTCTTATTTTTATCTTGTTAACAATAAGTCCTTTTAACTGTGGGCAAATATGTGCCAAACGATATCATATTTAAACACTACCTAATAAAATGTAACAAATACGTATTTTGGCTTAAATAAAAAATACTACAAAAACTTGACACTACTTATAATGGATAATTACGTCTCCACAAATAATAGTCTAAGACGTTAATATTTTGGTAAAAAATGACATTGACTTTTAAGGTCTTACGTGTGGAGCGTTCCAAAATTCGTCAGTATTAAGTTACAATACAAAACATAATACAATAATGTGACGGTATTATATTCAGTGGGCTATCAATCAACGTTACGTCGAGAACGCTAGTAATAGACCTTGTGTGGCCTGAAATATTTAAAGTAAAATTAAAATTTCAAATATGTGTGCCATCATAATAATCTCATTGTATATCTTAGAAATTTAATGGAAAAGAAAATTTAAGCAGTTTCTGAAAACAGGAAAATTTCTTCCCTGTCAGTAATGGTATTGTCTTGATTTTTATTTAAATAAAGCCATCTCTTTTTTTAACCGACTTCAAGAAAGGAGGAGGTTCTCTATTCGTAAGAGTTACTTTTTTATGTTCAGCGGGTATAATAGATACACTGACGCGGGAGGCACTAAATCTTCTCAGAAAAGCGTACTAAAACATCAACTTAGAAGACACTTTAGAAGGCAATCTCTAAATGACGAATACGAATATGAAGGGAAACAACTTTACGGATCCAAGTAAGTATAATGTTCGGTTTCGGGTGTCCGATGGTGCCGGACAGAGACAAAGAATTGCCAATTATTCCACCTGCCCGCCTGCCCCGCCGCACCTGGGCCGGCTGCTCTTTTTATTTATTTCAACGTCGCCCATACTTTTATTGGTCACCTTCTGACGCTCAGCTTAAGCAAATGAGCGCGCAACGCATGCGCATACATTCTCTATACTTCACTTAATGTCATAATATTAAGTTAACTATCAATATTTAAAAACGTACAAGTCGACTATAATTTTTTTTTCAATCGGAAGTTTTATATCTCTAACATTGATCCATTACTTACATTTTTATTTATTTAAATACATGAACAAAAAAATTTTTTTTGCACATTTTTTAACAGATATCCGAGCATAATATCGAAGTCTCCACCAAAGAAAATAGTTACCGGATATCTGCAACTTTATAGAAAAATAAAGAACGTTGTATTCTTAATACTTTGCGTATTGAAGTTGATTTTTGTGTTATATCTATCAAATGAAAGGTATTCTTTTTTCTCACGCCAGATGTTTATATATTTAAATATATTAAATTTAAAGTTATCAATTCGTGTACAAAAATTGCGTGTGTCTTCCGCCGAATCAAATATATATTTTTTTACACCATGCTATACACAACGAAAAAATATTAAACAAATCTAATAGATTTAACAAAGTCTTTAGTATTAGAAGATACAATAAAAAAATTACAGTAAAGTAACGTTACCACGTTATTCGGGGCTTCGATATTAGAATTAATTTTACATCTTACATTGCACTTTTTTAAAGACCAAATAACATTAATCACTAACCCCACATCTCCCTCTTTTGTGCTGGTTAATAATATTTTTCGAAATAACGACGCGGAAGTTCTGTTGTCACTGCTGTGTGTTGTCACTGAGTGTCGCAATGGTCAGGTAACAGCAACGTACTTGTTTGGTGTTGCGCAAACCGCACACAATCATTAATCTCAATTACACTACAATGGCCATTTCAATCGTTAGTTTCCCAAAAAACGGTGGACAAACAGACAGATAGACCAGTTAGTTAAATAAAGCTCGTATAAGATATTTAGCCTGTCAATAGTCCGACCTGAGCCTCTACGGCCACGGCTACTTGTGCATTTAAGCTTTTAAGTTTTAATCTGGCTGCAAGATGCCCATGAATCCTTCTATTATAATAGGTGTTTGAAACTCGTATGAAAGTCGAAGAAACAACGCGGACGAAGACGCAGGTTGAAACGAGTTCATCATATAGGTACCTATATTTCAAAAAAAGTACTTTTTGCGGGACTCCTCTTCTCTCATACTTACAGGTACAATTCCTTTAAAAAAAAGACAAGATGCACGCCTTGGAGTTTTTAAAAACCCATAAAAATTAAGCTCTCTGAATACATTGTCTTATGAAGCGAGCGGATGAAACCGCGGGTAGCAGCTAGTTGATAATAATGTCAAAATCATCATAATGATATTTTTACAAAAATAAAAAATGTAAGCGAGCCGTCGCCGACAAGATGCGTCGACACGGTTCATCGACCCTACCGATATTTCTCGAAATTCGGCGCTGAATCTTTTCGCTTTTTAATTGTAAGTACTCCGCTACTCGCCGTCAAACTAATATCTGCATTTCAAGGAACATAACTCTTTTGGTTTCACTGTCAAATAGCTTTTTACGTGAGTGAGATGGCAAATATACTGCCCGACTTATGAAAAGCAGTCACTATAGTCTAGACTGTCGGTTGCAAATACCGTGGGGGTTTACTTGCGCGTTGTTCGCCATATGTTTTTTACCCATAAGGGATCAACCATCATTGCGTTACATGTTAAAGGGCGGTGTAGGGTATGACCTAAATGTGACAATGTGTGACAACGGGCAGGGGATCAAAACCTTTATGACGTCACATGTCACAAAATTAAACAGATTTTTTCTTTTAATTTAATCACAACAAGGGGTCGGGGGCTGCAGGAGCAGAAGGAACACAAAACTATGCGAAGAATATTCACGAGCTGTGGTTTCTGTACGGGAGAGGTACTTTTCCATTTGGGCACCTTAAAATTATAAACGATAAATCTCGTTATGCCCTACAATCCCTACTCTAGTTGCAACCAGTTAATGAACATTTGAAAATGTCACTTATGATAATGAGAAAAGTGTTTCCAAAGCCAAAGCTTTTAAAAGGCTCATAAGTACAAATATACTTAAACTGAAGTTGATAAAGTGAGTTAGTCTGAAGTTTTGCCTCCAGGGGTGGATCTTCCTTTTTATCTGTCTGATAACTGGTTAGATCCACTTCGGGTACGCGACCCCGCTCTGCCCTCGCTGCTATCGTCACTAATCCTATATCGTCCGTGACAGTAGTATCCGCATCCTTTTCCTCCTTTTCCTTTATATCCTTTTACACCATCCCTTCCTTAACTCCTATCTATTTATCTAATTAGAGGTAGCACCACGCTTGCAGACCTTTTAGTCTGCAACGGAAATGGGTCAGCGTGCCATGAAAGGGAAATATTCACGTTAAAATTGGAATTGCAACAGATTATGAAGGGTAACTATGAGTATTTCATGCAAAAAAAGCTCAATTCTCCGAATTTTATTCGTATTGAAACTCCATATTTTCACGAAAAATGCAGCCCATCGTGAATCCATGGAATGCTAAGAAATTCGTTTCTTTAACCTAAGGACCCGATTAAGGAGGCCTAAGGACTCTTTACGCGGACGAAGTCGGGGGAAACAGCTAGTAGAATATTTGTACCTAACGGTGAAATCAATTTGCCACACATCTGTGGAGCACTTCTCAATGGCATTGGGTTCGAATCGCGCAAAGTTCATGAAATTGATCGATTGGCAGTTTAAAGCATTTAAGGATCAATTAACTCTATTAATCCTCAATAACGGGGGCATTACGCGATGATAGTCGGAATAACCACTATCCCGAAGTCAAGTGAGCCTCTACAGTTCAGTGGTTGAAAGGATAGACATTTGAAGGGCAGTCCGTTCCATCTCGCTGTTGTGTTAGTAGCATACAGACTACTATTCACTTAAAAAATACAATTATCTCAATTTGCAGACAGTCGCTTCAGTTTGATTTAAATGATAGAAAATAGGTGTTTGTGAATTTTATAAAAGGTATATATAGACATAAAATATAACATAAATCTATTTATAGATACGCTAGTGCAAAATAATTATTAAATAATATAGAGTACACATGACAGACACTTCAAATTCCCTTAATTAAATACATATGCAAGCGGTTTATCTTTTTATTATGAAGTAAATTAATTTACATGCACGCAAAAAAAAAATTAGAAGCGAAAAATACAAAAAAAACAAAACACCTACATTAATATGTCTAGAGAGACAAACAAGGAGCACTTTGTTTATACTTAAATCCTTCTTTTTATGGGTTATTTGATTGCAAATGAGCACAAAACTCTAATTAAGTTATTCAACAATATTACTTAATGTTACGGAGTTCATAATCGTATGTGTTATGAGTTTATTTTTCTGAATAATATTGCGAACTTAAAAAATGTATTTTTTACATAAAGCATCGTTTGTATCCGGCTTAGAAGATCAATCCAATGACCAAATTTAAAAAAAAAATGATACACTCAAGAAGACTATTATGCGCTCTTTTCAAGCGTCTAGTAATATAAAAGGGACCACTGATTCGGAAAACTCGAGCCACCAAGAAGAACCGGCAAGTCTAAAAATATCTTTTTACAAAAAAGTTGTTGGCAAAGACCAATGCCTTCCGCTTCGGAGGTTGTGGGTTAGATTCTCGCCTCGAGTCTGGGTGTATTTATCTATATATTAATATATTTAGTTATCTGTTGATAAATAACTATATATATAACAATATGTGTATAACAGGCGTCTGTTCTATATAACTGAGGCATTAAGTTGTCCACCTTAGGTACACACGTTCGTGTGTCATATAGTCCTTTGTATTTATTTATTTTTATTACTATGTATATTTATTTTCAAGTGTGTAACAAGCTTTAAGAATGATCTTGTTGTTAAAGTGTCCTTTAAATTTATTAATACATAAATTTTTAATATTCCTAAACCGTATCCGTACCGTATCTTACACATGACGCATATGTACCTACAACATTGGGAGCACACGTGCCAGCGCCTACACGTGCAAACTTAAGCGCAGATCAATATTTAAAAATGCGAGGTCTATTTTTACACGTTCTATTTTTAAATGAGCGTCTATTTCGAGAAAAAATTTAAATACGAGATTATTTATAATGTAATTCCAAATTTAAAAATATCACCGATCGCTGCGTCTAATAAATGTGTGGTCGTTTGTTTTTTTATCCATATTAATAAAAAGCATCCTGTTGATAAAACTTATTATGCAAATTAAATCATTAAAAGACCTGCAATGCTAATTTATGCGTTACAATTTTTTTTATTTATTGTGCCAAAATGCAAAACACTTTAGGTACCTACAAAAAAATTCGACGATAAAATTTTGAAAGTGGGTCCGATCAAGGTTGATTTTGCAAAAAATAGTAGATTTCAAATAAATTTATGCTAGAATTTGGTCTCAGTTTACGAAAATTAACGACAAGCTTTAATACTTTGTCTAATAAATTTAATATCTTGATATGTAGAATACGTAATATATTTGTCAAGCTGGCCACTTTTTTATAATTGGTTGGGTTGGCCCGTTGACGCAGTGGGCAGTGACCCTGCCTTCTGCTCCGGGGGTCGTAGGTTCGATTCCCACCACGAGTCTGGGTGTATTATCTATATGTATGTATTTATATATTTCTAAAAAAAATATATTTGTGTATAACAGGCGGCTGTTATAGCGGAAAAGACGCCAAAAAATTTAGAAAGTCCATACGAATGTACCATCAGAACTGTGCATTATAGAACTATATTCTCTATATACTATGCGATAAGAACTAAATTGCCATGTCGGTCCTCTCATCGGGTTACGCACACATGCAAACAAACGTGTTTGACCTTTCATTGGATTGTGAAAGTGGTAAGTAAGGCTGCGAACACAGAGATAGTGGTTTCGAGGTTTATACCAAATTATATTTAGTATAATAAATAATATGTTTTAATAATAATTTAATAAATAATGTGACAAATTATTTATTTCATTTCTTGAGGTGAACCACTTTATAGGACGTTTTAATGTGTTTTTTTATTCGTAGGAATTTACAAGATGAAATTATGTGTCGATTGGCGGATCAGACAGACGTTGTCTTGCCAGTATTTTGGCTTGTCGACTATTAGTCAGTCAGTGGACGTCTGTCTGGTCCGCTACTAACTTAATAAATCCGCTACCTTTTACTGACTCTTACGCCCATCTGTTAACGTGTTTACTTCAGTATAATGTAGTCATTCATACTGTTAACTGCGCTAATAGAGTTTGAGCTAATTTTCTATAAAACTTCCGTTCTTAAGCGATTAATTGTAATTGATCAATTAAGCTTGAAATTCGGCACAATTGTAGTTTGTATTGAGCAAATGCTATTTTTTTTAATATGCATTATAAATATATGAAATGCTTATAATAAAAGCTCAGCACGCTAATGTCAAACAATTTACACACATATACGGTGCTTTTATAACGCATTAATATTATTCTATAATGTTCAATATTATAATATATATGTTTAATATATATGATATTATATTATGCGTATTCGGGGGCGTACAAGTGCGTTGTACGAGAATAATCTAACAACGCATTTTCCTATAACACGGAATAAACCCACCGTGTTATAGAGGGGATTACAGTATAAGATTGTGTCAAAGCGTAATAATGAGGACTGTATGTGTATTAATTGTCAAATATAACAATGTCGTTGTAGAAAGAATTAAAATTTGTATTTAGCTTAAATAAGCATAGAAGACTAAACTAAAGATTTCTGACCGAATTTCGAACAGCTGGCAATCTCTAATATATGAAATTCTTTATCTTCTAATCAAAAGAGCAACTGTCGGTCATTTGGGTCCTTGCCCCACTGCTAGCGGAAATCTATTTTTATTTAATATTATATATTTTTTAATTTTATGAATATACATTTACGAATTAATAGAGTTAATTGAATTATCATTAATATTTTCTGCAAAAATGTTAATAATATTAAATAATGAGGTTCTTAGAAAGTGGTTAAAAAATGATAAACAATTAATGAACAGTTTGATATGAGTTGTATTGATATCCGCTCGCGACGCACGCCCCGACTGTTGACCTAGTGAGGTGCAGGTTTATAAGGCGTGGCCCCTCTACAAGCGGTGAGTTACACATGTTATACTTTGCATAACGAAAAACGCTTGAATCACATCCGTTTCTATCTTTTTTTAATAACAAGAGGCAAATGCATAGACAAATTCCAGTATCACATCCGTTTCTTTCTTTTTTATGACAGCTTTAAGAAATGAGTAGGTATTTTGTTAAAAGTGGTATCTGTTCAGGAACACAACAACTTGGTACCTTTTATTGATGAGTACAGTTTAAATGCTCGTCAATCAACCGTTAGGGGTCATCCATAAATTAGGACACACGTTAAAGAGGGGGAGGGTGGTCACTGAAATGTGACATTGTGTGACGACGGGCAGGGGGTCAAAGCCTTTATAACGTCACATGACAAAATTAAAAAAAAAATCTAAACAAAATACTGAAACTGCTGTTTTCTTTTATTTTTTTAAATACACGCATAAAGTTGAAAAATTTGTGACGTCACACAAAGTATGAGGGGATATAGAAAATGTGACAAGGAGGGGGAAGAGGTTAAAAGTCGTAAAATTCGTGTGACGTAATTTATGGACGACCCCTTAGGTGTGGGGCGCTACTGACTATCAAAGGTATTTACAAACGTTCTTAGACAAGCGTTTGTCTCTTTGAAATCTTAGTTCTACTTAGCGTTATTCCGGTCTAATACCAGAGTCCGCTTAAAGTGCAGAGGATGATGGTGTGGGGCGAGTTAAGATGACCGACCTGACTATACCCGGATACCTCTCAATCTCACGACTAATATTCACTCATTTACATTAATGGGGACCATCTGTTTTACGTGCCTTCGTAAACACGTAGGAGCGAAGAATTCACGTCAATTTTTTATAAATATAGCCTATGTGTTATTCTGATGAACATTATTGTAAACTTTTATTAAAAAAATATTGGCGTGATTGGGGAATCTGGACTTGAAATTATGATCCATGCAGGATGCCATACGCAAGGATGATGACGATAATTGGCCCTTATAGCTTTTACAGCAACATTTCTTGATAAGCTCGAGAGTCAGCCAAGAGAGAAGTCCTAAGTCTCCGAAACAAGAGTGCTATATTTTTTCAGTAGTTTGAAATGACTTTCAAAGACTCTGTATCATTAATAAGAATCAAATTTACTACTCTCTGATATTTGGCGTCTGCGTATACCCATCACATCTATTAAATTTTTAACGGTCTTCAAATCCGGAGGGTGACAAATCGCTTGTTTTTTTTATGACTGTTACCTCATACCTTTTGACTGGCTGAACAGATTTTAATTATTCTTCATATTTGCTTCCCATATGGTCCCATTCAAATTTGATTCAGTTCTGACAGTTTGAAAATGGTTATTTTTTTACAAAGAAATAAAGGTTCAACATCAAACTGTTCCGCTGGTACTAAAAAGGTAATGACAATGATAAAGGATTATCTTAATGACCAAATGCCGGACGCCCATCGACGTCCGGTCGGCGCGACTGTCGGCGCCATAATGTGACGTCATCAGGCATTCAGTGACTTATCTGCTTTTCATCAGCACGTGGCTGACACATATTTCATAATAAGATAAGAAATCAACAACTTTCTAAGACCCTGTGTGACTGATAAGATTGTATAAAGCTTTTCCTACTCTGTAACATTTGGCATCTATTTGTAACCATCAAATCTATTCCATTTTCAAACATCAAATTGTTCCACTAGTATTTAAAAGGTAATGAGACTGATAAAGGATTATCTTAATGGCCAAATGTCGGACGCCCATCGACGTCCGTTCGGCGCGACTGTCGTCGCAATAATGTGAAGTCATTAATCATTCAGTAACTCATCTGCTTTACAACAGCACGTGACTTACACACAATTCACATTAAGATATGAAATTAACAGGCATTCTTTAAATAATTAGGTGATTAAATCAAGTCGAGCGTTAAAATTTCCGTTTATCTTCCAACTGAGCATAAAAAAAGGTTATGGTAGTAATGAGCAAACAAAGTGAGTTTAATACACTTTTTGAGTTTGCGTAATCTATACTAATATATAGAGCTGAAGAGTTTTTTTGTTTGTTTTTTTTCTTGAACGCGCTATTCTCAGGAACTACTGATGTTATTTGAAATATACTTTCAGTATAAGATACCCCATTTATGGAGGAAGGCTATAGGCTAAATATTAGCAATTTAATCTATTTTTTTACCCAATTTTACGTTAAGTCGCGGGCACAGATTGTATATTATATTATGAATCAAAATTTTTGTTTTATTTTTTTTATTATAGTTAGCATTTCGTTAAGAATTTCAAATCTACCAATCATGACTGGTATTATAAATGTGAAAGTAACTCATATCTGTTACGTTTACACGCCTAAACCGCTGAACCAATTTTGAAAAATTTCCGTATAGAGACAGATTGGACCTTGGAAAAGATATTTTTTCGCGAAAAAGAAAATTTAAAGGGGTGATATAGGTGTCTAAAGTTTGTATGAAAGTCGAAGAAAACAACGTAGACGAAGTAGTGGGTTGAAGCAAGTACCTACTTACATGTATATGCCATCGATATCATAAATTGTATTACATCATGAAAAAAACAGGTAGCCGTTCAAAGTTTCATTAAGAGAAGAATAGACTAATTAACATAACAAATCCATATTACATATGACGATTTTTTGTTGTTTGTTATTATCAGGGGAAGGTTCTTATGAAAGAAAAAAATTAGAAAATTGCGTGGAAAATTAGGAAGTTTAAGAATACTTATCCATGGGGCGGGAATGGGAACGGAAACGGAAACGGAAACGGGGAAGGGGACAGGAACGGGGATAATATTACAGAATAGAAACTAGGGGCGACGGCTGGTGGTAGAAGCCGGCCTGCGCCATGCGCGCCGGCAGCGCCCACCTGTGGGCACCCTCCGATGTGAGATGCAGACGGGGCTTTCATCAAATACAAATTGTGTACTATTCAAATTGAAAGGAGTAAAATCAAGTATAGGTGACGACTGACAGTTTGTTTATAGTAAGTTTGCATCTTTACGGCTGCTTTGTGTTTTAATATTGTGTGTGCTTTTTTAAATAGCCATACGATTTTTTTTACTTTAAAATATTTATTGCCGTCAAGAATACCACCCCATTGGCAACAAAAAACAAGAAAAGATAATACTTAATGGTACCCATAAAATAAAAAAAGTAACTCACACAGGAGTACAACTGATTATTGCAGATAATTATGGTGCAAAGGCGATTTCATTGCTAAAACCAATCTCTAATACGCAACCTCATGGGAAAGAAATAGAAGATACCAAAGCGAGATGGTGCAATATGGCAAATATTTTACTTAAACTGTAATGTAAATGTACTTTTAAAATATAATAAAACAAGCCACGTTACTTCTATATAATAAAATAAAAAAAAAGAAAAATAAATATATATTTGCCTATATATATTTCAATTTCTATAAATGGATTTACATAAATGGAGAATATACTCATAAATCTAAGCCACTCTAATTTAATCCAGCTCTGAATGTAACAAATGAAGTCAGGCGCCGAATCGTTAACATTATCGTTAGCTATATCCTTCTTTATTAAATTATTGGGTATCATAGTAGTTAGTACTGTATAACTTATGACAGTGATAGTAGCGTCCCTAAAGTTAAAAAAAAAGAGTAAGCTGTGAGATTAAATCATTGAAAATACTTATGAGCGAGGAAGATAGAGGGAAATCATTAAATCAACATGCCTCCTTGTTGAAAAAGAAATTATCTTTTGTGTCATAGTTTTTTGTCAGCAGCAGCCTTTGTAAGCAGCTGATATAATGACTAGATTTGTCGTTCGTAATGTAGCGATGTTTGTCTTGGACAATATGGGGGTACTAGAAACCACATCCAAATAACTCGCCCTATAGGGAGTGTTCCTGCTAGTGATTAGGGCTTCTCTGGGATTATAGGGGTAAAAAACTAAAGATAGCAATGTGCGAGTGAATACGACACGTTATTTAGAAGCATCTACAGGTTTCCTATAGGTGGACCGTTTCTTTATTTGCCAGTAAGAAGAATACATGGCGGTAATATCACCTCTTATTGTGAATTTTAAAAAGTACGTTTCCGTAATATCATCTCCATGTGATATATTGCAGTTTTCGCCCAACCGCCTTCAGTATCGGCGCTGTGTATAATTTTTCAAGAATTTAAAACTAATTACAACTCTCCGAGGCGGTTGGCAGCTATATAGTTTAAATCAAGAGCTATCACTTCCAGATCTTCCCAGTTTTTCTGTTTGTGCCGGGGGTTAATTGGATAGGGTGAAAAATTAAACGGTTCGACTATTTGTTAACTTAACTTTCTAGAAAAAAATATAATATCTTTCTTTCCTCCGACTAGCGACTTGCAAATACCAACTTTAAATTATTTTCTGTTGGTATTTTGGTCAAACTGCGTATTGCCTGTCGAATATTATTTTATTTTATTTCATTAATTTAATAAAATACATTTATAATATAACACATGATTGTGGTAGGTAAGGTAGAGATGAAGAGACTACTTCTCTGAACAGGTGAAGAGGATCGCAGGTTTTTTGTCCATAAAAGCCCTGGAAAATATTTGACGACCCTGATGGGTCGTCAAATATGGAAAATTATTTTTGGGCCATCACATTTTCGACCTAGTTATACCGATCTAGTACAAGAGTCCGCTTAAATTGCAAAGGATGTGGCTGTGGGGCGATTTAAGATGACCGAATGCCGACTGACGTCATACCCGAAATCCCCACAATCTCTACAATCTCACGACTAATATCATTCAGTGACATTAATCGTAACCCATTTTACGTGCTTTCTAAAACACGGAGGACGATAGTTGAAAACTAGTACTAGAAATGGTCACCCATCCATCACCCGGTAGCGGTAAGATCTGCTTAACCAAGTGATCGACTAAAACGCCGGCCACTGATTACGCTACGACTTTTTCAATCACACACGCTCACATATAGCATAATGCTACATATTATAATGTCATACAATGGAATACAAGCGTTTTTTTTTTAAAGAATACTTTCTAGGTATGTCTAATATTCCCTTTTTCCCCTCCTACTAAGCTTAAATTTAAAGCTTGTATTAGGAGTGAGTGCGACAATACCTCAACGGCGGTGGGGTTTAAGCCGGGTACCTAGCGGATCTCAGTCCATACCTTATACCAGTTTCTTTCTTTTTTACTTTTTTTAAAGAAATAATTCAGTTAATAAAGATTTATGAAATTTCAGTACAAACAAAAGCAGCTGAGCCATAAGGCGCGAACGCCACTCCTAAATATCTTTTCCATCTATAACCAATATGGCGGAAAATGGAGCGGCTGCCTAAACGACGAGGTAACGCCTAGTGGAACGCACTGTTAAGATAAAGTGACCAATACATATGTATCGTAAACTCTTTTACGGGGTTACCACCAGTACCGCCAACGAGCTTATTTTAGAAAAACTGTCCAGCATTTTAAGAGGTCATTATATATCATATACACACTACCACGTTATTAATATAATTATATAATTGTGTTTGTCCCAAATTTCAGGAACAGGAGCACGTTATAAATGTAAACAAAAATCAAATTTTGTTCGTTAGTCTCACTAAAACTCAAAAATGGCTGAATCATTTAGAGAATACTCCAAATTGATGACGTTCATTGTAGACCTTTTAACTGACGTTCCATGTACAATTATTATTTCATAAAACATCCGGCCAGTGTCACATTTTATAGAAACGACGTAAAGGAGATTGGTTAATAAGAGAAGAGCCTAAATTAGGACAAGACAACGTCTACCGAGTCCGCTAGCAAGTGTATAAATATAATTATATCGTTATGTTTGTCCCAAATTTCAGAAACAGGAACGCAGTACAAAGCCGACCGCGATACTTAGGTCTGTCTGTCCGCGTTAGCCGGGCCCCTTGGCTAAATTGATACCGCTGGCTGTTGCGAAACCTTGCCTCGCGCAACTTATTCCTACACAATCAAATTAGGCGGCAATGGCCCGGTTTATTAAAACTTTATATATATACTCGCTGTTGCTAGCGGATTCGATCGCGCTGTAATATTTAACCGACTTCAAAAAAGAAGTTCTCAATTCGACTGCAATTTTTTTTATTATATTACCTCAGAACATTTGACCGAGTGAACCTTTTTTGATGAGTTGAAACTTTTTTTTTTTGAAAGCGGTTGCTTGCCTTGTGGTGTGGTGAAATATGCTTTAGACAGGCAACAAAACTATAATAATATTAGTTTGTTTCTGTTTGAAAGTAGGATTTGCAGAGCTCTTTGGGAAAGAGAATATATAGACGGCAACGTGCAAGAGAATATTGTGGGTAATTTTTTAACATTATCTTTTACTTTATTTCAATCAATTCGATTTAAAGTTGTAATTGATTTTATCTATTTGATATTGATAGAAATACTATCTCTTCCGGCTTGTAAAGGATTTCCGCAAATTAAAGCTTGATTTTGATCAATATTCACTAACTTATTAAAACAATCGCCGTTGCACATCTAGGTATTAAAACGACGATTAGAATCATGTAGAATTCGCATTGTGAAATGTATTTACATGTAATATAATCTATGCATCGCATGCATCTATTTACATACAATAAATTGAATTTCTTGAATTGCCCAATATACCCTACCTTATATTATAATGGTGGGTTGCGACCCGGTACCGGGTCTCAATAATCAAACTGTCGGGTCGCGAAAAACGCGCGAAAATGTCATGTCTTTAAAATAGATGATACATTTAGTTCCATCCATAAAAAATCCTTATTAAAAACTTTGAAAAAAGATAGGACATAATCTGCCCCGGAATTTTTAGACGTCACATAATTCTATTTAAAATAAAGAAAATAATTCATGATGTTTAGTCTCCCCTAAAATATTAGTGGGTCACGCAGAAAAGGTGAATAATAACCGGGCCTTGATAAAAAAAGATGTTTAGGGACAATGGACTTAACCAATCTAACTTTATTTTTAGAAACATTTTGCCGTCAAGTTCCTTTAAGTGATTAAATCCTTAAGGAAATAATCAAGTGTAGATAAAATCCATTACGTTTTACAAAAAAAGTAAGATCAAAATTTAAAAGTCAAATTCAATTTTGAAATTTGGTTAAAAAGTAGTATAGCGAGCAAGTTTTTGTCTTTCCTTGTCGTGTGGTGGTTATTTTTACAAAGGGATCGTCGTAACGCCACACAGATTTGGCCAACTCATAAATATGTCTCCTTTTGGGTGAATTCGTCCTGCGTCTTTAAAGTAACCTTACGAGACGAAGGGTCGTCGACCTCGGGACGCGCATCCCGCGAATTCTTGTTCCCTGCTACCACCGATTTAGTATAATATAAATCTTTATATGTATAAAAATCCTTCTGTACGTGTGCTTATCACCGAACTGAACATACCAAGTGGTTCTTCATTTTATCATATTAGAGACTTTATATAACTTAATGGTAGAGGGATGGACTGGGCTATCCTATGGGCATGTGATGAGGAGAGATGAAGGATATGTGGGTAAACGGATGTTAGGTATGAATATAGGGGAACAAAGAGCGATTGGTAGAACGAAGGAACGATGGTTATAGTATATTTACGCATTATGCTTGTGACGCGAGAGATAGCTTATGTATTGCGTGATAAAATAGTTTTAACTAATTTTATTATTTAATTATCGTACGTACAAGATGGTAACATTTTTTTTGTATTCAGTGTGCTTAGTGCGAGTTTTCTAACTTTAACGCGATGGTAAAGTTAACTTCAATTTGTATGGCGTTTACAAAGTTACCGCTACTTAACGCTAGGTGGCGTCATCAAACTCCATTCAAATTGAAGTTGACTTTACCCTCGCGTTAAAGTTGTAAAACTCGCACTAAGCACACAATTGTAAAATATTGTAATATGTATAAAAGTAAAATAATCGTTTTTATAGTAATATTTGACATGTTTAACCAAAGGGCTCTTTTTAAATAAACCTTCTGTTAAAATATGTAGCCTATAGACATAAAAGTATTAAGATATTCATTAAAAAAAATTGAAAGTGGCATTAGAGTTACCCTCCTATTTTTGGTTGTATTGTCCTGTTACGTTTATTCCGCTTCACTCAAAAAATTACTATTCAATGACATTATAAATGGTTATTTGAATATTGAAAATTCATTTCGTGTTTGAGATTCATGTATATTAATGTATTCTCTCTCAGCTTTTCTTGAATAACCAAAAATGATTGTGATGCTAATAATATTGATTATAGTGCTATTGTAATGTAAGCTTGGGAGAGGATTGGTTCTGTGTTAGTATTCCGTCATCTTGTATAGTCAACCAAGAAAGTACTTTACCATTTTGGATGACGGTTCCTACTTAAAGAAAATTTTGCTAAGAATTATTGTTAGAAATTAATGTAATGCATAAGAAGCAAAAATGAGCCTTTAAACTAATTGACGTGCAAACGACATTCGACCTTAGCGTGGCAAACCAATTCCTTGGTCGGCTATACAATGGGGAATGCCCCAAGGAATTGTTTGATATGCTGCCCGTTTCATTTCCATAACTTCGCATTTGGTTAATGGTCTAAAGTTCATCAACGTTACCTGAATTCTTGGCTTCATCCTGATATATAAAATTCGTCATTAAAGTCTTTGTCATTCTACTCCACCTAAATTTCTTCACCGATTTGGATAACATTTTGTGTATATATCGCAAGAAAAGGTTTTAAAAGAAAATTAGACCCAGTAAGAGGTGCTGTTGTGGATATGTACCCTGAATTAGGTAATTTTCTCGCTGTAAGTCAAAAACGTCTGGATCCATTTGACTTCCGCCCGTTTTGTTTTATTCACATTGTTTCTGGGAAGGCTTAAGAAAAGATAAATAAAGGAAAACTCCAAAGAGTATTTAAAACATACTAAAAGATGCAAAGTTTGTCACACCTTCGGATGGCTTCCAATAGATGGCTTTAGTACGGGGCCTTTCGTCTGACCGTAAATCGAGAAAGACAACCTTTGCCGTGTCCGCTAGTTCTATTGTAAGTACTTTAAAATCTACTTCCCCACGCAAGTACAACGTCAGGTCTTCAAGGTTTCTTCCGAGTAATCTAATGTTGGCTTTTTACGGGTGACAGAAGACTATCACCCCTTTATGCTGGTACAGTAAACAAGTTTGAAAGAAAATTGGCAATTGTCATACTTTAAAAATTAGGTAAATGAGAAGCGAGTAGTTTTTTCGATTTCCATTGTTAAATTGGAATTTTAAGGCACCACTGAGTCCAGCGACGTAATAAATTCCATTCTACAGTAAATTCATGAGATTAAAGCTAACGCAAAACGTCGCGAGAGTGACGCTAGCGTTGCAAACGGAATTAATAACGGTTTTAAACTCCACTAAACTTTATTACAGTTGGACACGGGACTATAATTTAAATCCTACTAATAAAGGTGGTCTGATAAGTGCCTTATGCTTATTACTTGTGGCTGAATATCTGATGTTTTGTCAGTTTTTGACTCATACTTTCCTAGGTGGTTATTTTAAGTTTCTTCACGAATATCTCTTGTTTTTACAGTTTTTAAGACTAGAGTTTTGTTTGTAGTTTTCATCTTCATATATTTAGTGTTTTGAATACTTTTATTTTTGTCCACGTGGACGATCTACAACGAGATTAACACATAAAGACCGTGCTGAAAGAACCAGTTACAGAATGCTCCCATCAAGCTGCCAATAGGAGCAGATAGAAGTTCCTCTCAAAAAATGCGATGAATCTTCATAGTGTTCCATGACCACAACCACTTTGCCAAGAGTGAACGAATAGGAAGAAGAATTTCACTTAACTCCCTCGGAATGACCATACATATAAGAATACAAACATAAATGTATAAAATCTTAAGAATAAGTCTAGTGTCAGTGAAATTCATCTATCAGAGTTTGAGAGGTAGTAGGTAGTGACTGCTTTTTTAAAAGATAAATGTAATTGTTATCTAAATAAGATGCGTATTCAAATAGCACAGACGACCTGATCAGCATTAAGTATTAATATTTGTCCATTTCTTGAGGATCAAACAAGCAGCTCATGATAATTATTGCTTATAATTTTCTATTACACTGAGCAAATTTTATTGCTGAGTTAATCCTTTACAGTATTTCTAAATCTTTTAATTTGTAACAAATTATTGCTACATGAAAGAACCCGAGCGGATTTCGTCGAGCTGAGTGGGCTAATTATAAATGTCCTTTTTCAAACTTTGAATTCGCTTTTGAAATTTCATATCCCAAAGGCGCTTTTGTTGGAGAAAATGATGTCGACAATAATGAAAGTTTGTAAGTAGTTTTGATTGATATTAGTATATACTTTTCGTATTTATTTTAGAATTCATAGTTAAATGAAAGCAATGAAATTCTACGGTTTGTAAAAATAATGATTGTTAGAATTGACAGCGAAGAAATAAGAAAATTAAATAATATCAACAATTATAAAAGAATAGAGCTAATTTAGCGATTTTGTAATATTTTCACAGTTTTATTGAAGAAGGTAGGAAATAATTTTTATATGGCGTCCGAGATTTCTATTCCCAATAATTCATGATGAGGTTAGTATGGTAAAACTCTTATAAATTGATAAAATAAATACATTTTTATTTTAAAGCAATAAATTAAAGATAACTGCCTGAATAAACGCTATTACAAGCTTAAAATCATTGACTTGGTTGTAAAATAAAATGGTAAAAGTTTTAACGAGTCGGCCATTTTGCTCTATAATACATTTCCAATTCATTGCTTTTATCAGAAGTTCGTCTTTTTGTAACTTCTAAATCTTATTATTTCATGCAGATTCAGTACTTGCAGAATGATTTTAATTGAGTTTAGACAATCGATGACTTATAGTCGATAGCAGGGAATATTAAATTGTCTAGATTGAAGGTGTTATTGCGTCATCCTGCCTGCTGAGCGCGTTATCTAACAACTTTCCAATATTGATTTGTGGGGGTAACTATGTCTAGCAGTGGGTCAAGATTTTAGTTGGATATCTATGCAACATATAAGTAACCTAAATTGAAGTGTCTGTTGGTAACGAAATCGGATACCTATAACAAAAACATATATTAAAACATTTTTGTCTCTCTTTTTGTTCCGGTTTATCTCTGTAAAGGCTGGGCCGATTTAATATAGATAAAATAAAAATCGCGGATTACAGCAAGTATGAATATGCAGGTCTGTCAGTACAAATTTTCCTGAGCGAGCTATTACGAGTAGCTCTATATGTTTTGACTTCAAAATGAGATCTCCTTTACAAATTGTTGTATTAAGCTTTATAGTGTTTTATTTTCCCTCGTCAAAATTACATTGTCTTTGTCCGTTTTACTAACAGAGTTACATTGAACTAAGACAATGTGAAAAGTTTTAATTAAAGCTTTTCCATTTGAAAGGACGTTGAATTTAACGAATTCATCTCGTCGAATCTTTTAATTTGGTATCCAAAAAACAAAAATCTTGTAAATTTAATTTTGACGAAGATTGCTTTGACTTCACAAAATAGTCCCGTCCCAGCTTTGAGACCATTTGATGTTACTTGTCTAATTAATTTTTTAATATCGAAGCCTTTATTGTATAAATTATAAATTGCTTTTGGTGGTTTGCTGGCCTCTGGTTCCCGTAGGTATTCCTTATCTACTGCTTTTCCGACATGATGAAAAATGATCTCTAAATCTAGAGATGGGAGCTAGAGGTATACCAGCAAAATCCCTATACATCTACTAAAAGACCTTGGCTTGTCAAGAACTTCTAAAATCTCACTAGTACTTGCCAGATTTGGCTAGGCTGAAAAGGGAACACGGGCAGGGAATATGAATGTTAGTAGCTACTTCAAAGAGATCTCTTAAACACGTATGTGGGTCTCAAGTACCAGGGACTGGTATAGTTATTTCGTCTACAACGTAATGGATCCGGCACCCGCACGGTGAATCCATGGAATGCTAATAAATTTATCTCAATTGTCTTTTTTTTTTAATGTTACAAAGGGGCAGTCAAGCAGGCAGCAGGCACCGAAGTGCCTACCGACGCCCATGGACATCTGCACGACCAGAAGGCCAGCAGATGCGCTGGAGAAAATACCCACTAAATTAAATAAAACTGTGACATCCATCAATGTGACATCATCAAATGACACAAAAATTCATAAACCATTAGTACTTTCATCAGATGTTCTTGGCAAAGTTAATAATGTCAATAATGATGCAAATATTAGAAGTATAAAGGTTCAAGCAGCCAAAGTCAGTAATAGTCATCCTGAAATGATCATGCCAATAGTGATAACAATTTTAGTGGTTCCTATGTTTGCAGTATTGGGTTATATGGCACTGAAACGAGGACAGGAAGCCTGGAAAAATAGACATTATAAGCGAATGGATTTCCTATTAGATGGAATGTATAATGATTAATATGAATAGAGATAACAATGTTATGTAAACATGATATATTGTTGACAATAACAAAAGCTAGGGTATTATGAATTTATTTATGTGAAAACAAGGGTGTTGCCGAAGAGGGGGATTGAGGGAGGGGCAGCTGCCCCACTAGAAATTTATAAAAATGTAGCTAAATCCAAAGAAATCAAAGTCTTAGAGTTAACTCGCATAACTCCTTTGACCATAAAGTAAATCTTGCAGGTAGAAACTGGAATGTATGCACTTGTTCTCTTTTATTCCCAGCTTTTTATTGGCACTGTTACTTAAGCTGTATTGAAAATTAATACTGCTCCATCCCCTATCTCAGGCTGCTCCCTCCCCTTTAACATAGGCTGGCAATGCTCTTGTGTGAAGAAATATTGTCTAAGCACTAATAACAAAAAAATGTGATAAATTTTTATAGCAAATGTTGAATGTTTTGCTATAATTACTAACTTGTTAATTTAATATAATAAGTATATATTTGATTTTCATATTGATAGCTCTCAAAATATTATTGTCTAAAAAAATTCTCACGACTATGCTATCATTGTTTTTAAATATTTTGTGAACATAAGAATGTGCCTTTGTAGTATTACAAGTTTTATATTTGTGGCTGTAATATTGTTTCCATCTGCTTCATGGTCGATAAGCTTTTGGGTATTGCCAATAAGACTTTGAAGTGGTGGATATTTCAATAGGATATACTAACATAAGTATCAACAAGTACTAAATCATTACTTTGCATAAATAGGTATTGGATTTGTGCAAAATTATTGGTTGTGAATTTGACAAAATTATATTTCACTCTATCAAACCAACATTTCTCATGGCTAGGCCATACATAGGCTTACAGCTTAGGCTTTATAAGGGCTTCCAATAACGTATTGATATATTTTTGAGTATGTAAATGTGTAAAATATTATACGGACAAATCAATGATAATCTATTGAGTATGATAGCAATATTATAAAAATAGCAATAACAATTATAATTGTGGTGCTCATGATGTGTCTTGTTGATTTAACTAATCATTGTACATCAATTTGTTTGTATTTTTGATATTGAAATTTTTGATATTACTTAAATGGTATTCCTAAGATTTTTAATTGTTGTGATGTAATCAGAATTTAATGGAAAATGTTACTGATCATTGATTGTAATTATTATATTAAAATACTATACTTATTTTTATTTTTATTGCTAAGTCAACATATACCTTCAATATATATTTTCCTATAGAAAAAGATTGTGAGTGTTGCAGTGATGTCTTTACTGGTACTGGCACACAAAGGCCAGGTCTCTGAATGGTGATGTATTTTTTTACTTTTTTTCATTATATTTTTTTCAAGTAATATTTTTCATCTTGATATTTGTGATAATAAAAGGTAAGATTGATGAGGGATAGGGGAGAATGGCAGAAGAAGGGTGGCTTATGCCCAGCTGTGGGTCATCAAGGGCTGACATTGGGGATGATTTGTGATAATTTCTTGAACTGAGAACAAAAATCCTAGAATTTACATCTTTTAATATAATAAATGCCGAACAGGCAGGTGGTTCGGTTGATTTCCGACGCTAATAGGCAAATGGGCCAACAGAAGGCTCGCAGATGCGTCGCGCCTGAGTTGTGATTATGCCCTTTCTTTCACAAAGACGTGCGAGGCAAGCAGTTTTTAGAATATAGGACTGTTGTGGGCTTTTGGACATCGAGAAGCGAAATTTTAATCTCTTACAAAAAATTATTAATAATATTCCAATTTTTTATTTCTTTCGTGGCTGGGTTACTTTAATACCAAACATTAATTAGTGGGCCTGAACATGAATTAAATAAAATAAAAAAACATTATGCGCACGCCATATTGTATTCCTTGTATAAATTACATTAAGTAACTTTGTTAAATTGTTATCAATTGAAACGACAAGGGAACGGGAACGGAACGAGAATGGGGAACAATGATAAATGTAGTAAATAGTAAGTAACCGAACGTTCGGGCTGGACAACGTCTACCGGTTTCGCTAGTAGCACTATATAATTACAGCTTTCATAAAAGAAATTATAAACAGCTATATCACTCGGATAATCGAAACATTTGTTGAGTATATTATTTTTAAAGTTCACAATCTTTCAATAGTTAGTAATCTCGCGAGATAGATTACAATCTAACTGTTTTTACAATTTAACAGAAATATATTGTGTACATATATATAGGGTTATCATTTTAATATATATTTTAAATTACACAAACGAATTATTTAATATATTCCACATAATAACAATTGGCCATAACTTATGCGTGTAATGTCTTAATTTGTCATATTAATTCACATATATATGTGTACGGCGCGTAATAAGCTTATTGTCTCGTGTAACAAAGATAATATCATTCATAGTGAGGGCGTAATACTGAAGGACGCTTAAACAAATCCTTATGAATATGTATCGCGTACACACAATACTTGTTTTGGTACCACTAATATATTCTGTCATAATTCATATATGAAATCAATTTCACTAGACTCCACTTGGGTAAACATAATGTTATGTTGAAATAAACAATGCCATTGCTCGCTTTTCGTTATTTATGTTTTTTAATTTTATGTCCAATCGCGTTTCTCTTTGTGAAATAATTAAATGTGTAGAGTTGAAATTGAAGAAAAGCAGACAAAAAGGAAAAAACAATAATATATTATTATTTCTCTTATTATGAAAAAACAACAAAATAACACTTCGAGAGAAGACCAAAAGTACACAATGAAAGCATAATACCGGAGCCAGACACAGCTCAATGTGTTTGAGCATTTTTGACCTTGAAGTCCACAAAGTACTACAAAACTTTGTGCAGTTGCACAAAGTCCCCGGCCACACTACATGATCATTTAAATGAAGCTTTGTCTGGCCCCGGCATAAGAAAAGCAAATAAAAGATTTTCAAAATTAGAATATCCCTTAAAACCTACCAGTATGAACAAAATATATAAAAGAGTATTTGCAAATATGTACCAAAAAGGTCTGATTAATGGAATCGGCCCTATGAGAATCTCAAAAAAATAATTTTTAGTTGTTTTTATATCACTTTTGGCATATTATAAGTGTCACAATACTACTATAATTTCCAATTTAAGTTGGTAATAATTAATTTTACCTATCCCAAATATTTATGCCCTTACCCACAGATACATCCTATTTCTCTTTTATTTATAATTATTAGGCCGAATATAATAAAGAGGCATAGCTGTTTTTAAATGTTCTTCTTCGTTTTATCCCGGACTAGTATTGGGAACCGCTTAAATTGGAGAAGATGTGGCTGTGGGGCAAGTTAAGATGGACGACTGCCGTCTAACGTCATTCCTGAAACCCTCACAATCTCTTTAATCTCACGACTGATATCACCCAATGACATTAACCGGAACTCACATTATTACTTGGATTCTGAAACACGGAGGAAGTCGGATATATGAAATTTAAAACCAGTATTGGAATGGGTCACCTATATATCAACAGCGGTGAGTACTGCTTAAACTATGAAGAAAGTAATGTATGCGACTCGTCGCCGACATCTCCCATAGTATGGAGACAAACCTCGGTGGTTTCACCGTGCTATATTGATCAGAATAATTGTAATGTCTCGTTAAAATGTTAAATAAATAAATAAAATAAATAACTAACCATTAATGATATTAATTAGCAATGTCGACCGATCAAGTCAAATATCGACCACTGATTAACCTACGGCCTCCTCATACAGCTAAATATTCATACAGTTGCATAAAGTTAGTGCCAATATTGGTATGAAAATATAATATATAAAAAATATCAAACGAGTTTTCGCAACAAAAAACATCGTTATTAAAAGTCATCAAATATCGTTGGAATTGCTATGGCTTATTGGAAAAATATTGTAACTGTAAAATTTACATTTGTTTCATTTCTGTTTGAATGTCCCATGTAATTAAAATGGTTAAAATTCGTACCTTTGTTCAGGAAACTTTTAAATGTAAAATAGTTTTTTTTTTTTTTTTCATTTATTTATTTAAGGTCGCTTTTTAACAACAAAGGTCATTAACGACCACAGTAAACTTAGATTAGATTATAAACATTAATCATTTTTAAGTATGCTATTGTTTTAACATAATTTTCACACAAACATTCTTTTAAACTAGTTGGCGAATTTGAATAAAGATTATATTCGAATTAGATCTCTAATTATGAATCTATGTAGAGTGCATTCAGTCTAAAAATGCACACCCTCTAAACTACTAAAACTTTGGTCAACCGATACCCCCCGACTAGTAGACATAGCAGTGTGTGTTGAGTTTACAATAATATTGCAGCAAGCATTGCAATTAATATTTATTTTCACACTTTAAAATAATGGATTTTATTGTAAGGGCATGCATTTTTAGACTGTATGCATTATAACCAGCTGTATCTGGGTTAAATGATATTGCTTAATTAATGGAAAAATCATCATACATTATTTACTGTATTTCTATCATCATGTTTAACAGTATTTTCAATAGGAGTGATTGTGGCACCACTAGCAGCCGATGTGTCTTTCGCTGGTTTCTCCTTCTCCACTCCATTGTTCTCTGTTATATTTATATTCTTACATATTGACGATCTTCTGCAAAAAAAAAAAATATATTAGTTAGTTTTTTTACCTAATAACAACTTAGAAATGGATAAATGCTGGCTCTACGGTTGTACCAAAAAGCATGGCTCATTGTCACTTTCCAACTGAGCTGAACTTGCGAAAGAGAGAACGCAGAATAAGTGTTAGAGCGGCACAAATGGCCTAAACGTTAAGTGTTATCACGTAAAATTATTGTCCATAAACCAACTTTACAGACAAGTTTTTTTTTTCATTTATTAGGTTCACCAACAACAGAAATTGCAAAAAATATCAATATTAAATGACAACTAAACACATAATTTATAAAACATTTAAAAGTTCAAGAAGTTATGAAACAATACATAACTTGCAGACAAATATTTGTTTTTTTTTACAAAACTTAATGATCCTTATGAGTTAAATTAACATGATTTATAACTATTTGTTATTACTACACTAAAACCTTGATAGGTAAAGAAGTTACAGATTTACCTTAGATGAATATTGCAAAGTAAAAATTTTCTAATATTCATTTCTATTATATCATGATATATCACACGTGTCATCACATATTATTACAACATTTTAGCAAGTTTATCTATCTAAATATAGGGAAAGTGTTTGAACAATAGCTTTATAATTCTTTTGCAATCCAATAAGAAATAAAAATATGACAAAGAGTGAGTGATAAATTAAAGCCTTTAGTTTTATTCACTTACTTTAAAGATAAACACAGTAAAGAAACAGAATCCGACATTTGTGAACTCTTTAAAAACAGAAGACTGCCAATGGAATATAAACATAACAACTTGAAATACTAAACTGTTTTAAAAAGCGTATACAGTCGAGCAGTTAATGATAATCTGTCTCGAGTCAACGGTAAAGATAGTTGAAGCGAGTAATCACCTGGCGATATAAACCAAGGACGCACATAACTATTAAAACATCTGTTGATCTACATTCCGTATAGTTAAACTAGTTTTTCGTACTCGCTAAGTTATGTAAACAACCGCTACATAATTGAATATTGCAATGTGCATATAATTTTACACTTCTATACCCTCTTTACGTTAAAAAATCGGTTTTGCAACATATTATAAAGAAATTAAAGCCCGAACTTACTTCGATCCCTTTACGGGTGTAAATTCTTCCGCATCGAAAAACTCCTCAGAATCACTACTATCACCCATGCTTTAAACAATATATGTATATTGTTAAATACTTTTAACAGTAATAAGTAAATAAGCTACAAATTCATCATTTACTGAGGATATATTTACGAAGGAAAGTTGGTATTGCTCTCCAATATCTCAACCATTTTTGACAATTTGACGTTTATCACTGACATTTGACATTGACAAATGACAAGAACCAGTATCAGACAAGAATTTTACTTATGCTCGTTCAAAAATCATTTTACAAAGGATTTTTTTCAAAACCAATAAAATCAATTATTTATTTACATATATTAATGGGGTACCCTTACCGGCAAAAAAAGTCCGCGTAAGCGTAAACGTAATCTTTTTATATACACAATATGTATTTAAATATATTTTTGCACGCCTCACAACGCAAAACGTTACGGGTATGCCCTACCTTCACATAATTATAATCTAGCGATTTCGTGAACTAAAATGTCAATAATTATACCTTTGGTATAGCACAAATGTAAATACGAGTACATAGAGATTAAGAGGTAAGTCATGTGTTTAACACTTTTTATACGTTGGAAGAATATTTATTTTATTTAGTGTAAAGCCGGCGCCTATAGCTTCATTTGAATGATCATGTAATGTAGCCGGAGAAGATATAGATATAGATATAGATATAGATATAGATATAGATATAGATATAGATATAGATATAGATATAGATATAGATAAAGTTGCATATAACTTGAGATAAAAGTCTTGACCTTCACGTGCTTGACAGTAACTTAGGATTGTGTCAATTAAATCATGCGATTTGACAACTTATGTCAACGCGATAAGATTGATTATCGCTTTTGTAATAAATTCTTAAGAGAGTATCATACACTGTCCCCAATTTCAACACATTTTGAGTTTTTGCGCAATAGTCAATTAATCACTTTATATACATGATAAATAAGCATGATACATACTATATTTTTAGCCTATTTTCTAGCATGTGATGTATTAAATTTAGCTTTAAAAATAGCAGTAGCCTGAAAAATAGCTTTAGTGCTGATACTCACTGAGACAAAATGATATAAAGATATAATTCATTATGTACACATAATGAATTATATCTTTATATCATTTTGCCCACACAGAATGCTCGTTTTATTTGCAAGTATCTACAAAACTAGATGTCACCACATGTGAATCACCATACAAATTAACTCACGCTAGCGAAGTTTCTATATACGATTACTAAATATACAGCTCCCGACGAACAACCGTCAGCGAGGCGCGACCATCCCGGGTAACTCCAACTAGCCCAGACTGAAAATCTTCCTTTGAGACAGTCGACGATAGCGACCAGCTAGCGCTCCCGCCTATCACATCCTTTACCAATCCTTACCATTGGTGCCTTTTATACAATACTTTATGGTCTAACGTTTACGCAATGTAAAAAAATATACTGAAAGTAAATACACAACCAGACGCCCGTTGACCGTGAGAAGAAAATGGCAAACGTTGCCCTCGCCTAAATCTGAGCTAGATACCTTTAAAGGCTTGGACATCTACATTTATGGAAACGTGAATATAAACTTTAGTTCACATTCGTCGGCAGTATTATGAGTTTCATTTAATATAAAACTCATAATACTGGTCTATTTAAAAGTAGGTTCTGTTTAAAAGTATACCGCTCAATCTAGATAATATTTGTGTCATTATAAGCTTCTAGAAATCGCGTAGCAGTCAAAATTCGGATACTACTATTTGTGGTTATTTCAAGCTATACAAAATTTTCATTCTCTAACAAGGTCATTGTAATGTTGTATTATTACCGTTGTCATTATTACGCTTTGACACAATCTTATAGTAAAACGTATACTTGTGTGTATAAAACGCTTGGTGGTGGTGTGCGTGAGGATATCTAATAATAATTTAAAGTAGTAATAATGCATACTATTATAACAATATTAGTATTCACTCTCCTCTATATAAACTTTAATTGTGACAAATTTCATACGCGCAATGTTCTGGAACTGGCACTGAAAATTTTCGTTCACGTATGAATGTAGATAGCAGTCAATCTATTTAATGAAATTGCCTGTTTATAAATTCCACCACCAAAAGGACAAGGAATTATGATCTTCTAAAAAACGTAAGAGGTATTCTGCCATATCAGCTAGTTTTAAAATAAATGGGAGTCACCATTAGATTACAGAGGAAAGTGACCGTCAATATTCGGCGGCCATGTTTTATTTAAGGAAAAATTGGAAAACTAATAAGCGGGAAATAAGAAAAGTTCCCGCGCAAAACTAATAAAATCCACCAGTTAAAAGTTTGGGGTCCGCTATTTGTACGTACTGTGTGCTCAGTACCTGCGTACCGTCTCTTTCCTTCACCTCTATCTGGGTACAATTTAAAAAGTTTCCTCGCATGAAATCGTTTTA